>CM060350.1:16187688-16192688 GCA_030674155.1 Stramonita haemastoma | reverse complement strand
AATATGATCGACCGTTGAGTGGTTCTTACGAAATCCTGCTTGGGAATCTGAAAGTAAATCATTATCTTCTAGCCCATGTGTACAGTCTTTTGTTTAGAATAGTTGTGTAACACTTTGAAATAATGCTAAGTAGGGATATTCCTCTGTAGTTATCAACCATTTCAGGATTTCCTTTTTTATATATTGGGATGATAATGGCTTTTTAACCATTCCTGCGGAAAAATACCTTGATCAAAAATAGTTATTGAACAGTTTTGTCAAAAATGAATATACTTCTTCCCCACCAGCCTGTAGCATTTCAGCAGAAATAGCATCAATTCCACTTGCTTTACTTTTTTGAGTTTTCTAATGGCTTGGGTGACTTCTACTTCTGTTATGGGCTGATTTAACTCATGATTATTTTCTTCAGATAAATCAGCTTCAATTACCCTCTGATCTATCTCTTCATTGCTATTTTGAAACAGATTTTTTAAAATGGTTAAACCACTCTTCCATACTAATATTGTTACCAATTCTCTTTTTTCCCACCGCATCCCATACTTCTTAACTGGTTCCAAAACTGAGAAGAATTATCCATTTCTCTTGCCAAAATTTCTGTTTTTAGTTTTTTGAACTTCTGTCTTTATCTTTCAGTAAGTGTTTATATCTTTTTCTTGCTTCTACATACAGTAATCTATCTTCATCTGATCTAGACTTTCTAAAACAGTTAAGCTTTCTCCTACTTTCCTTTTTTGCTATCTTACATTCGTTATCAAACCATTCTGATTTTTTCTTCTTATTTTTATGAAATGTCTTTAACATGCACTGACTAGAAGTTTTCAGGCATGCTACAAAAATATCTAAGGCTTGATCTATATCTATATCCAGACTATGTGTGGCCAGAATCAGTTTGTCTTTGATGCCTTTACTTTGCAACATCGCAATAAAATCACTATTGTATTCTTCATTCCATACAATTTTCTCACAAACCAAATTTTCATCTTCAACTACCTCCCAATTTTTGTCTGTTGACCATTTCTTAATCTGTAATTCCAAAATAACTGGAAGATGGTCTGATTCAGTTAAGCTTTCAACAGTAAGGGATACAACATTGACATAGGAAAGCAACTCATATGATGCAATAAAATAGTCCACTGTACTTGTTCCAGAGGCTGCAATATAGGTACAACTGTCATCAAAGTTTTGTTCACTAAGCCCATTTAAAATAATGCATTCAAACATATTACATATTTCTAATAATTGCTCACCAAAAAGATTGACCCCACCATCTTGAGATTTTCGTGGGAAGTTGTTGTCATCTGAAACAGTTGTACCTGTGAAATCAGTATCATCACCACTAAAACTATAATTTCTTGATGCAGTTCTTGCATTTAAGTCACCATTTAGGAGAATATAAAAGTCATCCCTCTTTTCATATAAATCTATTAGGCATTGTTCTAACATTTCCATACCATATATTCCCTCCTGGCTTTTCCAGAAAGGGGAATCATTTGGTGGAATATATGAGCAAACAAGCATAATTTCCTTGCTTGTAGAAAAAAGTTCTTTATCAATTTTGACAATTATAGTATTTTCAACTTCTAAGTGAACTTGTTCCACAAAATTGGCAAAAGATTTCTTAATTAGAACAATGACACCCCCTGAGTATCGCCCTTTCCGAGACAGCTTTTTGGCTTTTGATGTGCAGATAATATAATCACTGAAAATAGGAGAATCTAAATCATTTGCAAGAAAAGTTTCTGTCAAACATACAAAATCATAAGAAAAAAGAAAATTTAAAAAGTGGTCATTTTCCAGCTTTGGTAAGAGGCCATTTACATTGTAGTTCAGAAATTTTACTCGATAGCTATTTACACTATTTACAAGTACATCTGGCTGAGTTGCTGAACTGTTTGCTTGCACTATATCTGTATCATGTTGAACATCATGCATCTGTTTCCTTAAGTACCGCTTTCTTGGTATTGTGGCCTGGCTGAGTTCCTATTTACTAGTGCATGGAATCTCCTTATTTTTCTGTTCAGACTGAGACGTATCAAACTGCTTGTCTAAAGTGTTTGACTGTTCATTTGGTTGTACCTTCCTGAACGAGTCAACGATGCTGTGCTGGCTTTTGGATCTTGCAGAGGTCTTAACTCCTCTACGACTTTTTATTCCAGTGCTAGAGACACCACGTCTTTGACGTAGTATTCGCACAGAGGACCTTGTTTTTTTGTCATTTGTGACAGATTTACCACATACATCGCTTTCTGAGTTATTGCTCTGTTCTGGTGGTTGGTCAACAGTCATGTCTGGTCTTTCTATATTTCCTATGTCAGTGTTGTATGTTTCCTTTTGTCTGTCACGTGCCATGTCCGTGCTCTGTTGTTCTGTGATTTGTTGAGGTTCACCATTATCATCTGTTTCTTGTGCTTTGTCACAGCTCATAAGAATCTTACCATGAGCCTCAACATGAGCATCAGTAATCTCTGCCTCTCTTCTGATGTCAGTAGTAATATCAGTAACTCTCACTGCAAAGTCCTCTACCATAACACTGTCATCACTGTCACTGTCTTGTTTGTTAGTCCGTGTGTTTGACCCAAGTTCTATGTGCAAGGTCTTCACTGCACTCAGTTTCTAAATCCGAGTACCTGTCCTTCTTGTCTGTCAGGTTAAGTCTGTCATGGTCATAGTAGTCAGAGTCACCGTGATCAACAGCCTCAGCAGGGCTGACAGTCTGTCTGACAGGATCTCTCCTGCTGTTGGCATAGCTGGGCTCCTGCCTCCTCCTGGGCTCCTGCTCCTGCCTCCTCACACTCTGGACAGGACGTCTTGGGGTACTGGATCTCCTGTGGCTGTCTTTCAGCATGACCACCCTTCTGTGGTCTGATGTGGCATAAGACTGTGAAGGTCTTCCATACCTTGCTGCTTGGCTGTATGACTGGATACCTGGAACCACTGGAATAGGAGATGTTCTTGACTCTGGATAGTGAGTGTTCTTCCAGTCTATGTCAACCCATCTGTCTTTCCAGCTGCCATGAGCCTCTCTGCTATTTGAGTATCCTTTTGTCGTGTTTCTCTTCTCTTCTGATTCCCGGGGCATCAGCTGATGGCGATGAGTTGATGAATTGGACTTGTAGCGTCTGTCTTCAGACAGGCTCATGTTGTCTTCAGGGACCTCGCTGAATCCAAACCTGCTTGGATGGTGCCCATTTTGGTTTGCATTGGCCCTTCCTGCTGTAGGTCTGTTGGATTGAAGGTTTTCTGACTTCCGGGACCATCCGTTTCTCTGGTCTGATTGTAGTTGTGGCCAGTCCTCCACCTGTCCCTTATTCTCTGAAGTGCGGTGCCATTCATTTCTATATCTGGATGAGGCAGCTGGCTGCCTGTCCCTGACTTGTAACTGTCCATTACGTATGTAGGCTATTTTTCCCTGCCCTCTGTGAAATTCGACCATGTCCCTTTGTCTTGTGGTGAGGTCGGAGGCCGCTCGTATACCATATCTCCTCAGGCTGTCCCTTAAGTCTCCATCACCCAGCACTGCCATCTTGTCCATCCACCTGTAGAACTGGACAAGGATGGGACGAGGGTCACTTGAGCGTGGTCTTTGCCTCCCTATTCGGAAGGCTCTGGCGATATCTTTCTCACTCCATTCTGGGTACTGGCTATGGTCATTCAGCAGGTCAACAACAATGTGAGTGGTGGCATACTCGTCCTCCCACTGCTGTTCCTCCACATTCATGATCTTGACACTGCAAGCTTTAAGGTTCTGTTCTGTTGTTTCAAGTCTTCTTTCTAGTTGATCCAGTCTGTCCATGATAGTTCCGTTGTCTTCTTTTATTTCTCTTAAATCCTCACTGTGACAGACTATCATTTCCTCCAGATTACTAATCTTTGAGAAAAACCGAGAGAAATTGTCCTCAAGGGAGCAAAATCTCTCGTCCATGCTTGATTTGATGGCTGCAGAGTGAAGGGCAAAGCCCTGCTGCATCTGTGCCAAGCGCCAGTCGATCATCTGCAGTAAACTGCCTGGATGGGGTACGTAAGTATTTTCTGCCATTTTTTCAGGCGCCTGTAGTGCACTCTGCTGCAAACTAGTTTACAAGTAGCTCTCGCTCAAGTTTAGGGGCATCAATACACAGACTTAATGAAAATGTGACAAGGTAGTAGGAAAAAACTTTTGTTAATCTTTTCAAGCACCTGTGTATTTTCCTTCTCAACAGAGTTCACACTTCACACTAGAATGTAGCCCTTACCTGCACCAATAACTTTTTTCTTTCTTTCTTTTTTCTTCTTTTCTTTTTCTTTCTTCTTTTTTCTGCTATTAGGCACGTGCAAAGCGAGCTTTGATCTTGAGGGCAAGATGCCTAATACACTGGACTTGAGAACAAATTTGAAATCCTTCTTATTTTCATATGATTAGTAATGTACTAAATTTTGACTAATCTACTGACCTTTCTGGTAGACTGATCACATGTTTAGCTGTGCACCCACTTTATGTACAATTCTGCAAAGTATGGCATGGACTCCTGCACTCAAACTGGTACAATTTAGCAAAAAAGCGCAGAGCAGTTTCGCACGTCCGCTTCACTCAAGCTCCCATCCATCCCCCCGAGAGAGAGAGAGAGAGAGAGAGAGAGAGAGAGAGAGAGAGAGAGAGAGAGAGAGAGACAGACAGACAGACAGACAGACAGACAGACAGACAGACAGACAGACAGACAGACAGACAGACAGACAGACAGACAGACAGAGAGAAAAAGAGACAGACAGACAGAGACAAACAGACAGACAGAGAGAGCAAAAAAAAACAAACAAAAAAACTTCAAGGAATGAGACTTATACCATGAACAAACCCTCTGAAGTCAGAATATAGATGCCTATACATGCAGCAATGCTTCCTCCGTGGGGATGCCGGGGGCCTGTCAGTATAAATAGCATCCCCACCTTCTGGAATCTCTGTGCTAAGAATTCCCTTTTTTTCTATAAATAGCATCCCCACCTTCTGGAATCTCTGTGCTAAGAAT
>CM060350.1:16180188-16182688 GCA_030674155.1 Stramonita haemastoma | reverse complement strand
AAGCCACTTGGCACTGCCAGAACGCAACATCAAACTGGCAGGGACCGGCAGACCCAGAGACGGGACAGAGGAGGCGGGACCAGTGACTGCAGGCAGCAACAGCCAGGGTCTGCTGATGTGCCACCTGCTCAGGGAAGCACTGGCACTGGCACTGGCTACAGCAACAGGGCAAACCTACCACACCGCAAATACAACCTGCGCACACGAGGGCTGGCAGAGGACGGGGAAGCGGCCAGGAAGGACAACACCCAGGCAGAGGCAGACTCCTCCAAGCAGTTGGGGAAGAAGAATGCCCCTTCCCTTTCCAGCTCCAGTACTCCCCGAGCCCTTGGACGAGGACGAGGCAGGACACCCCCAGCCCAGACCCGAATCGACGCCATGTTCCGTCCTCCTCAGCCTGCCCCTGCCTCAGTGACAGATGCCGATCACCATCCAGAGGTGACAGGTCAGGCAGAGGATGCCTGTCTTTCAGCTTCAGATGTTGATGACCGGGAAACCAATGAAGCTATCAGCTAGGAGACTGGCCGGCCCCAGGCAGCTCCATATGTATCCTTTTTGGTGTATAATGTAGCTGGGCTGATAAGTAAACTGAGTGAAAGTGACTGGGTTAAATATATTTGTAAATTTGATGTTGTTTCATTAACAGAAACTTTTATTGATGAAAACTTTGATTTGTCTAATGTATTTTACTGGATTCATAAAGTTTGTATGTCCAGCAGTAAAGTTATCACAGCAGGGTAGACGATCAGGTGGAATTCTGGTCATGGTTAGAAAGTCCTTAGAAAATTTGTGCATGAAGTAAAAATTGACTGCAAAAATGTTCTTGTATTAAAACTATCAAGAAATCTGTTTGGCTGTGGTAAAGATGTTCTCTATCTATCCACTTATGTACCTCCACCTGGTAGTCCATTCTATAACGAGACCCAGAGCAGCTGTCTTATTGAAGAGGTGGACAGATGTCTGTATGACTTGATGGACAGATACCGTGATGTACATGTCATATGCAGTGGTGACTTTAATGCACGGACTGCTAATCACCAAGTCAACATGGACTTTCCTTTGTCCAGTGATGATGGTGAAACAGACGATTTCCACAGTGTTCCCTTGTGGGATCTAAGCAGAAAGTCGCACGACAAAGAAATTAATAATTTTGGCTGGAAACTGTTGGAGCTGTGCATTTGCCATGAGCTTGTAATGATGAATGGTTGTGTTGCAGGTGACGAGGAGGGGCAGTTTTCATATCTGTCAGATCATGGATATAGTGTTGTGGATTATTATTTGATCGATGTTGATTTTGCTGTGTTGATTGACAGTGTGATTATGAGGGATAGGATAGAATCTGATCATATGCCAGTGGAGATGTTTTGTAAGTGTCAGATATATAATGAGGTAGATACAAATCCATGCAAACAAACACTTGAAAAATTTGTATGGCAGACAAACAAAGCAGACATATTTAGAAAAAGGATTTTGTCACAGGCATTTCAAGATGAAATTTCGCATGCAAGCAATCTTGTAGACATAGATATAGATATTTCACTTAAAGTATTTAATACTGCACTCCTTGAGGCTGCTGACTGTATGAAAAAATCCTTTGTGATTGATGCAACATCATGCAGTCGAAAGTCGTTTTGGTTTGATAAAGAATGCTATCTGAAGAAAAAAGACGTGAGAAAGTACTTAAGACGATTCAATAGGACCAAAAAGAAAGAAGACTTCAATACATATTCATTGCTTAGGAAAGAGTACAAGACTATGATAGAAAGCAAGAAAAGAGAATATAGAAAAACGTCAGTGGCAGCACTGCTGCAATCTGTTAATGATTCCAAAGAATTCTGGAAAGAAATCAAGAAACACAAAAGAAATAGAACAACTCTCAATAACATAAGTGAAAATGAATGGGTTGCTCACTTTAACACGGTGTTAAATGAAAATGTTAATATTGATCATGAAGCTATTGACATAGAGAGCGAGGCTGACAATGTCAACAATAATATGAACTCAGAAATAAATGAATCCGAGATAAGGAAAGCTATCAAGCAACTAAAGAATAGCAAAGCAGCCGGGCCTGACTGTATCTTGGGTGAAATGCTTAAAGTATCAGAACCGGTAATAATTAAATATCTAAAACACTTTTTCAATAAGCTATTTGCTGGTTGTGTTTTTCCTAAGGAATGGACTAGATCAATTATTGTGCCATTGCACAAGAAGGGAGATAAAAGCAACCCAGACAATTACAGGGGCATTTCGTTATTGAGTGTTTTAAGTAAAGTATTCACGAAGGTCATAAATAATAGGTTGTATATCTGGGCTGAGGAGAATTTTCTGTTAAATGATGCACAGGCGGGCTTTCGAAAAGGCCGATCAACAATTGACCACATTTTTACCCTGCATGCTAGCATTGAAAAACACTTTTCTAGAAACTCAAAATTGTATGTTGCCTTTATTGATTTTAGAAAAGCGTATGATACAGTAAATAGGCAGACTCTATTAGCAGTAC
>CM060350.1:16155188-16157688 GCA_030674155.1 Stramonita haemastoma | reverse complement strand
AGGGGGGGGGGGGGGTGAGGGCTTATTCAATATTCTCGAAGTAATGGTCATTTTTTTTTCTTCAGATACCAGTGGGAAATTCCTCTGACATTTTCAACCAATGAGAACACCACTACGGCTAAATCACGTGACGACATTGTTTGGCTCAGCAAAAACAAGGATTGTAAGTTTGTCTTAATCACCCTTTACTTGTGGGAGGGGGGGGGGGGGTATTTTCTTGTTTGTTAGTTTGTTTGCGTGTCTGTTTACCTGTGTTTTTGTTTTTTTGTTGTTGTTGTTTTGTTTTTTTACCTTCTGTTTATGTCCATTATGGGGACAGGATAGCTCAGTGGTCAGAGCACTTGCTCTCCCCAAGCTAAGGTTAAGCAGTGTCCAGCGTGGTTACCAGTGGGATGAGTGACCGTCTGGGCATCTTGGCTTCAGTACAGTCCACCCAGTTCACTCACACTCTCACTCAGTCCCATGTCCCAAAGGACGTAGGGGGGACATGAGAGAAGACGCAACGGAGATCTTTTTCCATGCTTCACGATCCTGTGTGGCTAGTAGGAGGCGTTGCAGGGGTTGGGCAGTCCAGTCTTTGATGTTGTCAACCCATGATTTCTTTTGGCGGCCTCTTCTTCTCTTGCCCTCGACTGTTCCTTGCAAGATGGTTTTTGCTAGGGTGTTGTGTCTTGTGGTGTGACCAAACCACATCAGCTTTCTCCTCTTTATGGTGGAGAGCAAAGGCTCTTGGGGGCCCACACGCTTTTTGATTTCTTCTTTCACATAGTTATTGGTCTTGTGTTCTTTGTATGATATTTTGAGGAGTCTTCTGTGGCACTTGTTCTCGAATGCTTGGATTCTTCTCTCTAACTCTGCTGTCAGAGTCCATGATTCACAGCCATATAGGAGGATAGATATCACGAGGGATTTGTAGAGGTGGTATTTGGTGCAGAAGCTGATGTTGTTGCTTCTGATGATCCTCTGGAGTCTGACTAGAGCAGATGTTGCTGTTGCAATGCGAGCTTTCACCTCATTGTTTGATGTGCCATCTTTTGTTAGGATGGAGCCTAAGTATTTGAATTGGCTCACCTCTTCCAATATTTCTCCATTCATCTTTATTTCCGTGCTGTCATTACTCGCGCTGTTGACCATGATCTTCGATTTCTCTGTACTGACCTCCATGCCGTATGCGCTCGCTCGATCTGTTAGACTGTCTGTGAGGATTTGCAGTTCTTGTTTGCTGCTGCCCATGAGGTCAATGTCATCTGCAAATCTGAGGTTGCAAAGGGGTTTTCCACCAATGGAGATGGAAGTGTGGTGGTTTTGCAGTGTCTCTGTCATGATGTTTTCGAGGAAGAGGTTGAAGAGTACAGGTGAGAGAAGGCAGCCCTGGCGGACTCCAACCGTGGTCTTGAAGAACTCGCCCACGTGATTATTCATGAAAACTGCACTTCTTGCATTCTCGTACAGAGCCTTGATGACTTCAATTAGGCAGTTGTCAATGTTGAAGTGCCTGAGTACTTGCCAGAGGCCGTCATGCCATACCCTGTCAAAGGCCTTTTTGAAGTCTATAAAATTGTGGTACAAGTCTTTTTGGTGTTGGAGATGCTTCTCTATCAGAATTCTCAGGTTGAAAATTTGTTCCATTGTGCTGCGTTTTGGTCTAAAGCCGCTTGTTCTTCTGCCAGGAGTTTTTCTGCTTGGTTTTTCAGTCTGTTGAGGACTACCTGCAGCATGATCTTGCTAGGATGGCTTATGAGACTGATGGTTCTGTAGTTCTGACATTGCTTGAGGTTTCCTTTCTTTGGCAGGGGTATTACAAGAGACTGTGTCCATTCTTTTGGCCATTCTTTGGTGTCGTGGATCTTCTGACAAAGATCTGTGAATCGCCTTGCTGTTTCATTCCCTCCATTTTTTATGAGTTCAGCTGGGATGTTATCGATTCCAGGGGACTTCCCCTTCTTCAATTGTTTAATAGCTGTGTCTACTTCACACCTTAGTATTGGTGGGTCTTTATCTTGGTGTTCAGGGGGTTTGTTGGAAACTATGTTGGTATCTGGGCGTAGTGGGTAGTTATACAATCCCTCACCTCAATCCCCACCCAGTTCACGTAGCTGTAAATGGGTACCAGCTCTCTTTAGGGTCAGGGAAGGTAAAGCAGCGAGGGAGAGGGAGAGGAGATGGCCGCTGCCCACAATATGCTGGCCCCTAGAGAAGCTGAGGTCTCTTATGACTCGCTCCCCTACGACCACAGGGGTTATGGGACACCTTTACCTTTTTATGTGGGTTGTACAGTATAATTATCTCTTTTTTGTTTAATTCTTTGGCTAGAGCTCCGAAGCTAACTGATGATGACATTATAGCGTTAACGGTTTTTACCCACCATTAAGGGAGCCGCATTCTGGCTTCAGAGATGTATAGTATATCTGATTTGCTTTGGGGTTTAGGGGGGGTGGGGGGGGGTTGTTGTTTGGGGTTTTTTTGTTTGGGTTGTTTGATTTTGTTTTGGGGAGGGGGG
>CM060350.1:16132688-16135188 GCA_030674155.1 Stramonita haemastoma | reverse complement strand
ATAATCATTAACTTTTCCTGTCCCCGTCTTCCTTCCTTCCTGTCTTCCTTCCTTCCTGTCTTCCTTCCTTCCTGCCTTCCTTCCTTCCTTTCTTTCTTTCTTCTTTCCTGTCTTCCTTCCATCCTGTTTTTCTTCCTTCCTTCCTTCTTTCCTGTTTTTTCCTTCCTATCTTCCTTCCTTCCTGTCTTCTTTCCCATCTTCCTTCCTTCCTTCCTTTCCTTCTTCCTTTCTTCCCATCTTCCTTCCTTCCTGTCTTCTTTCCTTTCTCCCTGTCCTCCTTCCTCCCTTCATTCATTCCTTCCTGTCTTCCTCCCTTCCTTCCTTCCTTCATTCCCTCCTTCCTGTCTTCAGACAACATCGCTCTTCCATACTTCTCGGCGGGGGCCATGGAGAACTGGGGCCTGGTGACCTACAGAGAGCTGCTGCTGTACAACTCCCTGTCCACCGCCGCTGACCGCTTCTGGGTCGCTGATGTTCCAGCTCACGAAATCACGCACATGGTCAGCAATGAGTTAATTTTATTTTTGTTGTTGTTCTTATGGTCAGCAATGAGTTGATTTTATTTTTGTTCTTCTTATGGTCAGCAATGAGTTAAATTTTTGTTGTTGTTGTTCTTATGGTCAGCAATGAGTTAATTTTTTTGTTGTTCTTCTTCTTATGGTCAGCAATGAGTTAATTTTTTTTTTCGTTTTTTATGCACATGGTGGGCAATGAGGTTTTTTTTTCTTTTTCTTATACATGGTGGATAATGAGTTGTTTTTTTTCCTTTTCTTATGCATATGGTCAGCAATGAGTTTTTTTTTCTTTTCTTATGCATATGGTCAGCAATGAGGGTTTTTTTTTCTTCTTATGGTCAGCAATGAGTTTGTGTTTTTTTCTTCTTATGGTCAGCAATGAGTTTTTTTTCTTATGCATATGGTCAGCAATGAGTTTTTTCTTTTCTTTTCTTATGCATATGCACATGGTCAGCAATAAGGTTTTTTTTTCTTTTTGATGCACGTGGTCAGCAATGAGTTAATTTTTTTATGCACATGGTCAGCAATGAGTTAATTTTTTTTATGCACATGCTCAACAATGAGTTGTTGTTTTTTCTTCTTATACACATGCACATGGTCAGCAATGAGGTAAAAAAAAATTTCTTCTTCCCACACATGCACATAGTCAGCATGGAGTTAATTTTGTTTTTCTTCTTTCTTTCTTCCTGACACTCCCCCCCCCCCCCCCCCCCCCCACACACACACACACACACATGCACATAGTCAGCAATGAGTTAATTATTTTTCTTCTTTCTTCCCTCCACTTCTCTCTCTCTCTCTCTCTCCCTCACACACACACACACACACACACAACACACACACACACACACACACACACACACACACACACACACATGTGGTCAGCAATTAGTTTTTTCTTCTTTCTTCTTTCTCCCCCCAACCCTCCCCCCCCAAAAAATAGATAAATAATAATGGATAGTTCTTGAGCCTATATCAATAGGCTTGCACACCCTGGGTATACTTGCATGGCTCTGTTGTTTTAAGTATTGTACTGTTTTAAGGGTAGCCTGCGATACCAAAGTCGGATGATTTGTGATTTTTAATTCTATTTATTTTATTTTTTATTTTATACCACTTTATGTCACAGCAGATTCCTCTGCGTGAAATTCGGGCTGCTCTTCCCGGGAGAGTGCGTCACCCACAAGTGCAGCGCCTACCCATTATTTTTGTTTCTTTTCCTGTCTGCAACTGTATTTGTTTCCCTATCAGAGTGGCTTTATTTCTACAGAGTTTTGCTAGCAGGGACAACCCCCTTTGTTGCCGTGGGTTCTTTTACGTGCGCTAAATTTTGATGTGTAACACACGGGACCTCGGTTTATCGTCTCATCTGAAAGACTGGCGCCCAGACCACCACTTATGGTCTAATGGATGGGGGTTGTTAAACAGTTTGGGCCCAAATGGGATTGGATTGGATTGGATTTGGTTGGAACGGATTAGATTTGGTTGGATTGGATTGGTTGGATTAGGTTGGATTTGGTTGATTGGATTGGATTTGGTTGATTGGGTTGGATTTGGTTGATTGGATTGGATTTGGTTGATTGGATTGGATTTGGTTGATTGGATTGGATTGGCTGGATTGGGTTGGATTTGGTTGATTGGATTGGGTTTGGTTGATTGGATTGGATTGGCTGGATTGGGTTGGATTTGGTTGATTGGATTGGATTTGGTTGATTGGATTGGATTTGGTTGATTGGATTGGATTTGGTTGATTGGATTGGATTTGGTTGATTGGATTGGATTTGGTTGATTGGGTTGGATTTGGTTGATTGGATTGGATTTGGTTGATTGGATTGGATTTGGTTGATTGGATTGGATTTGGTTGATTGGATTGGGTTTGGTTGATTGGATTGGATTTGGTTGATTGGATTGGATTTGGTTGATTGGATTGGATTGGCTGGATTGGGTTGGATTTGGTTGATTGGATTGGATTTGGTTGATTGGAT
>CM060350.1:16087832-16090332 GCA_030674155.1 Stramonita haemastoma | reverse complement strand
AGCGCAATGTTCTGACCACTAGGCTATCCCGTCCCCAATCTCCAACTGCTTCAAAAGACTGTAAGAGAGCAGGTGAACACGCCAATTTCCCTTTTCTACCAAAGAAGAAAAAGAAGGAGAAAGAAAGAAAGAAAAATAAATGCATGTATTGTTGAAAATGAAAACTAAAGAGGATGAGGAAACTAGAGAGAGAGAGAGAGAGAGACAATGACAATGACAATGACAATGACAAAAGTTTATTGTTATAGGCAGGATGCCCATTAACAAGGGGACAGTGGGAGGGGGGGCTGGGCACAACACACAAAACGTTATGTATTCAGAACTTCCTTAATTACAACCCAAAAGGTCATCATGTCGTGGATGCCATAACATGGTTACATGATAAATGTAGATCCTTTTTTCATAAGCTTTGATTTACCCTTACAATTGTAATTGTCAATTGTCAAGGGGGAGGAATTTCCACAAAATAGTACAAATCCAAAAATCAACATCTAACAGCAAACTGGTCAGCGACAAGAAAAGTATGTTACGATGTCTCTTCTTTCTTCTTTTTTCATGGCTTGCGCAACTGTACACCACTAACACGTGACAGATCCGTGATAATCCAGGAGGCATGTCGGATTCAGCTATTCTCTCTCTCTCTCTCTCTCTCTCTCTCTCTCTCTCTCTCTCTCTCTCTCTCTCTCTCTCTCTCTCTCTCTCTCTCTCTCTCTCTCTCTCTCTCTCTCTCTCTCTCTCTCTCTCATGCATACCCCCCCCAAACACACACACGTTCTCGATCTCCCTCAAACACACACATTCACACACACACATACATACATACACGCACACACACACACATTCACATCCACGTTCATACACACACGTATACATAAATACCCACACAAACATATCCACAAGCTCAAACACACACACACATACACACACACATAAACACACGCACGAACGCACGCACATACACACACCCTTAAATTCACATACATACACACATATACGCACGCACTCATACATACGCACTCAAACACACACACACACACACACACACACACACACACACACACACACACATACACACACACACACACACACACACACACACACGCATACACACCCACACACACACACACACACACACACACACACACACACACACCACGCACGCACGCACGCACGGGCTATCCAAGCAAGAATCGAACTGCGTCCACTATCACATGCATCACATCAAGTCCGGCACTGATCCGATCTTTCAGACGCTCCCGGTCAGCAAGGGACCACAGCTTCAGTTTGTTGTACACAAAGCTTTCCTCGTTGGTCATCAGCCTGGTGTCCTTTTTCATGAACCAAAACAAATCAGGGGGTGTGTCACCAGCAGCAGTCCATTGGAAGCGAAACACGAGATCGTCGGTTTCACATACCATCGTGTCTGGATGCCGTTTGCTGGTGAACACGCGACGAAAGTCCTGGTTCCTCTGGGTGTCCCTCAGCCTCCGCTGCCTCCACTTATCTGTCAGTTCAGCCACGTGGTTGTTGATGGCGTCGGCACTCGTTCCAACTGCCTGAACTTTCGACAGAGGATCGTCAGTGACGTCACACTCCGCAGTTTCCGTTGTAAACATAGAGGCAAGGTCAATGTCACGTTGCAGATCAGCGGGCTTTTCTTTCTCCGACTCGGTGACATCGTTTGGTGCATGGCGGATTTCACGTGCCCCCTCTTGCAATGGTGTGTTGATGGCAGAAGGGGGTGTGTCAGTGCGTGACACAGCGCAGCCTGAAGGAGGTGTTGGCATAAATAAACATTGCGAATGTTCTTTTGTCACAATGTTTTCATTTTCCTCCAGCTCTTGCCTCTGTGCTGTCCTTCTCTCCTCCCCCCTTCGTCTGTCTCTGTCAATCTGGCTTGGAGGCTTTCTTCGGTAGCTGACAGGGGTGTGCTGTTGCGCCATGTTGCTGTTGTTAGCTTGGCTGGCTTGCAGTCGTAGCACAACGACTGTGCTGTCGCCACTTCCAGCAATTTTCCAGGAAGTCAGGCGATTTTCTTGGAGCAGAGCATCCAGAGTAACTGTCAACGTTGTTGGTAATGCCGACAACGGCATGGTTTTGGATGAAAATGTATTTTTTTGACAAACAAGCTAGCTGCAAAATAATCTTCCTGCCTACCTCCAAGGGAGATCACCCCGAGAGAGAGAGAGAGAGAGAGAGAGAGAGAGAGAGAGAGAGAGAGAGAGAGACAGAGAGAAGAGACAGAGACAGAGAGAGAGAGAGACAGAGAGAGAGAGACAGAGACAGAGACAGAGACAGAGACAGAGACAGACAGACAGACAGACAGACAGACAGACAGACAGACAGAGACAGACAACAGACAGACACAGAGAGACAGAGACAGAGAGAGAATTGTGCTTCGGTTTGGGGCCACTTATACAAAACATGTTTGGAGCTTGGGGAAGGTAGAGAGACATCTTAGCAAAAAGTTTGTATCCATTTCGCAATAGAATCCGATTCT
>CM060350.1:16052832-16072832 GCA_030674155.1 Stramonita haemastoma | reverse complement strand
TGCCTATAACAAGGGCGCAGCACTCCCAACCCCACCTCCTGTACCCGCTGAGCCAAGATGGCGTCACTTCCTTCCCGGCCAGCCAGGCCAACCAATCAGAAGACAAGGAGCAGTTGCTGCAGGACATCAACGACCTCAAAGCCACGCTGCTGCTTCCCGCCATCCTGCTGACCTTGCTTCTGATGCTGGTAGGACTCCTGAGCAATCCTCTGGCTATCTATATCTACGGCTGGAGATGGCAGTCCTCCTCCACCAAGATCTTCCTTTTCGCACTCGCCCGTCATCGACCTTTTGAACTGCCTCATTACCATCCCCACCGAGGTCATCAGCATGAGGAATTACTACGCGTTCCCTAGCGACGGGCTGTGTAAAGTGTCGCGGTTTATCACTTACGTCATGAACAACGCTACCGTGGCGATTTTTCTCTCCATCGCTGTAGATCGCTATATCCGTATCTGTCACCCGCACAGAAAAAGCCGTGTCCGCCCGCAGCGCTAAGTTAGCGTGTGGGATAGGTTTACTGATTGGGTTCACCGTCTCCTGGCCTGCCTTGCTGCTCTACGGGAGAATCGAAATGCAGATCCCTGCTAAACTCAACCCTCCAGTCTTCGTGACGGGAGCTATGTGTCTGGTGCACAACGCTATGGAGCTTTACTCCCTCGCATTCTTCATCTACCTCTGTTCCGCCTTCTTCATCTGCGCTCTCATCCTGATCATCCTCTACACGCTGATTGGTCGAACCATTCTCAACCGGAAGCGATGTTACGTCAGCGGAAGGAAGCCACGCAGACCACCTTGGAGACCCTGGGCGGGGTGGTGACGTCTTCGGTGATGAAGAATGGAGGAGACACGTCGACGCCTCAAGGCAGCTTCCTGGAAGTGCCTAGCGCGTGTTCTACCCCGCGCTTGCAGCGACAGGAGACGTTGGATGAGGCGCAGCAAGGCTGTCACGTGCAGAACTTCTCCCAGCGCTGCAAGAAGCTTCGCCCTCCACGCGCCACCCTCATGCTCTTCCTCATCACCGTCGTCTTCATCACCAGCTTCCTCCCTTTCCTCATCATCTCCATCATCAGGCAGGATCAAGGCCCGGCGTTTTATCTGGGCCTCAGCTCTAGAGAGCAGATTCTGGTCAACATCTTTATCCGGTCCTACATCGTCAATAACTGTACTAACCCTATCGTTTACGGGTTGTGCAACGCGCAGTTTCGGGAGGAGTGTAAGAGGTTGTATTTCACCTTGTGTCGCCGAGTCGTTTCACTCCTGCTTCGAGTACCTCTAACCTCCACCGATCTAAAACAGCCTTCGAGACGCCTAAGTTGGAGAGAAAAGTCAGCCCTGAGCCTTGATTGCACGGCTGATAGAAGTGGTCTGTTGATAGAAATGGTCTGTTGATAGAAATGGTCTGTTGATAGAAATGGTCTGTTGATAGAAGTGGTCTGTTGATAGAAATGGTCTGTTGATAGAAACGGTCTGTTGATAGAAATGGTCTGTTGATAGAAGTGGTCTGTTGATAGAAGTGGTCTGTTGATAGAAATGGTCTGTTGATAGAAATGGTCTGTTGTACACGTCCCCCCCACCCCCCTGAGCCTTGATCACATGGCTGATAGAAGTGGTCTGTTGTACAAGTCTTCTTCTTTATCGTCGTCATCGTTGTCGTTTGAACGATTCAGACATTCACTGTTTTTGTCTGTTATAAGGAGCAAAAAACCACGTTGCATGCTGCCGTTTAAAAAGTGGGATAAAATCTGTCAGGACAAACGGTGCCACTGATCTGACTTTGGTGTGTTTTGGGAGAGAAAGTGTTAATTTTTGTTTTGGGGTGGAAACTGGAGAAAGAGACAAGGGCAAGAGAATGGACCAAGAAGGCAAGAACATAGACCAATTAAAAAAGGGGTGTGTGGTGATAGACAGAAAGAAGAAAAGGAACGTGGATGAGAATGAAGAGAAGGATAGAAAGAAAAAAAAAGAAGAGGATTCTTATGATCACAGAGTTTCCAGAATTATAGAAGAAACTATACTGACATTACAGGCCAACAGTATACCCCCACAAGGGGATGAAGACAGAGAGTACAGAAAGGGATGGACAAAAAGGGAATTCCTAGCACAGAATTTCCAGAAGGATGTATACGGACAAGCCCCCAGCATTCCCTACAGGGAGTAGGGGGAGGGATGTGATACTGTGTAGAGTTTTTACGGCACAGCTGAAACAATCATCACAATGGTCAACGCACATTCGTGGAAACCTGAATGTGAAGACTGATTCTTGAAAGACTGGCACATCCTTTACAAATTTTCCCCTTTGGGGGCGGGATAGCTTAGTGGTCAGAACATTACGCTGGCAATTTGACGACACGAGTTCGATTCCCTGTCAAGGGGATTTTTCCCCTGGAGTTAACATCATGCGGACTCCACTCCCTCAAAAGTCTTTCGGATGAGATTATAAACCGAAGCCCCGTGTGCGAACGCACGCAGAACATCTTCCGCACACGTTAAATCCTGTTTCCGCTTTTCGTAAGAATGGGCCATCGTGTAGCGGTGGGAACAGATAACATTTACAAACTGCATACACACGGGGACTGGATGTAAAAAAAAAGCATATGAATGCTTATTCCATTATCCTCGATTTAAAAGAATAAAATGTGGCGCTCCACCACGAAATGAGTCGCTTAGCACATTACCCAATTTTGCGCTAGGAGCCTTTAAAGGCAGGTGGGGGTCAAGTTGTCAATTTTTGAGATTTTGATTGATTATTAAACTAGATCTGTTTATTTACCTTATAATGAAATATCAAGGCATAATTTTTATTCCTTTTGCTTTTAAATGTGTTTTGAAAATACCAAAGCACTCATTCTGGCAACCTGTTACTAAAATAAACTTGCCCGTTTCTCATTTTGTCCCATCCTGCAGTCTATCATTTCAATTTGTAATAATGTTGCACAGAATTGGTCCGATTTTCAATCTGTTTTTTTGCATTTGATAGCCACTTTATTGCACATTAATGACATGTCAATAACTTAAAATTGACCTCAGGTGCACTCCGTCTCATTATGTGGTGGAGCGTCACAAATAGAAAAAAAAAATTAATGTGAAGTCTGGGATGCGGGGGGGGGGGGGGGGGGGGGGGGGGGGGGGGTGGGGGGGGGGGGGGGGGGGTCTCTTTTTTTCTCTCTCTCTTCCGTCTTCGGCTAGATCGCCTAGGTTCACCAATAGAGAGATTTTTACGTATGCGAATGGGTTGTTTGGGTTTTTTGCCCCACCATGAAGGCAGCCGCATTCCGACTTTGGGGATGTATGCTGGGTATGTTCGTGTTTCTGTAACCCACCGAACGCTGACGGAATGATGGATCTTTAAACGTGTATATTTGATCTTATGTGTGTGTGTATATATAAATTAATGTATAAACATATATATAAATATAAATATATATATATATATATATATTATATATATATATATATAATGTGTGTGTGTATATATATATATGTATATATAATATATATATATTATATTTATATATATACATATATATATATATATATATATATATATAAATATATATAATATATATATAAATATATATATATATATATATATATATATATTATATATATATATATAAATACCACACAAAATGAATGAAGGCACTGACTGGCAGGTCTGCACTTTACGTTGACCTGGGAGATGGTAGAAATTCTCCCCCCCCCCCCCCCCCCCCCCCCCCCCCCCCCCAACTTATTAATTCGTCGATACGCCAATGCAATACCCAGATTTGAAACCAAGACTTAATAAACTCATAGGATTGAAGTCGAACGGTCTTGACCACTCGGCTATAGCGTCTGACATCGTTATGTCTGTTTATAGAGAATTCAGAAAAATACAATCTGGGTGTCATTCCTATTTAGCGCACGTAAAAGAACCCACGGCAACAAGGGGATTGACCTTGCCAAAATTCTGTAGAAAAAAGCCACTCTCATAGGGAAATAAAATACAGTTGCATACAGGAAATTTTTTTTTTTAAATGGGTAGGCGCTGCACTTGTGGTGGGGACGCGCTCTCCCTGGGAGAGAGAGCAGCCCGAATTTCACGTAGAGAAAATCTGCTGTGACATAAAGGGGTACAAAATACAAAAAACAAAATACAGAATATTCCTTTCACTTTGGATATCATGAATCATTAAGAAATCTGACATCTACCATCATAACCAGCCTTTAAGGGCATTTTTTGTTTATTAACCGGCTTTGATCAAGATAATAATGTTTTTCACCATGTGTAAATCTGAAATCTTCTGTAGAAAGTATGTGTTGTTAGTTTAAGCAATGAAGAATAAACATTACTCATAAATTTTGAGAAGAAGAATGTTATTTTGTTGACATATCTGCAAAACACACAAAAAAATTAATTGTATTTATTACAAACCAATTAGCGGAACAATGAGCTCATATAGGGATGTAGAATAAATCATGATTTATCCAAGAATATTTATTTCATTAATTCTTTTTATATTGAGGATAATGGAAGGAGCTCTCATGTGCTTTTTACACATAGTCCCCGTACACATACGATTTTGTAAATTTTGTCATCTGTTCCCACTGGCCCACAATGGCCTACTCTTTCGAAAAAAGGAACAGGATACCGCCATCAAATATGTGCGCAAGATGCTCTGCGTTCGTTCGTACACGGGGCCTCGGTTTATAATCCCATCCGAAAGACTTTTGGGGAGAGTGAGTCAGCACTGATGTTAACTCCATGGGGAAATCCCTCGACCGGAATCGAACAACAAGATTTACAAAACTGCATACACATGGGACTGGATGTAAAAAAGCACATGAGTGCTTATTCCATTATCCTCGATATAAAAGAATAAATAAATTTTTAAAATACACAACACCACACACACACACACACACACAAACACACACACACACACACACACACACACCACACACACACCACACACACACACACACACACCACACAAAACACACTTACCTATTCCTACTTTCCACAGGTATTTCAGTCTCCATTACTTTGCCTTTTGTAGGTGCACGCGCGCGCATGTGTGTGTGTATGTATGCGTGTGTGTGTGTGTGTGTGTGTGTGTGTGGTGTGGTGTGTGTGTGTGTGTGTGTGTGTGTGTGTGTGTGTGTGTGTGTGTGTGTGTACACGCGCGCGTGTGTATGTGTGGGCGTGTTACTATTAATGTATCAGTAATTATGGAAAAACGAGTGGTATGAGAATGCAATCTGATAAAATTCATTTCTTTGCGTGTGCTAACCATTAAAAAAGAATCATGCTATTTGTTTGATATAAAATAGTTTTTTTGTCATGAAAACTTGATCTATAAGTGTAATTTTGTTCATTGATGAATTGATAGTGTGTGTATACTTTTTGTTTGCTCAAGAGTTGCCTCAGTGTATAGTATTGACACTCATTATTGTGGAATATTGAAAAATATTGTTGGTTACTATGTTTCATTAAAAACAACCTTATCAGTGGTCTGTATGTCGCACAAGTGTATGTGTTTGTGTGCATTGTATTCAGGTGTGTTCAGAGGTATCTTTTTGTGTTTGTGTGTGTGAATTTGTGTTTGTGTGTAAATTTGTGTGTGTGTGTGTGTGTGTGTGTGTGTGTGTGTGTGTGTGTGTGTGTGTGTGTGTGTGTGTGGTATTATCCTCAAAATAAAAAACATTTAAAAAAAAAGAATTAAGTACAAAGACGTAGCGTGCCTGTAATGTCGGTTTATTAAAGAGGCTTTTATTGAACAGAGCATTATCACGCATGATTTTTTTTTTTAATTTTATATATATCGAGGATAATGGAATAAGCACTCATGTGCTTTTTTTACATCCAGTCCCCGTGTGTATGCAGTTTTGTAAATGTCATCTGTTCCCCACCGGCACACAATGGCCTACTCTTAAAACAAGCGGAACAGGATTTAACGTGTGCGCAAGAAGTTCTGCTTTATAATGATATGAACAACAATCATCAACAGCATAGCAGTATAACAACAAGCTTAAAGCTAAGATTGTGCCAAAAGAAAAAAGAAAAACATCATTAGTATGACGGCTGGTGACAGAATGTAATAATGACATTTATGGTCTTCAAGATGATGCTCAGTGCAGTGCTGTTAACATTCTAAATCTGTGTTACATTAAAAATGGGGACGAGATTTAGCTCAGTATTCAGAGCACTCGCTTTCCCCCAGCCAAGGTTAAGCAGCATCGAGCGTGGTTACCAATCGGTTGGGTGACCATTTGCACGCCTTGGCTTCAGTGCAGTTCCCCCAAATTCACCCAGCTGTCAATGGGTACCTGCCCTCTTTAGGGTCAGGGAAGGTAAAGCAGCGAGGGAGAGGAGATGGGCGCCGCCCCCCTCAACATGCTGGCCCCTAGAGAAGCTGAGGTCTCTGACGCCTCGCTCCCCTACGACCGCATAGGTTATGGGATATGTTTCCCTTTTTACATAAAAAATAGAATTCGGGAAAAAAAAGAACAACAAAAAGCATGAAATAAGCAAACAGGCAAGCAACAAAGATGGATAGTAACGACATTAAACACACAAACACGTATATAACCATACAAGCAACATCCAAAAATTGCACATCAACAGAGCAAGACAGTAACGTTCCATACGAGAGGGGTTTTATATATATTTTTAATGTTTTGTATTGTTTTGGATTGAGCTGGATTGGATTTGAATGGATTTTTGAGGTAAGATAATTATGTGTCCTGACTAGATTTTATTTTTTTGCTGATCTGGCGTGGTATTTTAGGAATGTTCAGTGCGAGAAAGTGTGCGTTGTATTGCTTTGTATCATGCTGGATTGGTTGGGTTAAATTGGATTGTATTTCCAGACGTGTGCTCAGTGGATATCTGAGCTGATCAATATAGATTCCATTTGCTATCATTATTGTTATTATTATTGTTGTTGCTGTTGTTGCTGCTGTTGTTGTTATTATATGTTTGTTATTATTATCATTGTTGTTATTATTATTGCTACACTACAACTACTACTACTACTACTACTACTACTACTACTACTACTACTACTACTACTACTACTACTACTACTACTACTACTACTACTACAACCACTACTATTACCACTACTACTATGATGTTTATCATTATCATGTTTTTATCTTTGTAATTTATATTTATCATTATGTTTATCAATATTATGTTTATCAATATTATGTTTATCATTATGTTTACTATCACTATGTTTACTATTATCATCATTATCATCCGGTGTAGCGTGTAAGCAATGTTCTTTACGAGACGGTGTTTGTTGTATTGATTTGTAATTATTTTGAATTGGATCAGACTGGATTTTGTTGCATTGCAATGTAGTGTTCGGGTTTGTGGTTTGCTGGTTTACTGTTTTGTTGTTGTTGCTGTTGTTTTTGTTGGGGGTTTTCATTTTGCTTTGCTGTGACTTTCCTGTCCTACTGTTCCCACACCGCTCATTTCGACCTCCCTGACCGAACCATAGCCAGATTCGTTACATCACATCCTCTTGAGAGGGAAGTCCATGGGTAAGCTCACCAATGTCCTTCGGATGAGACTATAAAACCGAGGCCCCGTGTGTGACAGCACGCAGAACATCTTGCGCACACGTTAAATCCTGTTCCGCTTTTCGTAAGAGTAGGCCATCGTGTGCCAGTGGGGGCAAATGACATTTACAAAACTGCATATACACAAGGGACTGGTTGTAAAAAAAAAAAAAAAAATTTAAAAAGCACACGAGTGCTTATCCCATTATCTTTGATATAAAAGAATAAAATAAATAAATAACAATTAAAAAAATAGATAAATAAATTAATGTCAGGCCACTGTAGAACCACCAACCAGAGAGGCCCAGCCCTACTACTGGGTCACATTGGCGGTGTTCAGTGGTGCCTGTTCTCAGCTAGCATACACAGAACACCCCATAATACTAAGCCTCCTACTAACGACAATATTAGCTCAGTCGCGGAGCGAGACTGAGTGAGTCACCCACCCAATGTGGCGACCACCACAATGTCCCTCCAACGACCGTCTCCCAGCGAACCACCAACCCCAAAGGCTTTGACACAAACTCACCATGGGCACAGAAGTGTATGGGGAAACCGAACCTGAGGTCACCATGAGACAAGAGTAACTGGGACCACCGAATCAGAGGCCTTTTTTTTTATTGCATGATTGTCAATGAGGATGAGGATTGATATGATTGTGGAAGCGAATGTAATTAATTGAGACTACGAGAGAGGTTTGAATTTATGCTTCTTATAAAACAATACTGCAAGGCATTGTCCAAGGAAGAAGAAAAAGAAGGCAGACCAAGGAAGACATGGGAGAATAACATCAGCGAATGGACAAACCTAGAACTCAACAAAACCCTGAGAAAGGCAGAACAGAGAGAGGAATGGAGGGAACTGGTTGTCAAGTCTTCAGGGGTCCCCCCACGGTCACCAGACTAAGGGATAGATAGATAGATAGATAGATAGATAGATAGATAATACATCCTGCTGTCAATAGAAATAGACACCTTCAGTGTTGGTCAGGTAATTTGAGCAACACTCCTCAAACTCGCATCCGTAAAGTGGATGAAGCTTGACTGTGTGGTCCCAGTCCTCCCCACTGAGCCCACAGCACACTCACTCTGGATAACAGCTGGCCAGAGTCTGAAAAATCTGTTTGACTCTGATGGTGTTCGAGCCTGCGACCTTCCAGCCCATAACCCAAGGCGCTAACCACTGCGCCATAGCGGCTGGGCTGTATTGTGTATTGTATTGTATTGTGTTGTATTGCATAGTGATGTGTTTGCCTTGATTGCACTGTATTTGCATTTTGTTGTAGTGTATTGCATTGCATTGCATTGTATTGTATTGTATTGTATTGTATTGTATTGTATTGTATTGTATTGTATTGTATTGTTATGTATTTAATTGCATTGCATTGAATTGTTTGCTGTTGAAATCAAATGTGTTGTATTATGTTCCATTTTTATTGACTATGTTGTGTTGTGTTGTGTTGTGTTGCAATCCATTAAGTTGTATCGTGTTGGATTATAATTATTGTGTTGCCCGTGTTGTTTTTGTATAAGTAAATAAAATCCATCTGGGTAAACGTAGAAAGATATTACTTGTCAATAACCAATGCAGTCGTTGGGGAGGGAGCGAAGTGTCAGAGACCTCGGGTTCTCTAGGTGGCCTGGCACAACCGCCAAGGATTAAAATTCTGACATGAAGAGTGACAGCAAGCCAGTTTGTATGTATACAGATACCGACTATCACAGTGAACAATATTAGCGTGGGAAACAATGAATCTGTGCCCTCTGGGAGTAATAGTGAACAGTGAAGTTATGCAAGACTCCTGGAAATGGGCAATTTTTATACTTTAAATCCTCCATATCCCCATCTCACCTACCTATCTCCCCTCCCCACCCCCCTCTCTCCCCTCCCCCTCCCTACACCCCCCCCCTCTCCTCCCCTCCCTAACACCCCCCTCCCTACCCCCCCTCCCTAAACCCCCTCCCTATCCCCCCCTCTCCTCCCCTCCCTATCCCCCCTCCCCTCTCCCTCCCTATACCCCCCTCCCTATACCCCCCTCTCCTCCCCCTCCCTACACCCCCCTCCCTACACCCCCCTCTCCTCCCCCTCCCTACACCCCCCTCTCCTCCCCCTCCCCCCTATATCCACCCTCCCACCCCTCCCTACACCCCCCACCCTATACCCCCCTCTCCCCCTCCCCCCTCCCCCTCCCTACACCCCCCTCTCCTCCCCCTCCCCCTATATCCACCCTCCCACCCCTCCCTACAACCCCCCCACCCTATACCCCCCTCTCCCCCCCTACCTCTCCCCCTCCCCCCTACCTCTCCCCCTCCCCCCTACCTCTCCCCCTCCCCCCTACCTATCCCCCCCCTCTCCCCCCCTCCCCCCTACCTCTCCCCCTCCCCCCACCTATCCCCCTCCTCCTCCTCCTCCCCTCCTCCCCTCTTCCCCCTCCCCCCTACCTCTCCCCCTCCCCCCTACCTCTCCCCCTCCCCCCTACCTCTCCCCCTCCCCCCTACCTCTCCCCCTCCCCCCTACCTCTCCCCCTCCCCCTCCCCCCCTCCTCCTCCCCTCCTCCCCCTCCCCCCTACCTCTCCCCCTCCCCCTACCTCTCCCCCTCCCCCCCTACCTATCCCCCTCCTCCTCCTCCCCTCCTCCTCCCCTCCTCCCCTCCTCCCCTTCCCCTCCCCCTCTTCCTCCCCTCCACCTCCTTTGATCTTCTTCCCTTATCCCCACCTACCTATCCCCCTCTCATCCCCCTTCCCCTGCCTATCCCCCTCCTCTCCAAAAAAAAGGGGGAAAAAATAAGCACAAACATGGGAGAATAGACAACACATCTCCTCCAAAGCTCGGAGGATTAGAAGTTAGGGGCCATACCCGTAGAGATCTACCATTCCTAATTCAAAGCTTAAGTTGTTGCCTTCATAGTTTTGCAACTTATTATTACACTAACAATTACACACTTTAAAGGTTCTTTTCCCATGTCTGATCAGAAATTGAAAAATGCTGAATCTTAAACATTTCTTGTCACCATGTACTTGTTTCAAACAGGTAAACAGCACAGTCTACAATTTTATAGTTAAAAAATAGCTGCTTCATTTACATTACATACAGATTTTCCTCTGGACTTCTGAGTAACTTCAAACAATAAAAAGGAACATAACTGTTGACAGCCCTTGAAGGGGAGGTAATATTGCCTTAAACTAAATGAACATTTTATCAGCATATAGAATGTGTCAGAAATTCTAAATACATGCAGCATAAATTAACACAGGTAAAACAACTTACAATTTGAAGACAGTTGCCATTGGCAAATTTGTTATCTGGAGGCAATGCAGGGACACATAAGAAATGAAACAGGAGGGAATTTTTTTTATGCTTGAAATAAGTATATCTTGAGACTGGATTGAAAACTGTCATAAGTAGGCTTTTAGCAAAGTGAGAGAGGGGGGTAATTCCAGACCGATGGACCAGAAATAGAGAAAGAGAAATACACACACACACACACACACACACACACACACACACACACACACACACACACACACACCATCACACACACACACACGCACGCACACACACACACACACACACACACACACACACACACACACACACACACACACACACACACACACACACACACACACACCTCAAGATTTAATTCCTTTCACCCCTTTTGGGGCATGGAAAATAACAAAACGAATTCTCCAATACTAATATTAGTATTATCAATACTAACAGGAACTGAAAAGTAATGATTCATTGCAAAATGATAAACAAACAATATTAAAGACTCCATACATTTTAAAGTATATCAATTTCTGTAAAAGGCACACTCTACACTTGTGAAAGACAGCAAAATGAAATTTCAAGAAAAACCTTCAAATGTTATGAGCTATGAGGGAGACAGGAGAACTTTCCAAGATTTACATTTCCACAGGCTGCAAAAATCATAACTGGACATGGTTAGTTAAAGTTAAAGTTAAAGTCTGTCCCCAACCTAAGGCTCATCAGGCCGGTGCTTATCCCTGTTTCTGTGGCGTTAAGCGACTGAGAGTTGTACACTCCCCCCTGGATAGGACTGGACATGGGTTGAAAAAAATGCTGAGGAATAAAATATTGTCATAAACGTTTAAAGTAGGAAACATTCCATGACAAGAATAAATGTTTCCCCTAAAACAGACATATTGCATTTTGAACATGTTCTGTCTTCCCGTGGTTTGTTATGGAAACATCCAATCTCAGTAGAAAGCTTGTGACAACTGCAACTAAATTTCATAAGACTGTAAACATACACATCTGGCAGACAAGTTATATATTTTTCCATACTAAAATTGGCTTTATAGTTTTTGTACTAAAGGCATCAATTATTATCCCACAGCTCAGCTCTCCATTCATTAACAAACTTTCCTATTAAGAAGGTTTTGATAATTACCTGAACTGGTAGAATTGATAGTTGAACAAAACTGTCTCTCCCACAAAGTCAAATCTGCTGTGCACTAAAATGTTTGTTATCTTATTTAGCCATGCTGATTGAATCAGAGATTTCCATGTAAATCTGTCATCCTCTGGTAAACATTTGAGGATAGCTTTCCAGGATGAAAGTCAAAGGCTACATCTAGAAACGAACCTTTGGAACAGAAATAGACAAGGAGTATCTGTCCCCTCCTCCATATACTAACAAATTTGATATTGTGCGCTTTAAATAAAAAATATATTTTAACAATTTAACTGGAACTTTTTAATGATTACAACGTTTTCATAACCCCAAATTTCACACCCATACAACAAAACAGGTAAAACAATTTTATTGAACAAATCAAGTGACACATCTATAGGTATTTCTTTTTGCCATGCAGTCCTTATCAGACTAAACATGACTTTAGTAGCTTGATTAAGCATTTTCCTTACATTTTCAAAACTGCCACTCTCACTGAAAATAATTTTTAAATATTTAGAATAGTTAACAACTTCCAAAGTTTTTCCACCATATATAAACATGTTACAAGATCTTTTTGGGCAAAATATCATGATATTCACACACACACACACACACACACACACACACACACACACACACACACACACACACACACACAACACACAAACACACACACACACACACACACACACACACACACACACACACACACACACACACACACACACACACACACACACACACACATGCTGTGTGGCTATTTCATATTAATATTACTTCCCCTTCAAAGACTATCTTAAACAATTCAATCCCTTTGAATTATTAAAAGCTGCTTAGTAGTCCAGATAAAAGTTGCCATATCATAGAAAAGAAGCAACAACCTTTCTATGAATTTGTAGGAATTGCTGTTTACCTGTCTTGAACAAGTACAAGATGAAGTAAATAATTGTAAATATATAAATCTTTTTCATTTTTAAACTAATATAGGAAAACACCTTCAAAGTTCGGAATTGTTTGTTTGATAACATGCCATAAAAATTAGATTGCAGTAACTTAAGCTGAGTTAGGAATGGCAGATCTCTACAGGGATCTTCCCCCTAACTTCTAATCCTCTGAGCTTTGGAGGAGATGTGTTGTCTATCTTCCTGTGGCTGTGCTTGGAGGAGGGGGTGGAGGAGGAGGTTCCTGCAGGTAAATAGGACAGAAGGTAGGAAGGGGGAGAGGAGGAGATAGGAGAGGAGGGAGATAGGAGAGGAGGGAGATAGGAGAGGAGGGAGATAGGAGAGGAGGGGGGAGATAGGAGAGGAGGGAGGGAGATAGGAGAGGAGGGAGGGAGATAGGAGAGGAGGGGGAGATAGGAGAGGAGGGAGGGAGATAGGAGGGAGGGAGATAGGAGGGAGGGAGATAGGAGGGAGGGAGATAGGAGGGGAGGGAGATAGGAGAGGAGGGGGGAGATAGGAGAGGAGGGGGAGAGGGGGGGGGAGGGGGAGGGGAGAGGAGGAGGGAGAGGAGAGGAGGGGGAGAGGAGAGGAGGGGGAGAGGAGAGGAGGGAGAGAGGAGAGGAGGAGAGGAGGGGGAGAGGGGAGGGGAGAGGAGGGAGAGAGGAGAGGAGGGAGAGAGGAGAGGAGGAGGAGAGGAGGGGGAGAGGAGGGGGAGAGGAGGGAGATAGGAGAGGAGGGGAGAGAGGAGAGGAGGAGGAGAGGAGGGGGAGAGGAGGGGGAGAGGAGAGGAGGGAGGAGAGGAGAGGAGGAGGAGAGGAGGGGGAGAGGAGGGGGAGAGGAGAGGAGGGAGAGAGGAGGGAGATAGGAGAGGAGGGGGGTGAGGGGAGGGAAGGAGGGGGGTAGAGAGGAGGGGGGGTAGATAGGAGAGGGGGGAGGCAGAGGGAGGGGAGGGGGGTAGATAAGAGGGGGAGGAGGGGGGGTAGATAGGAGAGGAAGGGGAGAGAGGGGGTAGATAAGAGGGGGGGAGGGAGATAGGAGAGTAGGGGGAGACAGAGGAGAGGAGAGGGAAGGAGGGGGGTAGATAAGAGGGGGGGAGGGAGAGAGGAGGGGGGGAGGGAGGAGGGGGGGGGAGAAAGGTGAAATATCTATTAGGGAAAGGTAGGTAAAGGAGGTTTAAGAGTAGAGGTTGGGGGGATAGGAAGCTGGGGAAGGTTATGTTGGGTCTATAATAAGTGGTATCATTGTCTCAATCACCCTCTGGCGAATTAACATTAATTAATAAACTAAGAAGAAAAAACAAACAAGCAAACAAACAAGCAAACAAATAAGGAACGCCTCTCTGGCATTATATTTATAATCACTCAGAAGGAATGTCTGCATGATAGAAAAAAAGTATTTTAAAAAATGGAGAAACAGATGGACAACACAGCGTTTTCTATGCCAGTATTGTTTAGGAGCGTTCAAAGTACGTGTATGCTGAGAAACATGCTGTCACTCTCATTTGCAGGTTTTGCCCAATATCCTTGCATTAACCACTGGACTAGCCAGTATATTGAGGGCGGTGCCCACCTCCTCTCCCTCGCTGCTTTACCTTCCCTGACCCTAAAGAGGGCAGGTACCCATTGACAGCTGGGGGAACTGGGGGAACTGTACTGAAGCCAAGGCATGCAAACGATCACCCATCCAATTGGTAACCACACTCAATGCTGTTTAACCATAGCTTGGGAAAAGCAAGTACTCTGACCACTGAGCTTTCCAAGGGGGGTATTAGTGTGAAAATCCAGAGATGCATGCACAGAGAAATCCCACTAATGTTAGATACAGCTTCCCACACAAACAAAACTAAATAAAATAACAACAGTACAACAACAACAACAACAAACGAAGAAAACGTCAATCACAAAGGATTGTACATTCTTTAGTGTCATTGCTACTAGTCTAGATTATAAACCGAGGCCCAGTGTGCCAAGGCACGCAGTACATCTTGCGTGCACGTTAAATCCTGTTCCGCTTTTCATAAGAGTAGGTCATCGTGTGCTGGTGGGAACAGATGAATTTGCAAAACTGCATACACACGGGGACTGGATGTAGAAAAGCACATCAGTGCTTATCTCATTATCCTTGATATAAAAGAATAAAATTTAATTTTTTTTTAATAAATCAAATAAAAACAGTCCCACTTGCCCCTTCCTTAGAAATAAATCAGATATTGTTTGTATCCTGTTGGAGAAGACTATGATTATTAATTTTTTATTCTAAGAATAATAGGGCAAAAAAGGCAGGTGCTTCTTTCCCTCTTCTCAGTTTCTATTCTTTTTTCAAGGTACGGGATACCTTCTGCCCGAGTTGTGTGTAAATTATGGATTGAAATCAAGTGAAACCAGGAAAAAGGCTGTATACTTATTACAAGGTTTTATCATAGGATTAATATATAATATATATATATATGTATATATATATATATATATGTATATATATATATATATGTATATATATATATATATATATGTATATATATATATATATATATATATATATATATATATATATATATATATATATATATATATATATATATATATATATATATATATATATATATATATATTATATATATATGTACATACATATATATTGTGTTCACCTTCAACAGATGTATTATGATCAGAGAGATATGTATAATATATATCCGAAAGCAACTACAGAAACAACAAACAAGAATTCATAGGAAAAAAATATTTAAAAAAACAAAAACGAAACAAAAATTCAAAAACATCTTTTCCGGGTATTTCAAAAAAAAATTCTAACTATCGTCGGAGTGTTTTATTTTAAGATTATGATACATTCTTTTCAGTGTGTGTGTGTGTGTGTGTGTGTGTGTGTGTGTGTGTGTGTGTGTGTGTGTGTGTGTGTGTGTGTTGTGTGTGTGTGTGTGTGTGTGGTGTGTGGTGTGTGTGTGTGTGTTGTGTGCGCGCGCGCGCGCGCGCGCGTGGTGTGTTGTGTGTGTGTGGTGTGTGTCTGTGTGTCTGTGTGTGTGTGAAATGTGAAGGTAACTAAAGTAGTATCAGTATTATGTGTGAGTTGAAAGACTGAAGATAGCATAGCCATGAACTGTAGCTTGTAATTGTAATTAATTATGGAAGGGACAAAAAGCAACCAAGGTTAAAGAAAAGAAAGCACACATGCGCGTGTGAGGGCGCGTGTGAGGGCGCGCGTGCGCACATACACTCACGCGTGCGCGCGCGCATACATACACACACACACACAATAATCTAAAAGTTTTTGTGTAGCATGAACATTGATAAACATATCGTTCATTATTTTCTCTTCTTTCTTATCTTGGCTAAAGCTTTGAGGTTCACCAATGGTGAGATTTTTGTGCGTCGATGACAATAATTGCCCCACCAATAAGAGCTGCATTCCAAATTCAGAGTTTATTTCTTAACACACCACCAGGATGCATGCTTTTTTTTTCTTCTTCTTAATGTTGCCATCTTTTCCACCAGGCACGCATGACCTACTCTTCCAAAAGGCGGAACAGGCTTTAACATGTGAGCAAGATATTCTGGGAGCGTTTGCACACGTACGGGACATCAGTTTATAATCTCTTCTAAAGGACGTATGTGTGGTGGGGAGGGGGGGAGGGAGCTGAGTCGGCACTGATGTTAACTTCAGGGGAAAAAATTCCCTCGAATGGGTGCCTTGGTGGTGGCTCAAACCTGAGTTTAATGTTCTAACCACTAGGCTAACCCCGTAACCCCCCCCCCCCCCCCCCCCCCCACCACCACCCCAGTTTCTTATGATAATGTTGAATATGACTAAATAAATGTTGATCTCTGTAACTATATAATATTACGTGATAATGCTGAATATGATCGAACGTTGATGTGTATATGTTAGTGTATGAGATGGTTGTTGTTATAAAGTAATAATATTAATTATCTGAAAATCCTGTGTTCTAAGGTGTGGTTTTGTTGCTTACCAGGTGTCTGTGTGTATGTGGTGTTGTGTGAGCGGTGGGGGCGTGTGTGTGTGTGTGTTTGGTGTGGTAGTGTGTGTGTGTGTGTGTGTGTCGTGTGTGTGTGTGTGTGTGTGTGTGTGTGTGTGTGGTGTGGGCGTGTGTGTGTGTGTGTGTGTGTGGTGTGTGTGTGTGTGTGTGTGTGTGTGCGTGTGTGTGTGTGTGTGTGTGTGTGGTGTGTGTGTGTGTGGTGTTGTGCGTGGTGCGTGTTGTGTGTGTGTGTGTGTGTGGTGCGTGTGTTTTTTTGTGTGTGTGGTGTGTGTGTTGTGTGCGCGCGCATGCGTGTGTGTGTGTGTGTGTGTATGTGTGTGTGTGTGTGTGTGTGTGTGTGTGTGTGTGTGTGTGTTGTGTGTGTGTGTGTGTGTGTGCGTGCGTGTGTGTGTGTATGTGCTTACACACGCACGCGCACCTGTTGAAAAGCATACATTCACGATGGGCCCAAAACTTTTCCCCATCCATTAGACCATGAGTGGTGGTCTAGGAGCTAGTCTTTAGGATGAGACTATAAACCGAGGTCCCGTGTGTTACACATCATTATTTGGCGCATGTAAAAAAAAAACAAATTAACCACGGCAACAAGAGGGTTGTCCCTGGCAAAATTCGGTGGAAAAAAGCCACTCTGATATGGAAACAAGTACAGTTGCAGACAGGAAAAGAAAAAAAATGGGTAGGTGCTGCACTTGTGGCGACTCGCTCTCCCCAGGGAGAGCAGTCCAAATTTTACGCAGAGAAATTGCTATGACATAAAGTGGTATAAATAAGTGAATAGATTTTTTTTTAATAGATAAATAAGTAAATCAATCAATCAATCAATAAAATCACTACCATCTATCATTCTTTTCAAAATTCATTTTATCAACGATCAACATTTATTTTCAAGAAAAATCTTCAAATTCTCCCCCTAGGGGATGCCGGAGGCCTGTCAGTATAACTAGTTTCCACATTCTAAAAAAATCTCTGCATGCTTCCAATGTCCAATTTTCCCTTTTCTATCCCTCTTTTTCTTTCTTCTTTGTTTCTTTTCTTCCTGTTGCTTTCTTCTTTTCTGTTCATTGTGTGCAGGTGGAAACAGATGACAACATTTACAAAACTGCATACACATGAGGACTGGGTGTAGATAAGCATTTGAGTGCTTTTTCTATTATCCTCTAGATAAATAAAAAATAATGATAATTAAAATATATATATACTTTTGCTCAAATATATATATGTGTGTATATATATGTATACATACATATCTGTCTGTCTGTCTGTCTATCTATCCATCTATCTATCTATCTATCTATTTATCTATCTGTTTGTCAATCTATCTCTATCTGTTTGTCTATCTATCTATCTATTTATCTATCTATTTATCTATCTATCTATCTATCTATCCCTTAGTCTGGCGACCGTGGTAGCACCCCTGAAGACTTGACAACCAGTTCCTTCCATTCCTCTCTCTGTTCTGCCTTTCGCAGGGTTTTGTTGAGTTCTAGGCCTGTCCATTCGCTGATGTTGTCCTCCCATCTCTTCCTTGGTCTGCCTCTTTTTCTTCCTCCTTGGACAGTGCCTTGCAGTATTGTTTTCGCTAGCCCTTTGATCTATATCTTGTATAGATATTTATATTATATAAATATGTATATTTGAAAAAAAATACATATATACATGTATATATATATCCTCGCTTCTTGGTCCCTTCTCCTGCTCTTTTTCCCCCCACAAAAACTTGAGATAACAATTCTGTCCCATGGCGAGGTCAGATATGCTGGGCCTGACTTGTAAGGCGCTTTAACGGACAGTGCAACACACATTCAAGATTGGGTCATTCGAATGAGACTATAAACCGAGGCCCCGTGTGCGAACGCACGCAGAACATCTTGCGCACACGTTAAAGTCCCGTTCCGCCTTTCGGAAGAGCAGGCCATCGTGTGCCGGTAGGAGCGGATGACAAAATTATTTTTTTAAAAGCAAAAAAACCCAGCACGCACACAGGTGTCGTGTTTGGACACCATCCCTGAGGAAAAATCGGGGAGTTGAAGTCCTCAGGGCGGCTCGGGGCTGTATATATATATATATATTTATATATCTATTTATATATATATCTCTATTTATATATATATATTATATATATATATATATATATATATATATATATATATATATATATATATATATATATATAATGGGTAGCCGCTGCACTTGTGGTGACGCGCTCACCCCACAGACAAACACACACACACGCGCGCGCGCACACACACACACACACACACACACACACACACACACACACACACACACACACACACACACACACACACATCGCAGAACATCTTGCGCACACGTTAAATCCTGTTGCGCTTTTTGTAAGAGTAGGCCATCGTGTGCCGGTGGGAACGGATGACAGAATTTACAAAACTGCATACACATGGGGACTGGATGTAAAAACAAAAAGAACGTGAGTGCTTATTCCATTATCCTCGAAACAAAAGAATAAAGAAAGAATTGCGTCCAAATTTGCACTTAGGACGATTTCCCGTTTTAACGTATGATTCACATGAAATGGTCAAAGGGAAAGAATGTATGCACGATACTGAAGATTTCTTTAACAGTGGATTATTTCCCGTGATCTGATTTTTCAGCCTGACGGGCTACACATCACTTTTAGATTTTGCCAATTTTCCCTCTGTTCTCCAAAAAATTAATACTTTTGAACTCAAATACTAATGCAATCACAGAAATAAAAACCGCTTTTTTATGAAAGACCAGCCGCGCGTCTGACTCCAAAACGCATGTGAATCTGCACAAATTTGGTAGTGTGAATTTTTTTTTTTTTGGGTCTTAAATATATCAGCAAATAAATTATTATATACTGTACCCTCTCAGTCCTTTGTCGTCTGCTAGCTCTCTAACCATGATGATATTTTTTGTTGTTGTTTCTCTGCTAGAGCTCCAAGGTTCACCAATGGTGAGATTTTGTGTATGCTACTTTTTTTTCCCTACTTTTTTTTTTTTTTTTTTTTTTTTAATCTTTTATATCGAGGATAACAGAATAAGCAATCATGTGCTTTTTTTTCATCCG
>CM060350.1:16030332-16045332 GCA_030674155.1 Stramonita haemastoma | reverse complement strand
GAAAAAGAGAGAGAAGAGAGAGAGAGAGAGAGAGAGAGAGAGAGAGAGAGAGAGAGAGAGAGAGAGAGAGAGAGAGAGAGAGAGAGAGAGAGAGAGAAGACAGACAGACAGACAGACAGACAGACAGACAGACAGACAGACAGACAGACAGACAGACAGACAGACAGACAGACAGACAGCAGACACAGACAGACAGACAGAGGACCACAGAGGAAACACAAAAAACAAGAGACTAAGTGACAACATGCATGTAGGAGGAGACGACTCAGGACGTGCTGACACCATAAAAAACAACATAAAAACAAAGGGAGACACACTCAACGTTAAAGATGACCACGGTTCAAACCCAGTTGCAAGTGGCAGCGTAGAGGATCGTGTACTGGTTCCACTGTTATTTTACTGGAACTGCCAACATTGACAGTAAGCTAGGGCAGTGTTGCACTCTGGTGGTTGTTGCGTTCTGTCACTGTGATGGGTCGCAAAATTGTTCCTGTTTTACTCTTTTGTCAATTGAACGCAAGGAAGCATAGGTCATCTACACATTTGCTCGACATTACAGAGAATGACCACTTTTCTGAAGCCAGTGAAGGAGAATTTCAGTTTTTTCAAATTATTGAATGATCTATCTGAAAAAAAAATGAAATTAACAGAAAGATGATACTATGACATTGATAAGATGCAACTGAGAGATAAATGCTTACATGATGCTCAAAGAATACAACAATGGAAGAAAGACTGCAAAAATGAATGATAAATGATATAAAATGAACGAGCAATACAACATACATGAAACATAATGACACCAATGAGAATTACATACAATAACTAACAGAACACAACAACAATACAAATTTACCTCTTGAGAAGCCGCTCCCCCATGTAATAGGAATTGGAGGGACCCAATTCGGTGCCGTTCCAGAAAGTGAGTTGATGTACGACATCAGACACAGTAGTAACGTCCGTTCAGGTGTGCATTCCGTTTCCTGCCTGTACAGACACTGTATCTCCGGGTAATACTCCTCCCTGAATGGTTCCAAACATATTCATTAGAATCCATATTATCATATGTATTGAAATGTTTTTTTTTTTTGGGGGTTATTTTTATACACTATATGTCACAGCAGATTTCTCTGGTGAAATTGGGCTGCTCTCCCGGGAGAGCGCGTCGCCACAAGTGCAGCGCCTACCCATTATATTTTTCCCCCAGGGATAGTGTCCAAACACGACACCTGTGTGCATGCTTTTTTTATATAATTTTGTGATCGCTCCTACCAGCACACGATGCCTGTCTTCCAAAAGGCAGAACGGGTTTTAACGTGTCGCAAGATGTTCTGCGTGCGTTCGCACACGGGGCCTCGGTTTATAGTCCATCCGAATGACTGAATGAATGGAGAAACGAGACAAAGAAAAGTAGAATGCAACATGTTTTTAGTTGACATCATTAATTTGGGCAGAAAGGTAATAAAACTGATGTTTGTTTCGTTGTGTCCAAATAGGTCTGCATGACTTAAATGGCAATAAATATTCTGAATCTGAATCTGAATCTACTCTCACTCCAGTCGTCTGAGTGTGTTGGGGGGGAAGGTGGTTGGGGGTGGGGGTGGTGGGGGGTGGTTATGGGATTGTGGGTGAAAGTGAGGAAGTTGTGGGTGTGGGTGTGGTTGGGTGGGTGGGTGTGGGAGTGGGTGTGGGTGTGTGTGGGTGTAAGTGTGGGTGCGGGTGTGGGGGTAGGCGTGTGTAGGGGGTATGGGGATGGGGGAATGTTCATGTGTGTGTGAGGGGGTATGTGGTATGTGTATATGTATATGTTTGTTTGCTTGTTTATTTATTTGCTTATCATTTTACTCCAAACGTACACACTCACACAAACACACACACGCGCGCGCGTGTGCGCGTTCTCTGAATGTGACACACTGTTTATCATTAAAGATTAATTTATCATTATTTTTTGTGTCTAATATCACTTCAAGTGAACAGACGTTACATTGAAGAAAGTCACACACACACACACACACACACACACACACACACACACACACACACACACACACACACCACACGCACCACACACACACACACACACACACACACACACACGCAGCACGCACGCACGCACACACACACACACACACACACACACACACACACACACACACACACACACACACCCAGGCACGTAGAGAAAGTTAGTCACACGGAGCTTGGTGACAGGTAGGAGCAAGGAATAGCCAAGGAGGCAGTTTGTCCGCCGAAAGTTCTCAGGTGGGGGTCACCCATCACCGCGCACCGTAACTTGACCCAGCCCCTGGGTATGGCATACAAATGTAAATAGACAGTAAACTAAAGATAACACTACTACTACTACTACTACTACTACTACTACTACTACTACTACTACTACTACTACTACTACTACTACTCGAACTCGAGCTGCTGTCTGCTGCAGCTGCTTGCTGCGCATACTATAACTACTAACTACTTATACTTCGAACTCGAAGGTTTTATTCACAAAAAGCATTGCATACAAAACAGGTTACCGAACTGTTAGTATTTTGGTGTGGAAAATATATATATATAAACAGCAAAAACAACAATTACTGTATAACAAAAAAGTCAGTTACACAAATATGACTTACGACAACAAAATATATCTAATTCTGAAATCTTTACACAAATATAAAGTGTGGGTACACACAACCTCAGGCTGACTTGACCCCATGAGTAAACAGAGTCGAAAAGAATTAGGCTGCCTCCCTATATTTTACAGGGATGTAACTCTGCCTAGCATCCTCTAACACTGGACAGGATAATACAAAATGCATTTCATCCTCAGGTGCTTGCTTACATAATGGGCATAGTAACCTGAGGTCATCAACATCATATAAGAGAGAGAAAGACAGAGAGACAGAGAGACAGACAGACAGACAGACAGACAGATGACAGATAGACAGACAGACAGGATTTTTTATATTTCATTTTATTCTTTAATATCAAGGATATAGAATAAGCACTCATGTGCTTTTTTCATCCAGTCCCCATGTGTATGCAATTGTGTAAATATTGTCATCTATTCCCATCGGCACACAATGGCCTTCTCTTACGAAAAGCGGAACAGGATCTAACGTGTGCGCAAGATGTTCTGCGTGCGTTCGTACACGGGGCCTCGGTTTACAGTCTCATCCGAAAGATTTTTGGGGAGAGTGGAGTCTCTGACCAGTGTCTCTGTCAAAGAAAAGACAGACAGAGACAGAGACAGACGGACAGAGACAGAGAAGACAGAGAGAAAGACAGAGAGAAAAGTCAGCTGACCTGTGCCGTAACCTGCAACAGAGGAGTAAGAGATACCGCTTTGCACACCAGACAGCAGAGCCAAGAAGCGAATGTCTTTATCTGATGAGTCAGGTGGTGAGTTCCTGGCTTGACCTCCATCCACAAGTGGACGTTGCTGGACCCAGTGACGTCCTGCACACACACACACACAACACACAACACACAACACACACACACACACACACACACACACACACCACAACACACACACACACACACACACACACACACACACACACACACACACACACACACACACACACACACACACACAGTGACAGGACACTAAAAAGGTAAAGGTGTAATAAGGGGGGCGGATAACCTAGTGGTCAGAACATTGCGCTCGCAATTTGATGACCCGGGTTCGATTCCCGTTCAAGGAGATTTTTCTCCTGGAGTTAACATCAGTGCTGACTCCACTCTCCCCCAAAGTCCTTCAGATGAGACTAAACCGAGGCCCCGTGTGTGAATGCACGCGGAGCATCTTGCGCACACGTTAATCCTGTTCCGCTTTTCGTAAGAGTAGGCCATCATGTGCCGGTGGGAACAGATGACATTTACAAAATTGCATACACACGGGGACTGGATGTAAAAAAGCACATGATGCTTATTCCATTATCCTGATATAAAAGAATAAATAAAATATAAGAATAAAATAAAATAAAAATAAATAAAGAACCTATGTGGTCGTAGGGGAGTGCGGCGTCAGAGACCTCAGCTTCTCCAGGGGCCAGCATATTGAGGGCGGCGCCCATCTCCTCTCCCTCGCTGCTTTACCTTCCCTGACCCTAAAGAGGGCAGGTACCTATTTACAGCTGGGTGAACTGGGGAACTGTACTGTAACCAAGGCGTGCAAATGGTCACCCATCCAATTGGCAACACGCTGGACGCGCGCTTATCATTGGCTAGGGGAAAGTGAGTGCTCTGACCACTAAGCTCTCCCATCCCCTGACAGGACACTGGTCAGCACAAACATGATCACTTGCCTTTCAGACTTTGCGTTGGTCATACACTGACAGGTCAATTTTTTTGGTCAAATACAATTCGATATACATTAAGTTCAGACCGGATATTTTTTTTGTTTGTTCTCTTTTAAAGGAGAGTATGGTTATACTGGGTGTAGTAGGTTGTGGTTTGTGGGTGTTGTGGGTGTGATAGGGTGTGCTTGGCCTGCCTGGGTGTTTCTGGGGGTACTGGGTATGTCTGGTTGTATTGGGTGTGCCTCAGTGTGCCTGGGTGTAGTGGGTGTGCCTGGGTGACTTCATCAGATTTGATTTATTCTTTTATATCAAGGATAATGGAATAAACACTTGTGCTTCTTTTTACATCCGGTCCCCGTGTGTATACAGTTTTGTAAATATGTGTGTTCCAACTGGCACACGATAGCCTACTCTTACGAAAAGCGGAACAGGATTTAACGAGTGCGCAAGATGTTCTGCGTGCGTTCGCACACGGGGCCTCAGTTTAAAGTCTCATCCGAAGGACTTTTGGGGAGAGTGGAGTCAGCACTGATGTTAACTCCAGGAGAAAAATCTCCTCGACCGGACTTGAACCTGGGTCGTCAAAATGTGAACACAATGTTCTGACCACTAGGCTATCCACCTCCCTAGTGTAGTGGGTGTGCTGGGTATGCCTTGGTGTGCCTGCGATTAGTGGGTGTGCCTGGGTGTATTGAGTGTGCCATGGTGTATTGGGTTTGCAAGGTGTATTGGGTGTATTGGGTGTGTCAGGGTGTATTCGGTGATCCAGGGTGTATTGGGTGTGCCAGGGTGTATAGGGTGTGCCTGGGTGTATTGGGTGTGCCAAGGTGTATTGGGTGTGCCTGGGTGTGCCAGGGTATATTGGGTGTGCCAGGGTGTATTGGGTGTGCCAGGGTATATTGGGTGTGCCAGGGTGTATTGGGTGTGCCAGGGTGTATTGGGTGTGCCAGGGTGTATTGGGTGTTCCAGAGTGTATTGGGTGTGCCAGGGTGTATTGGGTGTATTGGGTGTGCCAGAGTGTATTGGGTGTATTGGGTTTCCAGATTGTATTGGGTGTGCCCGGGTGTATTAGGTGTGCCTGATGTGCAAGGGTGTATTGGGTGTGCCAGGGTGTATTGGTGTGCCAGGGTATATTGGGTGTGCCAGGGTGTATTGGGTGTGCCAGGGTGTATTGGGTGTGCCAGGGTGTATTGGGTGTTCCAGAGTGTATTGGGTGTGCCAGGGTGTATGGGGTGTGCCAGGGTGTATTGGGTGTGCCGGGGTGTATTGGGTGTGCCAAGATGTGCCAGGGTGTATTGGGTGTGCCAGGGTGTATTGAGTGTGCCAGAGTGTATTGCGTGTGCCAGGGTGTATTGGTAGTGCCAGTGGGTTTTGGGTGTGCCAGGGTGTATTGGGTGTACCAGGGTGTATTGGGTGTACCTCAGTGTACTGGGTGTGCCTAGGTGTACTTTTGGTGTCTGGATGTACTGGTGTGCCTGAGATAAGTCGGTGTAACTGGGTTTAATGGGTGTGCCTGGGTGTAGTGGTTAGGCTGGGAGTGCTGGGTGTGTCTACGTATGTTGGGTGTGCCTAGGTATGTTGGGTGTGCCTGGGTATGTTGGGTGTGCCTAGGTATGTTGGGTGTGCCTGGGTATGTTGGGTGTGCTTAGGTATGTTGGGTGTGCCTAGGTATGTTGTGTGTGGTTAGGTATGTTGGGTGTGCTTAGGTATGTTGGGTGTGTGTAGGTATGTTGTGTGTGGTTAGGTATGTTGGGTGTGCCTAGGTATGTTGGGTGTGCCTAGGTATGTTGGGTGTGCCTAGGTATGTTGGGTGTGCTTAGGTATGTTGGGTGTGCCTAGGTATGTTGGGTGTGCCTGGGTATGTTGGGTGTGCCTAGGTATGTTGGGTGTGCCTGGGTATGTTGGGTGTGCTTAGGTATGATGGGTGTGCTTAGGTATGTTGGGTGTGCCTAGGTATGTTGGGTGTGCCTAGGTATGTTGGGTGTGCTTAGGTATGTTGGGTGTGCCTAGGTATGTTGGGTGTGCCTAGGTATGTTGGGTGTGCCTGGGTATGTTGGGTGTGCTTAGGTATGATGGGTGTGCTTAGGTATGTTGGGTGTGCCTAGGTATGTTGGGTGTGCCTAGGTATGTTGGGTGTGCCTGGGTATGTTGTGTGTGCTTAGGTATGATGGGTGTGCCTAGGTATGTTGGGTGTGCCGAGGTATGTTGGGTGTGCCTAAGTATGTTGGGTGTGCCGAGGTATGTTGGGTGTGCCTAAGTATGTTGGGTGTGCTTAGGTATGTTGGGTGTGCCTAAGTATGTTGGGTGTGTCTACGTATGTTGGGTGTGCCTAGGTGTGATGGGTGTGCCAGGGTGTATTGGGTGTGCCAGGGTGTACTAGGTGTATTGGGTGTGCCAGGGTGTACTAGGTGTATTGGGTGTGCCAGGGTGTATTGGGTGTGCCAGGGTGTATTGGGTGTGCCATGGTGTGTTGGGTGTGCCTGGGTGTACTGGGTGTGCCAGGGTGTATTGATTATGCCAGGGTGTATTGGGTGTGCCTAGGTGTACTGGGTGTATTGGGTGTGCCAGGGTGTATTGGGTGTACCAGGGTGTATTGGAAGTGCCAGGGCGTATTGGGTGTGCCAGGGTGCATTGGGTGTGACAGGGTGTATTGGGTGTATTGGATGTGACAGGGTGCATTGGGTGTGGCAAGGTGTATTGCGTGTGCCACAGTGCATTGGGTGTGCCAGGGTGTATTGAGTGTTCCACAGTGTATTGGGTGTGCCAGGGTGTATTGAGAGTGACTGGGTGTATTGGGTGTGCCAGGGTGTATTGGGTGTATTGGGTATGCCGGGGTGTATTGGGTGTTCCACAGTGTATTGGGTGTGCCAAGGTGTATTGGGTGTGCCAGGGTGTATTGGGTGTGCCAAAGTGTACTGGGTGTATTGGGTGTGCCAGGGTGTATTGGATGTGCCAGTGTGTATTGGATGTGCCAGGGTGTATTGGGTGTGACTGGGTGTATTGGGAGTGCCAGGGTGTATTGGATGTATTGGGTGTGCCAGGGTGTATTGGGTGTGCCAGGGTGTATTGGATATGCCAGGGTGTATTGGGTGTGACTGGGTGTATTGGGTGTGCCAGGGTGTATTGGATGTGCCAGGGTGTACTCGGTGTATTGGGTGTGTCAGAGTATGCCAAGGTGTGCCACGGTGATTTGGGTGTGCCAGGGTGTATTGGGTGTGCCAGGGTGTATTGGGTGTCCCTGGGTGTACTGGGTGTGCCAGGGTGTATTGGGTGTGCCTGAGTGTGTCAGGGTGTATTGTGTGTGCCGGGGTGTGCCAGGGTGTATTGGGTGTGCCAGGGTGGATTGGGTATTCCAGGGTGTATTGGTGTGCCAGGGTGTATTGGGTGTGCCAGGGTGTATTGGGTGTGCCAGGGTGTATTGGGTGTATTGGGTGTGCCAGGGTATATTGGGTGTGCCAGGATGTATTGGGTGTGCCAAGGTGTATTGGGTGTGCCAGGATGTATTGGGTGTGCCAGGGTGTATTGGGTGTGCCAGGGTATACTAGGTGTATTGGGTGTGCACGGGTGTATTGGGTGTGCCAGGGTGTGTTGGGTGTGCCACGGTGTATTGGGGTTGCCAAGGTGTATTAGTTGTGCCAGAGTGTATTGGGTGTATTGGGTGTGCCAGGGTGCATTGGGTGTGCCATGGTGTGCCAGAGTGTATTGGATGTGCCTGGGTGTATTGGGTGTGCCAGGGTATATTGGGTGTATTGGGTGTGCAAGGGTTGTGTTGGGTGTGCCAGGGTGTTTTGGGTGTGCAAGGGAGAATTGGGTGTGCCAGGGTGTATTGGGTGTGCAAGGGTGTATTGGGTGTGCCTGGGTGTACCAGGGTGTATTGGGTGTATTGGGTGTTCCACAGTGTATTGGGTGTTCCACAGTGTTTTGGGTGTGCCAGGGTGTATTGGGTGTGCCAGGGTGTACTGGGAGTGTACTGGGTGTATTGGGTGTGCCAGGGTGTATTGGGTGTGCCAGTGTGTATTGGATGTGTCAGGGTGTATTGGGTGTGCCAAGGTGTATTGGGTGTGCCAGGGTGTATTGGGTGTATTGGGTGTGCCAAGGTGTATTGGGTGTGCCAGGATGTATTGGATATGCCAGGGTGTATTGGGTGTGACTGGGTGTATTGGGTGTGCCAGGGTGTATTGGATGTGTCCAGGGTGTCCTCGGTGTATTGGGTGTGTCAGAGTGTGCCAAGGTGTGCCACAGTGCTTTGGGTGTGCCAGGGTGTATTGGGTGTGCCAGGGTTTATTGGGTGTGCCTGGGTGTGCAGGATGTATTGGGTGTGCCTGGGTGTGCCAGGGTGTACTGGGTGTGCCAGGGTGTATTGGGTGTGCCTGGGTGTGCCAGGATGTATTGGGTGTGCCTGGGTGTGCCAGGGTGTATTGGGTGTGCCAGGATGTATTGGGTATTCCATGGTGTATTGGGTGTGCCAGGGTGTATGGGGTGTGCCAGGGTGTATTGGGTGTATTGGGTGTGCCAGGGTATATTGGGTGTGCCAGGGTGTATTGGGTGTGCCAAAGTGTATTGGGTGTGCCAGGATGTATTGGGTGTGCCAGGGAATATTGGGTGTGCCAGGGTGTATTGGGTTTGCCTGGATATACTAGGTGTATTGGGTGTGCAAGGGTGTATTGTGTGTGCCAGGGTGTATTGGGTGTGCCAGGGTGTATTAGGTGTGCCAAGGTGTAGTAGTTGTGCCAGAGTGTACTGGGTGAATTGGGTGTGCCAGGGTGCATTGGGTGTGCCATGGTGTGCCAGAGTGTATTGGGTGTGCCAGGGTGTATTCTGTGTATTTGGTGTGCCAGGGTGTATTGGGTGTGCAAGGGTGTATTGGGTGTGCCTGGGTGTACTGGGTGTGCAAGGGTGTATTGGGTGTGCAAGGGTGTATTGGGTGTATTGGGTGTGCAAGGGTGTATTGGGTGTGCCTGGGTGTACTGGGTGTGCAAGGGTGTATTGGGTGTGCAAGGGTGTCTTGGGTGTGCAAGGGTGTATTGGGTGTGCCAGGGTGTATTGGGTGTGAAAGGGTGTATTGGGTGTGCCAGGGTGTATTGGGTGTGCAAGGATGTATTGGGTGTGCCAGGGTGTATTGGGTGTGCAAGGGTGTATTGGGTGTGCCTGGGTGTACTGCGTGTATTGGATGTACCAGGATGTATTGGATGTGCCAGTGTGTATTGGGTGTGCCAGGGTGTATTGGGTGTGCCTAGGTGTACCAGGGCTTATTGGGTGTGTCAGGGTGTATTGGGTGTGCCTAGGTGTACCAGGGTGTATTCGGTGTGCCTGGGTGTATTCGGTGTGCCCGGGTGTATTGTGTGGGCCAGGGTGGGCCAGGGTGTATTGGGTGTGCCTTGGTGTATTAGATGTGACAGGGTGTATTGGATGTGACAGGGTGTATTGGGTTTTCCAGGGTGTATTGGGTGTGCCTGGTTATGCCAGAGTGTATTGGGTGTACCAGGGTTTATTCGGTTTTCCAGGGTGTATTGCGTGTGCTAGTGGGTATTGGGTAAGCCAGTGGGTATTGGGTGTGCCAGGGTATTTTGGGTATGCCTGGGTATATTGGGTGTGCCAGGTTGAATTGGGTGGGCCTGGGTGGGCCAGGATGTATTGGGTGTGCCAGGGTATATTGGCTGTTCCGGGGTGTACTGGGTGTGCCAGGGTGTATTGGGTATGCCAGGGTGTATTGGGTGTGCCAGGGTGTATTGGGTGTGCCAGGGTGTATTGGGTGTGCCAGGGTGTATACGGTGTGCCAGGGTGTTCTGGGTGTATTGTGTATGCCTGGGTGTGTTTGGTGTGCCAGGGTGTATTGGGTGTGCCAGGGTGTATTGGGTGTGCCATGGTGTATTGGGTGTGCCAATGTGTATTGGGTGTGCCATGGTGTATTGGGTGTGCCTAGGTGTATTGGATGTGCTAGGGTGTGCCAGGGTGTATTGGGTGTGCTAGGGTATATTTGGTGTGCGTGGGTGTGCCAGGGTGTATTGAGTGTGTCTGGGTGTATTTTGGTGTGCCAGGGTGTGCCAGGGTGTATTAAGTGTGCCTGGGTGTATTTCGTCTATTGGGTGTGCCAAGGTGTATTTCGTGTGCCTGGGTGTGCCAGGGTGTATTGGGTGTGCCTGGGTGTACTGGATGTTTTGGGTGTACCAGGGTGTATTGAGTGTGCCTGGGTGTATTGGGTGTTCCAGGGTGTATTGGATGTGCCAGGGTGTATTGGGTGTGCCTGGGTGTACTGGGTGTATTGGGTGTTTCAGGGTGTATTGGGTTTGCCTGGGTGTATTGGGTGTGTCAACGTTTTTTTGTAGTGCCAGGGTGTATTGAGTGTGCTAGGGTGTAATGGTGGTGTGCCAGGCTGTATTGCCTGTGCGTGGGTGTATTGGGTGTTCCAGAGTGTATTTGGTGTGCCAGGGTGCATTGGGTGTGCCAGGGTGTATTGGGTGTGCAAGGGTGTATTGGGTGTGCCAAGGTGTTATGAGTGTTCTAGGTTTGTTTGGTGTGCCAGGTTGTATTGGGTGTATTGGGTGTGCCAAGGTGTGCCAGGTGTATTGGGGTGTGCCAGGAATTGCCAGGGTGTATTGGGTGTCCCTGTGCTGTACTGGGCGTATTGGGTGTGTCAGGATGTATTGGGTGTGCCTGGGTTGTGCTGGGTGTATTGGGTGTGCCAGGGTGTATTAGGTGTGCCAGGGTGTATTGGGTGTGTCAGGGCGTATTGGATGTGCCAGGGTGTACTGGTGTATTGGGTGTGCCAGGTGTATTGTGTGTGCCAAGGTGTGCCTGGGTGTGCCTGGGTGTGCCAGGGTGTATTGGGTGTGCCAGGGTGTATTAGGTGTGCCAGCGTGTATAGGGTGTTCCAGGGTGTGTTGGGTGTGCCAGGGTGTATGGGTGTATTGGGTGTGCCAGGGTTTATTGTGTGTTCTGAGGGAATATTGGGTGTGCCAGTGTGTATTGGGTGTGCCAGGGTGTATTGGGTGTGCCATGGTGTATTGGGTGTGCAAGGGTGTGCCAGGGTGTATTGGGTGTGCCAGGGTTTATTGGGTGTGCCAGGGTGTATTAGGTGTGCCAGGGTGTATTGGGTGTGCCAGGGTGTGTTGAGTGTGCCTGGGTGTGCCATGGTGTGTTGGGTGTGCCAGGGTGTATTGGGTGTGCCAGGGTGTATTGGGTGTGCCAGAGTGTATTGGTGTGCCAGGGTGTATTGCGTGTGCCAGGGTGTATTGAGTGTGCGAGGGTGTATTGGGTGTGCAAGAGTGTATTGGGTGTGCCTGGGTGTAATGGGTGTATTGGGTTTGCCAGGTTGTATTAGGTGTGCATGGTTTTATTGGGTGTGTGCCAGGGTTAATATGGGTGTGCCAGGATGTAGTGGGTGTGCCAGGGTGTATTGGGTATGCGTGGGTATGTGCCAGGGTGTATTGGGTGTGCAACGGTGTATTGGGTGTTCCAGGGTTTACTGGGTGTGCCAGGTTGTATTGGGTGTGCCTGGGTGTATTGGGTGTGCCGCTTGCATTGGGTGTGCCTGGGTGTGCCTGGGTGTATTGGGTGTGCCATAGTGTATTGGGTGTGCCGGGGTGAATTGGGTGTGTTGGATGTGCCTGGGTAGGCCAGAGTGTGATGGGTGTATTGGATGTGCCAGGGTGTACTGGGTGTATTTGGTTTTACCAGGGTGTATTGGCTGTGTCTGGATGTACTGGGTGTGCCAGGTTGTATTGGTTTTGCCAGAGTGTATTGGGTGTGCCTGGGTTTGCCAGGGTGTATTGGCTGTGCTAGGGTGTATTGGGTGTGCTGGGTGTATTGGGAGTGCCAGGGTGTATCTGGTGTGCCAAGGTGTAATGAGTTTGCCGGGCTGTATTGGGTGTGCCAAGGTGTATTGGGTGTTCTTGGTTGTATTGGGTGTGCCAGGGTGTATTGGGTGTGCCAGGGTGTGTTGGGTGTGCCAATGTGTTTTGGGTGTGCCAGGATGTACCAGAGTGTATTGGTCGTTCCAGGGTGTATTGGGTGTGCTTGGGTGTATTAGGTGTGCCACGATATGCAAGGATGTATTTGGTGTGCAAGGGTGTATTGGGTGTGCAAGGGTGTATTGGGTGTGCCAGTGTGTATTGGGTGTGCCAGGGTGTATTGCGTGTGCCAGGGTGTAATGAGTGTGCTAGGGTGTATTGGGTGTGCCAGTGTGTAATTGGTGTACCAGGGTGTATTGGGTGTGCCTGGGCTGTACTGAGTGTGCCAGGGTGTATTGGGTGTGCCAGGATGTATAGGGTGTGCCAGGATGTATTGGGTGTATTGGGTGTGCCTGGGTGTGCCAGGGTATATTGGTTGTGCCAGAGTGTACTGGGTGTATTGGGTGTGCCTGGGTGTGCCAGGGTGTATTGGGTGTGCCTTGGTGTATTCGGTGTGCCTTGGTGTATTGGGTGTGTCTGGGTGTATTGGGTATGCCAGGGTGTATTGGGTGTGTCTGGGTGTATTGGGTGTGCCTTGGTGTATTCGGTGTGCCAGGGTGTATTGGGTGTGTCTGGGTGTATTGGGTGTGCCTGGGTGTATTGGGTGTGCCTGGGTGTATTGGGTGTGCTAGGGTATATAGGGTGTGCCTCGGTGTATTGGGTGTACCATGGTGTTATTGGGTGTGCCAGGGTGTATTGGGTGTGCCAAGGTGTATTGGGTGTGCCAGGGTATATTGGGTGTGCCAGGGTGTATTGGGTGTTCTTGGGTGTGCCAGTGTGTGTATTGGGCGTGCCTGGTTGTATTCGGTGTGCGAGGGTGTATTGGGTGTTCCAGGGTGTGTTGAGAGTGCCAGAGTGTATTGGGTTTGTCAGGGTGTACTGGGTGTGCCAGGGTATATTGGGTGTGCCTGGGTTATTGGGTGTGCCAAGGTGTATTCTGTGTGCTAGGGTGTATTGGGTGTGCCTGGGTTGTGCCAGGGTGTATTGGGTGTGCAAGGGTGTATTGGGTGTGCCTGGGTGTATTAGGTGTGCCACTATGTGCAAGGATGTTTTTGGTGTGCAAGGGTGTATTGGGTGTGCAATGGTGTATTGGGTGTGCCAGGGTGTATTGGGTGTGCCAGGGTGTAATGGGTGTGCTAGAGTCTATTGGGTGTGCCAGTGTGTATTGGGTGTGCCAGGGTGTATTGGGTTGTGCCTGGGCTGTACTGGGTTGCCAGGGTGTATTGAATGTGCCAAGGTGTATTGGGTGTGCCTGGGTGTGCCAGGGTGTATTGGGTGTGCCAGGGTGTACTGGGTGTATTGGGTGTGCCTGGGTGTGCCAGGGTGTATTGGGTGTGCCAGGGTGTACTGGGTGTATTGGGTGTGCCTGGGTGTGCCAGGGTGTATTGGGTGTGCCAGGGTGTATTTGGTGTGCCTTGGTGTATTGGGGTGTGCCTTGGTGTATTGGGTGTGCCTGTGTGTATTGGGTATGCCAGGGTGTATTGGGTGTGTCTGGGTATATTGGGTGTGCCAGGGTTTATTGGGTGTGCCTGGGTGTATTGGGTTGCTTGGGTATATTGGGTGTGCCAGGGTTTATTGGGTGTGCCTCGGTGTATTGGGTGTACCATGGTGTATTAGGTGTGCCAGGGTGAATTGGGTGTGCCAGGGTGTATTGGGTGTGCCTGGGTGTATTGGGTGTGCCTCGGTGTATTGGGTGTGCCAGGGTGTATTAGGTGTGCCAGGGTGAATTGGGTGTGCCAGGGTGTATTGGGTGTGCCAGGGTATATTGGGTGTGCCAGGGTGTATTGGGTGTCCTTGGGTGTGCCAGGGTGTATCGGGTGTGCCCGGTAGTTTTCAGTGTGCCAGGGTGTATTGGGTCTGCCAGGGTGTGTTGAGTGTGCCAGAGTATATTGGGTTTGTCAGGGTGTACTGGGTGTTCCAGGGTATATTCGGTGTGCCTGGGTATATTGGGTGTGCCAGGGTGTATTGGGTGTACTAGGGTGTATTGGGTGTGCCTGGGTGTGCCAGGGTGTATTGGGTCTGCCAGGGTGTATTGGATATGCCAGGGTGTATTGGATGTGCCATGGTGTGTTGTGTGTGCAAGGGTGTATTGGGTGTGCCAGGGTGTATTGGATGTGCCAAGGTGTTCTGGGTGTATTGGGTGTGCCAGGGTGTATTGGGTGTGCCAGGGTGTGTCTGGGTGTGCCAGGGTGTATTGGGTTGGTGTATTGGGTGTGCCAGCGTGTATTGGGTTTGCCAGGGTGTGTTGGGTGTGCCAGGGTGTGCTGGGTGTATTGGGTGTGCCAGGGTGTATTGGGTGTGCCAGGGTGTATTGAGTGTGCCAGGGTGTATTGGGTGTCCCAGGGTCTATTGGGTGTGCCAGGGTGTATTGGGTGTGCCAGGGTGTATTGGGTGTATTGGGTGTGCCAGGGTGTATTGGGTGTGCCAGGGTGTATTGAGTGTGCCAGTGTGTTTTGGGTGTGCCAGTTTGTATTGGATGTGCCAGGGTGTAATAGGTGTATTGGGTGTGCCAACGTGTGCCATGGTGTATTGGGTGTGCCTGGGTGTACTGGGTGTATTGGATGTGCCAGGGTGTATTGGGTGTGCCTGGGTGTACTGGGTCTATTGGGTGTCCCAGTGTCTATTGGGTGTGCCTGGGTTTACTGGGTGTATTGGGTGTGCCAGGGTGTATTAGGTGTGCCAGGGTGTATTGGGTGTGTCAATGTGTATTGGGTGTGCCAGGCTTTATTGGGTGTGCCAGG
>CM060350.1:16007832-16012832 GCA_030674155.1 Stramonita haemastoma | reverse complement strand
GACTGAGGGAGTACAAAGAGCTGGAGGGGGTGGGTATACTGTTGACAAAAAAATTAAAAGCTTGCTCAATTTACCAAATTTGTGCAAAATCATGAGTTTTTTAGTTAGACGTTAGTCTTTTACAAAAAGTGGTTTTTTTGGTGTTTTTGTTTTATTTAATTTCTGTGGATATATAAGTATGCCTGGTGTGAACACAAGAGTGATAATGGAAAACAGAAAAAAAAATGTGGCAAAAGTTAAAACTGGTGTGTAGCCAAAACGCCGCTGCACAAGAGAGAACAGCAGATGAGAAGAGGTTTAAAAGGCTACACTTCTGCCTTAGATTTTGTCACCTTTTGTTCTATTTTCCTATAATACTCTGCAATTCATATTGCACGTTCTAAGTTATTTATAGGACACAAGAAAAAACACTGTACTCCCTCAAAGCTAGATTTTTAACTACAGTATGCCTGCGTGGGGATAGTAGTAGTAGTAGTAGTAAGTAGTAGTAGTAGTAGTAGTAGTAGTAGTAGTAGTAGTAGTAGTAGTAGTAGTAGTAGTAGTAGTAGTAGGCACCCATCATCTCAGAAGACTATGGAGTTGCACTCTAGTCTTTAGAGCGCAAAGCCTGGGTAAGTAAGTATGGAGGGCAAGCTGTTACCCATGCAGCAGACTCTCCCCCCTTCCCCTCTCCACACCACTGGAATGATCCATTGGAAAGGCAATGACCGATACGAATGGTTCCAGTACCGTCGCAGGAGCCGCCAGAATGTTGCTATATACAGCCCCGAGCCGCCCTGGGGACTCCAACTCCCCGGGTTTTCCTCAGGGATGGTGTCTAAACACGACACCTGTGTGCATGCTGGGGACAACACTGTAGGAAAACGAGCAATCCTCAGTTGACGGTCATTTCCGGCTTTTTTGTGACTACCTGGTATTGCTCTTTGTCCTCAATCCCCTAAAACATGTACACAGTATGCATTAAAAAAAATATCTGTGGAATGCAGCAGAATTTCTCTTTTTTTCAGACTAAATCTCTTTCTTTTTTTTTTAAAAATTTAAAACATACTACATGACCCGAAAGCTAACGAAAGAGTGTAGCCAGAGCAGACAAGAACAGATTCAAAAGAACAGCTGGCAGTTTCTGCTGCCCTCAAGTCTTGTGATTCAGCTTCAGTGACAATGTAACATAACAGCCTTGGGTGTCACAGTTTGGTTTCAAGTTCGTTTCGTCTGGGTTGTCTGGGTTCGTTTGGGTTTCTTTTTCTTTTTTTGTGTGCGTTTTATGGGGATTTTGTTGCGTTTGGATAGGCTACAGTTTAAAATGTTTTGTGAAGTGTCAGTGGTATGGTTTGAATAGGTGATGTTTTACGTGTTGTGGGCTTTAAGTTTGATTTGGGATTTTCTTGTTTGTTTTCTTTTAGTCAAGTTATAGTCCTTTCCAGAATTTTCTCTGATATCAGGACTGTAGCCAGAAAGTCAGAGGTCCCACCCTTGGCTTAGAGAGTTCTCCCACTTCAGCACCTTGGGCCACCCTAAAAATAATTATGACAATTCTTGAAGCAACTGCATGAGATGAAACTCACTTAATATCATTTGGTGTTGAAACTTCTTTCCTAACATATGCCAGGGCTTGTGGTGCCGCACTCTAGTGCTTGTGTAGGCCTGGCTCCTATTGCTTTTCAGAATTGCGCTATTTTGAATGTAGCCTGAGGCGCTGAAGTGGGATGACCTTCTGCCTCAGTCCCTAACTCTGAGTACTTCTGCTGGGACTATAAGATAATCTCAACATCAACAAAATTCTTCTTCTGCTTCCACCTTCTTCTTCTCTCTCTGTCTCTCTCTGTCTTCTCTCTCTGTCTCTCTCTGTCTCTCTCTCTCTCTCTCTCTCTCGTCTCTCTCTCTCTCTTCTCTTCTCTCTCTCTCTCTCTCTCTCTCTCTCTCTCTCTCTCTCTCTCTCTCTCTCTCTCTCTCTCTCTCTTCTTCATCAGTTAGCAAATCACATGAACAATAAAGGTAAACATAGAGTCGAAAGATGCCTGATTCTAGAGAATAACTTTCATTATTCTTAGATGATGTAGCATTGATGTCAGTTACTCCAAGAGGACTTTGAAACCATACAGCTGTTTTCATGAATTGTTGTCATGACTTGAAGGGATGTGTAAATATTGATTTTGATATCGAAACTACTAGTATTGTAGAGCTTTTATTCCTGGGTAAGGTGAAAAATGGTTCTTTGATGGTAACTGGTTAGAAGTGGTAAAGAACTATTGCTATTTACCATTCATTTAAGTTTACAACGATGGTAAGTGCAAAAAGGTACACAATAGATGGCTACTGAAGGAAAAAGGCAGTTGTACAATTTAATATCTTTTTTTCAGAAATGCAAATAAGCAGCAGCAAATACTTTAAATTATGTTTTACTGAGATTCCACTAGAGGTATGGGAGCTAAACAGAGTTGAAAACTGCCTTCTACTGTAAAGTTACAGTGTTCATATAGCTATTATACAGACTTCACCTACACCTACACCATAGTCCTGTAGACTGTGAGGGCACCAACTAAAGATTTCGCAACCAGCTTCCTCCACTTCTCCCGGGTCTTCTGCTTTCCATAGCAAAGCCTTCCCGTCAAGGCCAGTCCACTCACTGATGTTGTCTTCCCATCGTTTTCTCCGTCTGCCTCTTCGTCTCCCTCCCGCTTGTGTAGACTTTAAAGTTAAAGCATGTGACAAACAAACACAAATTTAACAAACAAATATCCTTCTCGAAATTAAAAAAAAGTACAATAATAAAATGTCGCTTTGGACGAAAGATTGTAACATTCATCTCTCATGTGCCTGTCCCACAGGCTATTAAATTTAAAACACACAAATAAACAGATACATTTTTTTTTTAATTGCCCTCAAAGAAAGGTCGTTGCATTCAGAGTTTCATGTAGCTGTTTCACAAGCGATTGGGTTTAAGAAGCGTGAAGAGATAGAACCATTAAAACGTGTGGGCTGTTGGCACAGTGTGTGTGTGTGTGTGTGTGTGTGTGTGTGTGTGTGTGTGTGGTGTGTGTGTGTGTGTGTGTGTGTGTGTGTTGTGTGTGTGTGTGTGTGTGTGTGTGTGTGTGTGTGTGTGTGTGTGTGTGTGTGTGTGTGCGCGCCGCGCGCGCGTGCGTGCGCAGCGGTGTGAATAAATCCAAAACAGTGAATTGTAAAAATGTATGCAAAATCGATTTGCTTGTTCATCCGTCTCTCGATCTGTCTATGAGTCTGTCTGTCTGTCTGACGCGTTACATATTTGTTTGTTTGTTTGTGTGTGTGTGTGTGTGTGTGTGTGTGTTGTGTGTGTGTGTGTGTGTGTGATCTGTCTGTCTGTCTGTCCATGTCTCTCTCTCTCTCTCTCTCTCTCTCTCTCTCTCTCTCTCTCTCTCTCTCTCTCTCTCTATCTATCTTTATATATATTATATATATATATAATTATATATATATATTATATATATATATATAATATATATATATATATATATATATATATATATATCTTATATTTGAGAGCATTGTGTAGAAAATCTCAGGGCTTATCCTTTTTCTTGAAGATGAACAACAACGAGAAAAAGAAGAACAAGATTAACAAGAAGAAAAGAGAATAAGAAGGAAGAAAGAAGATGCAAACTAAAATTAAGAAGGAAAAATGCAAAAAATAATGCGAAGAAGAAGAAGAAGGAGAAGAAGAAGAAGAAGAGAAGAAGAAGAAGAAGAAGAAGAAGAAGAAGAAGAGGAGGAGGAGGAGGAGGAGGAGGAGGAGGAGGAGGAGGAGGAGGAGGAGAGAAACAAATTAAAATGAAGACGAAAAAATTCAAAGAATAATGCGAAGAAGAAGAAGGAGGGGAAGGAGGAGGAAGAAGAATTAAGAAGAATAAGAAGAACAACAACAACAAGAATAAGAAAAATGTGAAGGAGAATAAGAAAGAGACAGCAAAGAAGAAGAAAAAGAAGAGACGAATGCGAAGAAGAAGCAGAAGCACAACAACAATAACAAACAACCAGTAAGTAAACATTAAAGGCTGGACAGAAAGCCCCCTTGCAGGAACCCCAGGCTTTGACCCAAAACCGACATAAGCGACACATAATGATCCATAACCAGGTTTTCAAAGCAGTGCCCCAATGATTCCCAGCAAATCTAAGGAAAACATTCACAGTTAAAAGTATCCCATAACCTACGCGGTCGTTGAGGAGCAGGATGTCAGAGACCTCAGCTTCTCCAGGGCCAGCATCTTGAGGTCGGTGCCCATCTCCTCTCCCTCGCTGCTTTGCGCTTTCCTGGCCCTAAAGGGAGAGACGATGGGAGCGGGATAGCTAAGTGGTCAGAGCACTCGCTTTCCTGAAGTCAAAGTTAAGCAGCATCAAGCGTGGTTAACAGTTGCATGGGTGACTGTTTCCACCCTTGGCTTCAGTACAGTTCCCCCTTTTTACCCAGCTGTAAATGGGTATCTGCCCTCTTTAGGGTCAGAGAAGGTAAAGCAACGAGGGAGAGGAGATGGGCGCCGCCCTCAATATGCTGGCATGGCCCCTGGAAAAGCTGAGATCTCTGATGCCTCGTTCTCCTACGACCACATAGGTTATGAGACACCTTTACCTTATCTTTTTTTTTACCCTATAAAAGGGAAACGATCCGTGACTAATTCTAAGTCACTTGTAAACCTGCTCCTATGATGACCTGGGAGGTCGTGAATCCCCTTCCCTTAATCCCCTCCAGATGTTGCGGGGATTCGATCCTGAAGTTCGTTACTTTAGGCGGGGATTAGAAGTTCGTCATCCTTCACTTGGCTATGTCATACTTACCTTTGTGTTTGTGACTAACTGAGTCTAAAATGATTTTTATTTCAAATTCTATGATTGTTTTGCTAAAAATGTCAATATCTTTCTCTTTTATGATTGTTTTGCTAAAAATGAGAATATTTTCCTGTTTTGAGATTGTTTTGCTAAAAATGAGAATATTTTCCTGTTTTGAGATTGTTTTGCTAAAAATGAGA
>CM060350.1:15982832-16002832 GCA_030674155.1 Stramonita haemastoma | reverse complement strand
TACACTACCAATACATGTGTTTGTCCACAAATACATACACTACCAATACCTGTGGTTTGTTCACAAATACATACACTACCAATACATGTGGTTTGTCTACCAATACATACACTACCAATACCTGTGGTTTGTCCACAATACATACACTACCAATACCTGTGGTTTGTCTACCAATACATACACTACCAATACCTGTGGTTTGTCTACCAATACATACACTACCAATACATGTGGTTTGTCTACCAATACATACACTACCAATACCTGTGGTTTGTCCACTAATACACACACTACCAATACCTGTGGTTTGCACTAATACATACACTACCAATACCTGTAGCTATCAGGTCAACCAATACACACACTACCAATACACACACTACCAATATACACACACTACCAATATACACACTACCAATACATACACTACCAATACACTCACTACCAATACACACACTACCAATATACACACACTACCAATATACACACTACCAATACATACACTACCAATACACACACTACCATACACACACTACCAATACACACACTACCAATATACACACACTACCAATATACACACTTCCAATATACACACTACCAATACACACACTACCAATACACACACTACCAATACACACACTACCAATACACACACTACCAATACATACACTACCAATATACACACTACCACACTACCAATACACACACTACCAATACACCACTACCAATACACACACTACCAATATACACACACTACCAATATACACACTACCAATACATACACTACCAATACACACACTACCATACACACACTACCAATACACACACTACCAAATACACACACTACCAAATACACACTACCAATAAACACACTACCAATAACACACAACCAATACACACACTACCAATACACACACTACCAATACACACACTACCAATACATACACTACCAATACACACACTACCAATACACACACTACCAATACACACACTACCAATACACACACTACCAATACATACACTACCAATACACACACTACCAATACACACACTCCAATACACACACTACCAATAACACACATTACCAAATATACACACTACCAATACACACACTACCAATACACACACTACCAATACACACACTACCAATACACACACTACCAATACATACAAAACCAATACATACACTACCAATACACACACTACCAATCACACACACCAATACACACACTACCACTATCACACTACCAATACACACACTACCAATATACATTAAACCAATACACACACTACCAATATACACACTACCAATATACATTAAACCAATACACACACTACCAATATACACACTACCAATACATACACTACCAATATACACACTACCAATACACAAAATACCAATACACACACTACCAATACACACACTACCAATATACACGCACTACCAATACACACACTACAAATATACACACTACCAATACACACACTACCAATACACACACTACCAATACACACACTACCAATACACACACTACAAATATACACACTACCAATACACACACTACCAATACACACACTACCAATACACTCACTACCAATACACACACTACCAATACACACACTACCAATACACACACTACCAATACACACACTACCAATACACACACTACCAATACACACACTACCAATACACACACTACCAATATACACACTCCAATACACACACTGCCAATACACACACTACCAGTCTGTCTGTCTGTCGTAGAGTTTACTGTTTTACCACACATAGTGTACATGAAGACAAGCAATAAAAAGGGGAGTTAAGAGGGTTAAGAAAAGTGTGTGTTAAAAGGAAGGGTTAAATCCCTTTATTCTAGCCATATGGCTTATGATTATTAAAAGAGTCCACTCAGGGAAATGTCTAGTGGTGGATAAGAACCCCCAGGACCACCGTTAAAAAATCTAAACACTACTAAGCTAACACATAGAGGACAAGCACAATAGGCTATACACAAACATTTCTTTATATCATTTAAAATAAGAATCTATGTTACAGGGTTAAAAGGTTAAAACCTCAAACATATATATACAATTATAACTATGTACAAAATAAAACCATTCTCACTCCCTATCAGACCTTCTTTCATGACAGATGTTCATTCTGACATGGGTCAGTTGGCTCCAGTTGTGTTATAATTATTAATTATTGTATATGAAATAATAATGGATAAAAAAAAAAAATTTTAAGTGAGTCAATTATGTATACCTCTTTGATAATTCGGATTCATAAACATGTGTTGAATGAAAGAATGATTATGATAATGGTGATTGTCATTATTGTTGTGATCGTGGTCATTATCAGTATAACTATCATTATCAGCGTCTAGTAGTGACTGTTATCATTCATGTTATTTTTTACCAATAAAGTGCTGAATTGATTTTGTCAAAAAATATCACACAATTGTAGTTTTCAATAACCCATGTACCAGCACCGTGATTTCATCAATATGTGAATGGATTTTACAATAAATGATGTTGATGTATGTGTTATGCTGTGTTCAATGTAAAGGGAATAAAAAAAGAAATGTATCTTAACTCTATTAGTCCAAATTAGAATTTGCTAGGATTAAACAATTGCCCCCCCCCCCCCCCCCCCCCCCCCCCCCCTCTGAGTCCCCAACCTGGATTTGCTCGGATTTACAAACAGTAGATTTCCATCACACTGTGACCATCACTAATTGCTACCACATGCCAAAGCTCTATCAGACTAGAGTTAGAAACCCTGTTGAGAGTCTGGAACTAATCATAGCTACTGGTATGTACTTAGAAAGAGGAAAAGGGGAGCAAGCATGTGTGCCTGACCTGATTTCATGATGGAATGCGAAATCTAGGGGTACTTTGTGTTAAGAGAATCTGAATGCAAGAAGGTTAATGTAGGGGATGGGATAGCTCAGTGGTCAGAGCACTGGCTTTCCCAAGCTAAGGTTAAGCAGTATGGAGCATGGTTACCAAGTAGATGGGTGACCATTTGTGCACCTCGGCTTCAGTACAGTCCCCCAGTTCACCCAGCTTTCACTGGGTTACTGCCCTCTTTAGGGTCAGGGAAGATAAAGCAGCGAGGGAGAGGAGATGGGTGCCACCCTCAATATGCTGGCCCCTAGAGAAGCTGGGATGTCTGATGCCTCACTCCCCTATGACCACATAGGTTATGGGACACCTTTACCTTTTACCTTTTATTACCCTGCTCAGGGAGAGAGTGCATCACGTGGCCACAAGAGCAGCACCACCATCATTTTTTTTCTTGTCTACAAAACTGTATTTATTTCCCTTATCAGAGTAGGGGCAGGGGGTTCTACAGAATATTGCCCGAGACAACTATCGATAGTGTGCGTATTGGTATAGTGTATGTAATGGTAGTGTGTGTATTGGTAGTGTTTCAGTCACTACTGGGACCTCTGATGGGGGCTCATCCAGGAGCTGAAACTCAGTCAGGTCAGGCCAAAGGCATGGTTCTAACTCAAAAATGCCTACAATGCTGCCACTGAAAGACATTATTTCCGAGAATGTATTTTCAGTTCTTTTTTTTATTGAATCGTTGATGAGTCATTTTCAAAATGATTGAGAAGTTGGTACCTGCATTATGTTTTTCCTCCACTACTTTGTCCTCATTAATACTTTGTGGTCAAGTGGGAATTGCATCTCTAGTAGATCCGAGTGTAGGCCATTTATATTTTTTCCCAACTTCTCTTGCCTGTGCGTGCACTTAAAGTGTATTGCAATGTTTGGGTTATTATCCAGCTAAGACTGACAACATGGTGGGATACAAACTTTATGACCTCCCTTGCATCCTTTAATAGAATCCCCAAACTTAAGGCACAAAGATTCACTAGGTTCTTATTTTCTCTTATTCAATTTTTTTCAACATATATTCTAAGCATATTTTCTTTCTCTTTTTACCAACGTCTTTTGAGGGCAGCTTCAAAAGGCCACAGGAATATCAAATATTCCTTTGAATGCAATTGACACTTTTAAATTCTGAAAAGTGTCTTGCTGTAAGGTACCACAGCAGGTGAAGTTATAAACTTTGTAGGATATCTGTTGAGGGTTCATCCAGAAGCTTAAACTCAGTCAGGTCAGGCCAAAGGCATGGTTTTTACTGAAAAATGCTTCTAATGCTACCACTGAAAGACATTCAATTTTTTTTTTGAAGCTATGATGTCATTTTCAAGATGATTCAGAAGTTAGTCACACTTCAACTTTTTCCTCATATGCCATGTTCTGGTAAATTACATCATGATTTCTTCATGGAATACTCAAACAGCAACTTTGTAGTATGTCATAGGACCAAAAAATGCGTTGAACTGCAGTTAAGCTTCAGACATGTTAATACTAGTGCATTCAACTTTGGCATAGAAGACAAAATCAGTATCCTTGGCACTGAGATAGTTCTCTACTGTGCGCAAGCTGTTCTGTTCTAATAAGTATGCCAGAACGAAAGCTGGCACAGAGTACGATAAATAGTAATACACGTCATATTAATGATAATATACAATATGATGCACCACAGCATTGTACGGGGCTGCACACACACACACGCACGCGCGCGCGCACACACACGCACATAACCAAAAAACACGCACACACATGTCGTAATGATCATGCACTATGCCAGGATGCATGACATTGTACATTATCCTTATTATTGTACGTAATAGTGTGTATTGTTTCGTAGACTGTAACAGCTTTTGTTCCGATTGACTTGCTATATACAAGCCAGCTTTTAGGGCTGTGGTGTCGCCACAAGAACAGCGCCACCCGTATCAAAGAAGCCAATCAAGGATGTAAACATACAGTAAAAATAATAATATTAATAATAATAAATAAATAAATAAAACTCCCATGGTGTTGTGGGTTCTCTTACTGTGCGAAAGTCCGGGTAGGGTGCAACTCATTCTGGCCTTTTGTCACATCTTCTCGATATGTGCCTTATTCTTTTTTGGGGGGGAGGTGCGTACTTGTGTGTGTGCGCGCTCGTGTGTGTGTGTGTGTGTGTGGTGTGTGTGTGTGCATATTGCGGCTGCCCTGCACTATGCTGTAGAGAGTATCATATTGTATAATTATTATCATCATTATTATGCGTAATACTTTGTTATGTTGCCTACACTGTACCAGCTTGCTTTCCGACAGACTTGCTATATTCAAGCAAGGTTTCCCTCTTTGGGGCTTTGGTGTCTCCACAAGAGCAGCGCCACCCATGTCAAAGATACCAGTAATGTGTGTGTGCCTACAGTACAGGACTCTCTTGGTGCCGTGGGCTCTGTTACTGTGCAAAAGTTGGGGTAGGATGGGACTCAACCCGGTGCTTTATTCCATTGTCCTCGAAATCAAAGAATGAATTTTTTTTTTAATATATAAACAGAAACAGACAAAGACAAGATGAAACAGCAGTTAACTCTTAAAGCGTAGTTTATTCATTTCATTCATTCATTTATTATTTTATATCAATGGAATTAGCACTCCTGTGCTTTTTTACATCCAGTCCCGTGTGTACGCAGTTTTGTCAATCTTGTCATCAGTTCCAACTGGCACACAAATGGCCTACTCTTACAAAAAAGCGGAACAGGATTTAACGTGTGCGCAAGATGTTCCGCGTGCGTTCGCACACAGGGCCTCGGTTTATAGTCTCATTCGAAGGACTTTTTGGGGAGAGTGGAGTCAGCACTGATGTTAATTAACTCTAGGAGGAAAGAATCTCCTCGAACGGAATCGAGAATCGGGAATTGGTCAAAATTGCGAGTGCATTGTTTCGACCACTCGGCTATTCCGCCCCCCTTCTCAACAAGCTATCCTGTTACCCTCATCATTGCAACACGCTTCGTTCCATGATGCACGTGAAACCTGAACTACACTGTCTTCACTCACACATAGAGGTCAGGAGATGAGCAGTGAACGTGTTGCCCACACCTCACCTCACCTCACCTCACCTCACTTCCCTTCACTTCACTCTACATGGGACCAGGGCTAACGCCGCTTCGTGTCTCTGCACTGACCACAATGATTGAAAATCCCATCACTTTTGTTGCAAGCATCGCCATTTTGGGGGCAGTTTTGACCCTGAAGCTACAAGGTAAAACTGATGGTTGTTTTGTGTGTAGTATTATGGTGAGGTTTTTTGGTTGTTTGTTGTTTTGGGGGGGGTGGGTTGGGGGGGTCTTGGTAACTTTTTTTTGGTACTTTTTTGAAGGGGGGTGGAGGGGTGGGGTGTATCAAGTCAAGTCAAAATGAAGTTTAATTGGTGTCGAAGATTTTTAAGTTCAGGTAACTTTCTTTTTTATCCCGCCTCATCTTCTGTGTTTTCTTTATTTATTCTTTTTTTATATTATATCGAGGAAAATGGAATAAGCACTCGTGTGTTGTTTTTTTACATCCAAGTCTCCGTGTGGATGCAGTTTTGTAAATCTTTGTCATCTGTTCCTACCGGCACATAATGGCCTAGTCTTACGAAAAATGAAACGGGATTTAGCATGTGCGCAAGATGTTCTCCGTGCGTTCACACGTGAGGTTTTGGTTTATAGTCTCATCCAAAGGACTTTTGGGGAGAGTTCAGTCAGCACTGATGTTAACTCTAGGGGGGAAAATCCCCTCGAACAGGAATCGAACCCGAGTGCACTTTTCTGACCACTAGGCTATCCCTGTGTGTGTGTGTGTGTGTGTATGGTGTGTGTGCGTGCGGGGCGCGGTGTGTGAGTGCGTGCGTGCGTGTGTGTGTATGTGAGCGCGCATGCCTGTGTGTGTTTTGTGGGGGGGGTGGGATGGAGCCATTCATCGGCTAAAGCTCAGGTTCACCCCTGGTGAGATTTTTTTTTTTTGGGGGGGGGGGGGTTGGCGTTGGTACTGATGTTTACTCAAGAGGAAAAAAATCTCCAGGACAGGCGCCTGGGTGGTGGTGGTATGGGTCTCAGACCATCAGATCACACTCAACGTTCTAACCACTAGGCTAATCCATCCCTTACTTTCCCCATTTGTTTCATGTAAGCACTACGGTATGAGGAGGGAAAATGATGAGTTTGTGATTTAGAGAATATGAGAAAAGTTCACACAGTTGTATAATAAACAGAATGGCATGGTATTTTTGGTTTATCACACAAAAGTTTTGAAAAGTATAGAAAGTGAAAAGACATATTCACATACACACACATAGACGCATCATAAGAATTTCAGAGTCTTGCGTTCAAAGATTCTCATAGCAATAGCAGTAAAACAGAATTTGTTTATGTTGCATTATCGTAAGATAGCATGTGTTCAGTAGTTTTTGGGGGTTTTTCTGGGGGCGGCATACTCCTAGCTTATCCTTGCTGGAATATTTAAACTTTGTTGTTTTTTTCACAGAGGAGCTTTGTGTCTTCAAGACAGCTGACAAACAGCAGACCACCGCCTCCACCACCACCACCCATCATCAACACCACCATCACTACCATCACCGCCACCACCACACCACACCACTATCACCACTACCACTAGCCACACATCACCACCACCCACCGCCACCACCACAGAAGCCACAACCAAGGAACAACTCTGCCCTCCTGAAAGGACAGCAGGCAGAAACGACCTAAGGTGCAGATGTCAGATGTCAGTGCTCGGGTATGACATGACATGTCATGAATGACAGCATGGGGGACACTACGGCCATGTCCAGCACTGACCGGGTCATCAGTGAGATAGCTGCAGAATCAGGCCACCTGCATCTTCTCCAGGGGTCAGGAAATCCACGCTGATGCTTCTAGCTTGAAACCAGCACAGGACTTAACTCCCAATTCTGTTGAAGATCTAGTTAGTTTGTTTTTTTTTATTCCAGACCAAGATTCAAAATTTCAGTGGGTTTTTTTTTCAATAATTTTTTATTTCAAGATTTAAAATAAATCCTGGGGGTACAAGCTGTGATAGGTGTCCCATGAGAGGAAGACTTTTGTCATCAACGAAAAGACTTGGAAGAGAAAACAACATGAAACTCCACACAGGCCACACAGAACATCGGCCTTGCAAGACTGGCAGCCAGACTAGACAGGATGTGCAACACCCTGCTCCGCAACACAAGACACTCGGAAAGAAGCATCTGGCCTTAACCCCCCCCCCCTCCCCAAGTGGCCCAGAAGCTATAGGGCAACTTGGATTACCTGCAGCGTACTGCTGCCTTCACTGCAGAGACTGAGCTGTCTGTTCACTGAGGGACTGCAAAGAAAAGCAGGACTTCAACCTTCAACTGAATGTGAGTAGGATGAAGTTTATTATATTTTGTAGAAGCTTGATACACTTGGCATCTGTCCGTCTTGTCCGTCTGTCTGTCCATCTGTCTGTCATCTGTCTGTCGGTCTGTCCGTCCGCCCGTCTGTCTGTCTGTCTGTCCGTCCGCCCGTCAGTCTGCCTGTCCCCTCTTTGTCTCTGTCTGTCGTCTGTCTCGTCTGTCTCTGTCTGTCTGTCTGCTCTCTCTCTCTCTCTCCTCTCTCTCTCTCTCTCTCCCTCCTCTCCTTCTCTCTCTCCTCCTCTCTCCCTCTTTCTCCCTCCTCTCCTCTTTCTCCCCCTCTCTCCTTCCTCCCTCTTCCTCTTCCCCTCTCTCTCCTCTCTCCCTCTCACTCCATCTCTCCCCTTTCCTCTGTTCCTGTATCTCTTCCTCTCCTCTGTCTCCTGTCTCTGTCTCTCTTCTCTGTCCTCTCTCTCTCTCTCCTCTCTTCTTCTCTCTCTCCTTCTCTCTCTCTCTCTCTCTCTTCTCTCTCTTCTCTCTTCTCTCTCTCTGTCTTCTCTTCTCTCTCTCTCTCTCTCTCTCTCTCTTCTCTTCTCTCTCTCTCTCTCTCGTCTTCTCTCTCTCTTCTCTCTCTCTCTCTCCTGCTCCTCTCTCTCTCTCTTCTCTCTCTCTCTCTCTCTCTCTCTCTCCTCTCTTCTCTCTCCTTCCTCTCTCTTCTCCTCCTTCTCCTCTCTCTCTCTCTCTCCTCCTCTCTCTCTTCTTCCTCTCTCTCCTCTTCTCTCTTCTCTCTCCTCTCTTCTCTCTCTCTCGTTTCTCTGTCTGCTCTTGTCTTCTCTTTCTCTCTCTCGCTCTTCTTCTCTCTCTCTCTCTCTTCTTCTCGCTCTTCTCTCTCTCTCTCTCTCTCTCTCTGTTGCTGTTCTCTAGTTTTTTTCTCGTATTCCTGGCGTATTGTTTTGTTTTGATTTGGGTATGTCTGTCATTGTGTGAATTTTTTTATCGTTCCAAAAATTTAATGTCCCTTTTTTCCAATAAACACATACACAACACACACACACACACACACCACACACACACACACACACACACACACACACACACTCACACACACACACCACACACACACACACACACACACACACACACACACGCAAAGAGTCCCTCTGATTTGACAAAAATTAATCTTGTTTATCGCATTATGGGGGGGGGGTGTTCTTCAGCTAGAAATCTGAGGTTCAACTATGGCGAGATTTTTGCGTATGCCACCGTTTTAGCTCACCATGAAGGTAGCCGTATTTAGACTTCGGGAATAGATGTGTATGTATGTATGTATGTATGTATGTATGTATGTATGTATGTATGTATGTATGTATGTGTGTGTGTGGTGTGTGTGTGTGTGTATGTATGTATGTATGTATGTATGTATGTATGTATGTATGTATGTATGTATGTATGTATGTATGTATGTATGTATGTGTATTGCTTTCAGAAACTTCACAGCAACCTTTGACCTCCTCACCACAACAATCTATGACCCGCATGACTCACTGGTTAGGCCCCGTGTTTGGTCAATAAAAGGGGAGGGAATGAAGTCACAGGAAATGCAACCAAGCTTTTGCTTCGTCCAACTCTTTCGCTATCTCTGTCTGTCTGTCTGTCTGTCTGTCTGTCTGTCTGTCTGTCTGTCTGTCTGTCTGTCTGTCTGTCTTCTCTCTCTCTCTCTCTCCTCTCTCTCTCTCTCTCTCTCTCTCTCTCTCTCTCTCTCTCTCTCTCTCTCTCTCTCTCTCTCTCTCTCTCTCTGTGACAAGCAACTAGTGTTGTCTTGGTCGTAGGAGCGAAAAATGCCTTGCGCTGCTGTTAAGTGCCTGACAAGTCGGGCCCCGCGCGTCCAATTTTTGGTACACAACAAAGCCCTGAAGGTTACCGCGCTTACCGTTCATACGGCATTGAGCCACAGAGCTCTGGCTAAAATATTTCAATGCAATGACGCGAGTTTACGTAACTGTTTGCCTCTGAAAGCGCAGTGAGCAAGTTTCCTTAGGCCTGCTGCATGAAGTCTTCCACAGCGGAAAGTCTACAGAGGTCAGTCAGTATGCACACAGCCACCGACCACACTACTGCCGCCTTGCGACAACCGATTTCACAGGCACGACCAGAAACACAACACAAACCGGCTGTGAGACGTCTGGACAATGATCACTACACAAAAAAGGGACACCTGTCTCACCTGCACATTTTCCTCCCTTTCACTTTCACCTATCCCGTAGTCTTGGGGCACTCACCCCTGAAGATTTTGCAACCAGCTTCCTCCTCATTCCAGTTCTCGCGCGCGTGCAAATTTCAGCTTTTTCCCCGAAAAACAAGTCGAGGCCAGTCCAGTCCACTCGGTCGCGTTCGTTTGCTGGACTTTGGACTGACTGCCCGGTCTGTAGCCTACCGACAAACGATCACTGGGCACCACACTTCTGATTGCATCCTCAATTCTCGCTAAAAAACTAGATAAATAAAATAGAAAATAAAACATAGACTAGGGAATAAAATTAATGAACAAAAAAAAACTAAATCATTTTCATTAAACGAAACATAGAATAAGAAATAGTGACAGAGATAAAATAGAAATGTTAAAAGATTAACCAAAAAAGTAAAAAACAAATAATAATAATAAAGATAGAAAATAGATAACTAAAATCATGTGCAAGAGATGACAGGATCGCAATCTGGGTGACAGTGATCCTGGTGTTCGTAAACACCACCCCCTGGCTACAATTATCTTCGTGTCCGTAAACACCACCACCTACAGCGATCCTGGTGTCCGTAAACACCACCACCTACAGCGATCCTGGTGTCCGTAAACAACAACACCTACAGCGATCCTGGTGTCCGTAAACACCACCACCTACAGTGATCCTGGTGTCTGTAAACACCACCACCTACAGCGATCCTGGTGTCTGTAAACACCACCGCCTACAGCGATCCTGGTGTCTGTAAACACCACCGCCTACAGTGATCTTGGTATCCGTAAACACCACCGCCTACAGTGATCCTGGTGTCCGTAAACACCACCACCTACAGCGATCCTGGTGTCTGTAAACACCCGCCTACAGTGATCTTGGTATCCGTAAACACCACCGCCTACAGTGATCTTGGTATCCGTAAACACCACCGCCTACAGTCATCTTGGTGTCCGTAAACACCACCACCTACAGTCATCTTGGTGTCCGTAAACACCACCACCTACAGTGATCCTGGTGTCCGTAAACACCACCACCTACAGTGATCTTGGTGTTCATTTACACCCCCACCTACAACTATCTTGGTGTCCGTAATCACCACCACCTACAGCGATCCTGGTGTCCGTAAACACCACCACCTACCGTGATCTTGGTGTCCGTAAACACACCACCTACAGTGATCTTGGTGTAAACATCACCACCTACAGTGATCTTGGTGTTTGTAAACACCAGCACCTACACAGGCTTTGAGACAGTGGTCACGAGGGATTTGGACGTTGTCACCTCTCACATGTTCACAGCATTTCCTTAAGCTCCTTCCTTCCCATACTTTATTCCACGCGGGTCCTAATCTGGTGAGTGGTCTTGTGGGTCATCTGAAAGTCCTCTTGTGTGGTGAGTCATTATGTGGATCATCTGAGAGTCTTCTGCTAAAAGCCATCGTGTGGATCACCTGGGAGCCGTCTCCTCAAAAATGAGGCCATCATCTAGAGAGCTGACATCATATTATGCTCAGAATGTGTAAGTATAAAAATGTGTACAGGTGTTGTGGAAAACTGACTTCATCAAATGCTTGGGACGTGTAAGTATTAGTGTACAGCTATAGTGGAGAGATTTTATTATTCATGATTCAGGTATGGGGTGTTTAGCTAAGTCTTTGAGTAAAATATAGTTGGCTTCTGGTTAAGCATGATGAGTCATTAACGTTTTTTAATTGTAAAGACTGTGTTTTGGTTGGTTTGCTGCTTATTGAGTTGACATAATGCCTTCATGCTTGGAATTTATTCAGAAAAAAATACATGTGCAGAAATAGTGTGTACTTGATAACTTTGTTTTGGAATTTATTATAAAAGAACTGTACCGAAGTCGTGTACTTGACAAATTTATTTTTGGAATGTATTCAGATACAAAGATGTGCAGAAATAGCGTGCTTGATAACTTTTATTTCGAAATGTATGTAATCACTGGGCATTATCTATGTCTGTCAGGAACCGAGATAGCCTAGTGGTCATGGTGTTGATCTTACGGCCGGGGTTCGAGCCACCGCTGAGACTTCCATTCGAGATGTTTTCCCCTGGAGGTATCAGTACCGACTCCACTCTCCCGAAAGTCTTTCGGATGAGACTTAAGCCCAGATCCCACCTGCAAACGCACACAGAACATATCAGGTACGTGTTAAAACCTGTTTTGCTTTAAGGAAGAGTAGGCTATTGCGTGCATAATACAGGGATGTTCACACACACACACACACACACACGCACGTGCGCGCATACACACACACAAACACACACACACAAACACACACACACACGCGCGCGCACATAGGCACATCCGTGGCGCACACACGCACGCACGCACGCACGCACGCACACACGCACGCACGCACGCACACACGCGCGCGCACACGCACATAAACACAATGTCCATGTACACACACACACACACACACACACACACACACACACACACACACACACACACACACACACACACAACCTTACTGATGACTTTCTGCTTTCAGGAGCTGTGGGTCTGGAATCGAGGGCCAGTGACCTGACCTGACAGTGATGTGTGAGGGTAGCCATAGTGACCTGCCTTTTCTACAAGGGGAGAGCATCAGTATCAGCAAGGCCCATAACCAAGATGGTCGTCAGGGTGGACATGAGGGACGCCACACGACAAATAATTATTAAGGACAACATCGAAGACAACACGGCAAATCATTCAGAACAACATCAAAGACAACACGGAAAAACCATCAATGACAACATCGAGAACAACATCGCGGACAACACGGTAAATTATCAAGTACAACATCGAAGAAAATACTCTTTGCAGTAGTCTTCAACGTTTTACGGCTTTCCACTTAAAAGTAGTAGGCTACACACCATAGTGAATGCTCTTTGTTCACGCATGTAGGACTGGTAATGCTCTATAGTAATGCTCTGGTAATGCTCTGGTAATGCTCTATAGTACTGCTCTATAGTAATGCTCTATAGTACTGCTCTGGTAATGTTCTATAGTACTGCTCTGGTAATGCTCTATAGTACTGCTCTGGTAATGTTCTATAGTAATGCTCTGGTAATGTTCTATAGTAATGCTCTGGTAATGTTCTACAGTAATGCTCTGGTAATGCTCTATAGTACTGCTCTGGTAATGTTCTATAGTACTGCTCTGGTAATGCTCTGGTAATGCTCTGGTAATGTTCTACAGTAATGCTCTGGTAATGTTCTATAGTAATGCTCTGGTAATGTTCTACAGTAATGCTCTGGTAATGTTCTATAGTAATGCTCTGGTAATGTTCTACAGTAATGCTCTGGTAATGTTCTATAGTAATGCTCTGGTAATGTTCTACAGTAATGCTCTGGTAATGTTCTATAGTAATGCTCTGGTAATGTTCTACAGTAATGCTCTGGTAATGTTCTACAGTAATGTTCTATAGTAATGCTCTGGTAATGTTCTATAGTAATGCTCTATAGTAATGCTCTGGTAATGTTCTACAGTAATGCTCTGGTAATGTTCTACAGTAATGCTCTGGCAATGCTCTATAGTAATGCTCTGGTAATGTTCTACAGTAATGCTCTGGTAATGCTCTATAGTAATGCTCTACAATAATGCTCTGGTAATGTTCTACAGTAATGCTCTGGCAATGCTCTATAGTAATGCTCTGGTAATGTTCTACAGTAATGCTCTGGTAATGTTCTACAGTAATGCTCTATAGTAATGCTCTGGTAATGCTCTGGTAATGTTCTACAGTAATGCTCTGGTAATGTTCTACAGTAATGCTCTATAGTAATGCTCTGGTAATGCTCTGGTAATGCTCTATAGTAATGCTCTGGTAATGCTCTATAGTAATGCTCTGGCAATGCTCTATAGTAATGCTCTGGCAATGCTCTATAGTAATGCTCTGGCAATGCTCTATAGTAATGCTCTGGCAATGCTCTATAGTAATGCTCTGGCAATGCTCTATAGTAATGCTCTGGCAATGCTCTATAGTAATGCTCTGGCAATGCTCTATAGTAATGCTCTGGCAATGCTCTATAGTAATGCTCTGGCAATGCTCTATAGTAATGCTCTGGTAATGCTCTATAGTAATGTTCTAGTAATGCTCTATGGTAATGCTCTATAGTACTGCTCTATAGTAATGTTCTATAGTAATGCTCTGGTAATGTTCTATAGTAATGCTCTGGTAATGTTCTATAGTAATGCTCTGGCAATGCTCTATAGTAATGCTCTGGTAATGCTCTATAGTAATGCTCTGGCAATGCTCTATAGTAATGCTCTGGTAATGTTCTATAGTAATGCTCTGGTAATGTTCTACAGTAATGCTCTGGTATTGTTCTAAAGTAATGCTCTGGTAATGTTCAAAAGTAATGCTCTGGTAATGTTCTATAGTAATGCTCTGGTAATGTTCTATAGTAATGCTCTGGTAATGTTCAAAAGTAATGCTCTGGTAATGTTCTATAGTAATGCTCTGGTAATGTTCTATAGTAATGCTCTGGTAATGTTCAAAAGTAATGCTCTGGTAATGTTCAAAAGTAATGCTCTGGTAATGTTCTATAGTAATGCTCTGGTAATGTTCTATAGTAATGCTCTGGTAATGTTCTATAGTGCATTTTGATACGTTTTTGATGTGAAGTAATGGATAGTGGAAGCCAATATTCTTAATCTCCATGTTTTTGCTCGAAAGACAGTAAAAGAATAACTAAATCTTTGATACGAGTTTTTTCATCAACTGGTGAGAGTAGCATCCTTTGCTATTAACTTTTTTGTTATCATTATCTTTCAATATATTGGTTTAAAATGCTGTTAGTACATGTCACAAGGTTGTGTGTAGGAGCGGAAAAAAATTCTTTTTTACATGGAGTTTTTTTTGTGTGTGGGGGGGGTTGTTTTTGTGTGGGTTTTTTTTTTTTTTGGGGGGGGGTAAGAGAATCAGATTGTGTTGAGAAAAATACGCTAGTCTTCAACATTTTTTTCCTTTTATTTTTGATGCTTCATCTTCTGTGGCGTTACTATTACTGCTGTTCCCACGCTGCTCGTTTCAATCTCCCCGCCACAGCCAAATACTTGTCCTTGTGTGCCCTTCAATCCATGTAGGACATCACATTTTCACATTTTGTGATGTTTCGAAGTAATTTTCTCTGTTTTTTTGTGGGGGGGGGGGGTTTCAACATAGATGATGAGTGCAGATTCAATAATAGTTTGTAGTTGTAGCACTAGTGCGTAAAAGTGAGGATGAGGGAGAGAAAGGGAGAGGGAGAGAGGGAGGGAGAGAGGGAGGGAGAGAGAGGGAGAGAGAGAGAGGGAGGGAGAGAGAGAGAGAGAGGGAGGGAGAGAGGGAGGGAGAGAGAGGGAGAGAGAGAGAGGGAGGGAGAGAGAGAGAGGGAGGGAGAGAGGGAGGGAGAGAGAGGGAGGGAGAGAGAGGGAGGGAGAGAGAGGGAGAGAGGGAGAGGAGAGAGAGGGAGAGAGAGAGAGAGAGAGAGAGAGAGAGAGGAGAGAGAGAGAGAGAGAGAGAGAGAGAGAGAGAGAGAGAGAGAGAGAGTTATGATAGTAGAATCCAGTTTCATAGTATTATGAACAAGGCTATGGGATGATCTACCACTGATATATCATTCCGAAATGCACGTAGTATAAAGAAAATAATTATGCAAGTTAAATTAAATGACCGTTTAATTTTTTTGTAAGTGAAAGATTTTTTGCACATATCAAAACGCGAGTGGTGTAGAAATTTTCCTATTTTCTTTTATTGTTTTGATAATGGAATAAGCGCTGGTGTGCTTTTATACATCCAGTCCCCCCTGTGTGTGCATTTTTTATTCAAGTTTATCTGTTCGCACTGGAGCACAATGGTATACTCTTCCGAAAAGGGGAGCAGGTTTTTTTATGTTTGGGCAAAGTGCTCTGCGTGCGTAGAGAGGAGAGAGAGAGAGAGAGAGAGAGAGAGAGAGAGGAGAGAGAGAGAGAGAGAGAGAGAGAGAGAGAGAGAGAGAGAGAGAGAGAGAGAGAGAGAGGAGTCTGTGTGTGTCTGTCTGTGTGTGTCTATGTCTCTGTGTCTCTGTGTGTGTGTGTATGTGTGTGTGTGTGTGTGTGTGTGCTGTGTGTGTGTGTGTGTGTGTGTGTGTGTGTGTGTGTGTGTGTGTGTGTGTGTAGGGGGGAAGGGATGGTAGTAAAGAGGGTGCATAACTTTTGGTAGATGTATTTTAAGGAAAAGGGGTGTTGGAGGAGGAGATAGAATACACGTGTGGATAAGAAGGGACAGGAAAAAAGGGGGAGGGGGGTTAGCTGATACGTTTCAGGTAGCTCAATTTTGGCGTATTAAAAGTTCTTGCGTTGGTTATTTTGGACGGGATCCTTTTCTCTTTAAAAATGAAGAAACTTGTTCAAAACTGTAAAATCATGAATGACCTGGCTGAAAATGAGAATTTTCTTTATTTAAAAAAAATCAAACAAAATCTGTTGATAGGACTGATAATTAGAACAGTTTGATCAAACTTCTTCTGCATTCCCTGGCTTTGCTTCATTTTTAATCCGGTGATAAAAACCGTCTATGCCGTTGTGTCTAAAGCTACACACCATAGTGTCTACCTGTTTTTGTGTCCGCATGCATGCATGCATGCAGACAGACCAGCCAATTAACAGACTGGCAACCCTTACCCCAATATTAACCTTTAACACTAACCTTAACCCTTCACAGCTAACCTTTACAGTTACTCTAACCCTGGCCCGTCATGTGGACACAAATGGCAGGTAGATTCCTTGGTACATCCCGACACTATGGCAAAACATTTTTGTCTAGTAAGGTTGGAGGCAGTTGAAGAACTTTTTCTTTTCGTCGTCGTCGTTGTACTTTCAGACAGCAACTTCTGGTTGTCATATGAGCGAAAATGCACTGTGCTACCGTTAAGTGCCTGACAAGGCAGGCCTAGCGCATATGATTTCTGCGTAGTAGAAAGTCGTATGTTTGTCTCTTTTTTTTTTAATGGCAGGAAAATGGACGAAAAGGTAGAAAATAGACTAAAAGATGAGAGGAAGAACACCAACAAGGCAGAAAAACTAAGGAGAGAAATGAGGGAATTCCGAGCACAGAATTTCCAGAAGCTGGGGATACTATTTATACTGACAGCCTCCTCCTCCCCCCCCCCCCCCTCAAATTCCCAGGGTAAAGGGTGGATGGGAGAACTGGGGGTTAGACTTTTAAGGAAAGAGATGTTAGGAAGGGGGAGGTGGTTAGGATGTTTAGGTCTGTGGGAAATAGGTATGAGGACTGAATGTGTGAATACAAAGGTAGTCATTGATAGGGTATAGGTAGTGATGGATAAGAGATAAAATTATTAAAATATTTAAAAACAAAAATATGGGGTGCAGATTTTTTTAATACAGTTTTATAATCGGAATGGGGGAATGATGGAATTCAGGGGGTGTGAGGGAGGGGGACAGAATGGGGAGATGGGGGTTAGGGGGGAGGGGAAGGAGAGGAAGGGGATGTATTATAGGACAGGGGTGTTTAAAAGGAGGGGTAGAAAGGATGATTAAGTCAGCAGGAATGAAAAAGAGGAGACTCTGTGTGTGCGTGTGTGTGTGTGTGTGTGTGTGGTGTGTGTGTGTGCGTGTGCGTGTGCGTGTGTGTGTGTGTGGGCAGCATGTAAGTTATTTTTTTTAAGTGGAAAAAGCAGTTAGGGATACCATGATTACTGCTTGTTAGTTTTTGATGAATGTTTGTTGTATGGTGGACCACTGGTGTCTTAGGTTGGGCTTCTTTTGTTCTGTTTTTCTTCTTTTTTTTTCCCTTTGCTTTACATGTATTCAGAAAGTGTCAGAGAAAAATGACCTGGTCCTATGACTATCACAAGAATGGCAAAGATTTTTTTTTTTAACTCTATGCCCGAGGCAAAAATCGTATTTACAGAATACTGAAGTATTTTGTTATACACTTTATGTGAAGAAAAAGGAAGAAATGTGATTGCATGCTTGTGCATTTGTAAAAGGTGGTTTTCAGAATTGAAAGGAATACTTGTTAGTGTGGTAGTGCGAAAGAGATAGACATGAGGGCATGTGTGTATGCACATGTGCATTCTGGTGTTTGCAGAGATGTTTTATAGAGGGGTGATTCTCTTTTAGTTTTTTTTTTAAGGTGATGAAGAGGAGGAAGGAGGAGGAGGAGAGTTACAGGAATGTTTAGGAGGAATGGTAGTCCATGTTTCGATCTGAGAATCTTTTTTGGAGAGAGAGAGAGAGAGAGAGAGAGAGAGAGAGGAGAGAGAGAGAGAGAGGAGAGAGAGAGAGAGAGAGAGAGAGATGGTGTGGTTCATTTTTTTGTTTGGGTTTTTTACATGATTTTTTTTTTTTGGGGGGTGGGGGGGGTTGGGGGGGGGATGTTCTTGTGAGACTGGATGCGAAAAATAACAATGGTTATATAATTTTTTTTATACAATGTTGTTGAATGCAAAAAATACAATATTTTTCGTGATTTTTTTTATAATGAAGTTAAATGCTAGTAATGCAATCGTATAGTTTTTCGTGTGAATTTTTAATGATGAAATTGAATGCATGTGTAGTAGTATATAGTCTGTTGTGGGTGTTTTTAGTAATGAAATTGACTGCAAGAAATACAATAGTATATTTTTCGTGTGTTTTTTTTTTTTAATAATGAAATTGAATGCAAGTGTAGTAGTATATAGTCTGTTGTGGGTTTTTTAGTAATGAAATTGACTGCAAGAAATACAATAGTATATTTTTCGTGTGTTTTTTTTTAATAATGAAATTGAATGCAAGTAAGAGTATATAGATCTAGTTTCTTTCTTTTATTATAATGAAATTGACTGCAAGAAATACAATAGTATATTTGGGGGACTTTTTTTATATACTATTGAATGCAAGAAATACTCTTTTTTTGGGGGGGGAGGGGGATTATAATGAAATTCAATGCAAGAAATGCAATAGTATATTTTTCTTGTTTTTTTTTAATAATGAAATTGCATTCAAGAAATACAATTGTCTATTTTTTGTTTTCTTTGTAATGAAATTGCATACAAGAAATGCAATAGTATATTTCTTTTTTCTTTAAAGAAAATTAAACGCAAAAAAATACAGTAGTATATTTTGGTCGTTGTTTTTTTTTCATAATGAAATTGCAGTCAAGAAGTACAATTGTCTATTTTTTTTGGTTTTTTAAAAAGGAAATTGAATGCAAGAAATACATAGTATATTTTGGGGATTTTTATAATGAAATTGAATGCAAGAAATACTATAGTATTTCTTTTGGGGGGAGGGGGGTTATGATGAAATTGAATACAAGAAATGCAATAGTATATGTTTCCTTGGGTTTTTTTTTAATAATGAAATTGCATTCAAGAAACACAATTATATATTTTTTGTTTTCTTTTATAATGAAATTGTATTCAAGAAATGCAATAGTATATTTCTTTCTTTTTTAAGGAAACTGACTGCAAAAAAAAACAGTAGTATATTTTTCGTTTTTTTTTTTAATAATATAATTACATTCAAGAAATACAATTCTTTTTTTTTTT
>CM060350.1:15973889-15982732 GCA_030674155.1 Stramonita haemastoma | reverse complement strand
TAACTTTATTTCGAAATGTATGTAATCACTGGCATTAAATATTTTTCAGGAACCAAGATAGCCTAGTGGTCATGGTGTTGATCTTACGGCCGGGGTTCGAGCCACCGCTGAGACTTCCATTCGAGATGTGTTCCCCTGGAGTTATCAGTACCGACTCCACTCTCCCGTAAGTCTTTCGGATGAGACTTAAGCCCAGATCCCACCTGCAAACGCACACAGAACATATCAGGTACGTGTTAAAACCTGTTTTGCTTTAAGGAAGAGTAGGCTATTGCGTGCATAATACAGGGATGTCCACACGCGCGCGCGCGCACTCACACACACACACGCATACACGCATACACACACACGCATACACACACACGCATACACACACACGCATACACACACACGCATACACACACACGCATACACACACACACGCATACACACACACGCATACACACACACACGCATACACACGCACACACACACGCACACACACACACGCGCACGCACATCTGTGGCGCACGCACACACGCACGCACGCACACACCGCGCGCACATCGCGCGCGCACGCACATAAACACAATGTACATGTACACACACACACACACACACACACACACACACACACACACACACACACACACACACACACACACACACACAGCCTTACTGATGACTTTCTGCTTTCAGGAGCTGTGGGTCTGGAATCGAGGGCCAGTGACCTGACCTGACAGTGATGTGTGAGGGCAGCCATAGTGACCTGCCTTTTCTACAAGGGGAGATGGTCGTCAGGGTGTTCATGAGGGACGCCACACGAGAAAATTTAATAATTATTAAGGACAACATCGAAGACAACACGGCAAATCATTCAGAAACAACATCAAAGACAACACGGAAAAAACCGACAACATCGAGAACAACATCGCGGACAACACGGTAAATTATCAAGTACAACATCGAAGAAAATACTCTTTGCAGTAGTCTTCAACGTTTTACGGCTTTCGACTTAAAAGTAATACACACCATAATGAATGCTCTTTGTTCATGCGTGTAGGACTGGTAATGTTCTATAGTAATGCTCTGGTAATGTTCTATAGTAATGCTCTGGTAATGTTCTATAGTAATGTTCTGGTAATGTTCCACAGTAATGCTCTGTATTGTTCTATAGTAATTCTCTACAATAATGCTCTGGTAATGCTCTATAGTGCATTTTGATACTTTTTTGATGTGAAGTAATGGATAGTGGAAGCCAATACTCTTTTATCTCCATTTTCTGCTCGAAAGACAGTTAAAGGATAACTAAATCTTTTTATATGAGTTTTTTCATCAACTGGGACTGAAATACTTTATTTTGGTGAGGGATGGCATCCTTTGCTATTAACTATATTATCTTTCAATATATTGATTTAAAATGTTAGTATATGTCACAAGGAGCGGGAAAAAAATCTTTTTTACATGGAGTTTTTTGTTATTTTTAAGAGAACCAGATTCCATGATCATTTTTAGAAAAATACACTAGTCTTCATTTTTTTTTTCTTTTTTTGTTTTTTGCTGCCTCATCTTCTGTGGCGTTCCTATTCCTGCTGTTCCCACGCCGCTCGTTTCAATCTCCCCGCCACAGCCAAATACTTGTCCTTATGTGCCCTTCAATCCATGTAAGACTCACATTTTCACATTTTGTGATGTTTTGAAGTAGTTTTCTCTGTGTTTGTGGGTTGTTTTTTTTCAAACATAGATGATGAGTGCAGATTCAATAATAGTTTGTAGTTGTAGTAGTAATAGTGTGTAAAAGTGCGAGAGAGAGGAGAGAGAGAGAGGAGAGGAGAGAGAGAGAGAGAGAGAGAGAGAGAGAGAGAGAGAGAGAGAGAGAGAGAGAGAGAGAGAGAGAGAGATGGTGGGGAGAGAGAGATGGTAGGGGGAGGGAGGGAGAGACGGAGACAGAGAGAGAGAGTTATGATAGTAAGAATCCAGTTTCATAGTATTATGAATAAGGCTATGGGATGATCTACCACTGATATATCATTCCGAAATGCACGTAGTATAAAGAAAATAATTATGCAAGTTAAATTAAATGACCGTTTAATTTTTTGTAAGTGAAAGATTTTTTTGCACATTTCAAAACGCGAGTGGTGTAGAAATTTTCCTATTTTCTTTTATTGTTTTGATAATGGAATAAGCGCTGGTGTGCTTTTATACATCCAGTCCCCCCTGTGTGTGCATTTTTTATTCAAGTTTATCTGTTCGCACTGGGAGCACAATGGTATACTCTTCCGAAAAGGAGAGCAGGTTTTTTAATGTTTGGGCAAGGGTGTTCTGTGTGCGTTGGAGAGAGAGAAGAGAGAGAGAGAGAGAGAGTGTGTGTGTGTGTGGTGTGTGTGTGTGTGTGTGTGTGTGTGTGTGTGTGTGTGGTGTGTGTGTGTGTGTGTGTGTGTGTGTGTGTTCTGTGTGTGTCTGTGTGTGTCTGTGTGTGTCTCTGTGTCTCTGTGTCTCTGTGTGTGTAATAGCGTGTGTGTGTGTGTGTGGTGTGTGTGTGTGTGTGTGTGTGTGGTGTGTGTGTGTGTGTGTAGGGGGAAGGGATGGTAGTAAAGAGGATGCATAACTTTTGGTAGATGTATTTTAAGGAAAAGGGGTGTTGGGAGGAGGGGGTAGAATACACGTGTGGATAAGTGGGGACAGGAAAAAAAAAGGAGGAGGGGGGTAGCTGATAGTTTTCAGGCTGCTCAGTTTTGGCGTATTCCTTTTTTTTTTTTATTAAAGTTTTTGCGTTGGTTATTTTGGACGTAATCTTTTTTTTAATGAAGAAAAATAGTTTAAAACTGTAAAATCATGAATGACCTGGCTGAAAATTAGAATGTTTTAATAACAAAAAAACACCAAAATCAAACAAAAACTGTGTGATAGGACTGATAAGTAGAACAATTTGATCAAACTTCTTCTGCATTCCCCGGGTCTGCTAAATTTTTAATCGGTGATAAAAACGCTGTATACCGTTGTCTAAAGCTACACACCATAGTGTCTACCTGTTTTTGTGTCCACATGCATGCATGCATGCAGACAGACCAGCCAATTAACAGACTGGCAACCCTTACCCCAATATTAACCTTTAGCACTAACCTTAACCCTTCACAGCTAACCTTTACAGTTACTCTAACCCTGGCCCGTCATGTGGACACAAATGGCAGGTAGATTCCTTGGTACATGCTGACACTATGGCAAAACGTTTTTGTCTAGTAAGGTTGGAGGTAGTTGAAGAACTTTTTTCTTAAATTTCGTCGTCGTTGTACTTTCAGACAGCAACTTCTGTTGTCGGTCATCTGAGCGAAAATGTGCTGCGCTACCGTTAAGTGCCTGACAAGGCAGGCCTAGTGCATATGATTTCTGCGTAGTAGAAGAAAATCGCTATGTTTGTCTCTTTTTTTTTAATGGCAGGAAAATTGACCAAAACATAGAAAATAGACCAAAAGATGTCGGGAAGAACAGGAACAAGGCAGAAACATAAGGAGAGAAATGAGGGAATTCCGAGCACAGAATGTCCAGAAGCTGGGGATACTATTTATACTGACAGCCTCCCCCCCCCCCCCCCCTCTTCAAATTCCCAGGGTAAGGGGTGGATTGGGAGGACTGGGGTTAGAATTTTGAGGAAAGAGAGTGTTAGGAAGGGGCGGTGGTTAGGATGTTTAGGTCTGTGGGAATAGGTATGAGGACTGAATGTGTGAATGCCAATGAGGGATAGGTAGAGTCATTGATAGGGTATAGGTAGTGATGGATAAGGATATATATCTAAAAACAAAAATATGGGGTGCAGATTTTTTAATACAGTTTTATAATCGGAATGGGGAATGATGGAATTCAGGGGTGAGGTAGGGGGACAGAATGGATGTGTAGGGGGGGGGGGGCGAAGGAGAGGAAGGGGATATATTATAGGACAGGGGTGTTGAAAAGGAGGGGTAGAAAGGATGTTTAGGTCAGCAGGAATGAAAAAGAGGAGACTCTGTGTGTGTGCGTTTGCGTGTGCGTGTGTGTGCGTGTGTGTGCGTGCGTGCGTTGTGTCTGTGTGTCTGTGTGTCTGTGTCTGTGTGTGTCTGTGTGTGTGCGTGTAGGGGGGGGGGGCAGCATGTAAGTTATTTTTTTTAAGTGGAAAAAGCAGTTAGGGATACCATGATTACTGCTTGTTAGTTTTTGATGAATGTTTGTTGTATGGTGGACCACTGGTGTCTTAGGTTGGGTTTCTTTTGTTCTGTTTTTCTTCTTTTTTTTTCCCTTTGCTTTACATGTATTCAGAAAGTGTCAGAGAAAAATGACCTGGTCCTATGACTATCACAAGAATGGCAAAGTTTTTTTTTAACTCTATGCACGAGGCAAAAATCGTATTTACAGAATACTTAAGTATTTTGTTATACACTTTATGTGAATAAAAAATGAAGAAATGTGATTGCATGCTTGTGCATTTGTAAATGGAGGTTTTCAGATTTGAAAGGAATACTTGTTAGTGTGGTAGTGGGAAAGAGAGACATGAGGGCATGTGTGTATGCACATGTGCATTCTGGTGTTTGCAGAGATGTTTTATAGAGGGGTGATTGTCTTTTAATTTTTTTAAGGTGAGGAAGAGGAGGAAGGAGGAGGAGGCGAGTTACAGGAATGTGTAGGAGGAATGGTAGTATGTTTCGATCTGAGAATCTTTTTTGGAGAGAAAGAGAGAGAGAAGAGAGAGAGAGAGAGAGAGAGAGAGAGAGAGAAGAGAGAGAGAGAGAGAGAGAGAGAGAGAGGAGAGAGAGAGAGAGATGGAAAGATGGTGTGGTTTATTTTTTTGTTTGGGTTTTTTACATGATTTTTGTTGTGTTTTTTGGGGGGATGTTCTTGTGAGACTGGATGCGAAAAATAACAATGGTATATAATTTTTTTTATATATAATGTTGTTGAATGCAAAAAATATAATAGTATATTTTTCGTGATTTTTTTTTATAATGAAGTTGAATGCTAGTAATGCAATGGTATAGTTTTTGTGTGAATTTTTAGTAATGAAATTGACTGCAAGAAATACAATAGTATATTTTTCGTGTTTTTTTCATAATGAAATTGAATGCAAGTAAAAGAGTATATAGATCTAATTTCTTTTTTTTATTATAATGAAATTGACTGCAAGAAATACAATAGAATATTTTGGGGACTTTTTTTTATACTATTGAATGCAAGAAATACTATAGTGTTTTTTTTTTGGGAGGGAGGGGGGTTATAATGACATTGAATTCAAGAAACGCAATTGTATATTTTTCCTTTTTTAATAATGAAATTGCATTCAAGAAATGCAATAGTATTTTTTTTTTTAGAAAATTAAATGCAAAAAAATACAGTAGTATATTTTGTCGTTTTTTTTAATAATGAAATTGCAGTCAAGAAATACAATTGTCTATTTTTTGTTATTTTCATTTATAATGAAATTGCATTCAAGAAATAGAATTTATCTGGGTTTTTAAAAAGGAAATTGAATGCAAGAAATACAATAGTGTATTTTTTGTTGTTGTTTTTATAATGAAATTAAATGCAAAAAATAGTGATCTATTTTTGTGATTTTTTTAAAAATGAAATTGAATGCAAGAAATATAATAGTGTATTTCTCTGTAGTTCTTTTTTGTAATGAAATTGACTACAAGAAATACATAGTATATTTTGGGGATTTTTATAATGAAATTGAATGCAAGAAATACTTTTTTTTTTGGGGGGGGGGGAGGGGGGTTATGATGAAATTGAATGCAAGAAAAGCAATAGTATATGTTTCCTTGGGTTTTTTTTTTAATAATGAAATTGCATTCAAGAAACATAATTGTATATTTTTTTGTTTTCTTTTATAATGAAATTGTATTCAAGAAATGCAATAGTACATTTCTTGTTTTATAAGAAAACTGAATGCAAAAAAATACAGTAGTATATTTTTCGTTGTTTTTTTAATAATGAAATTGCATTTAAGAAATACAATTGTCTATTTTTTTTCCTTCATAATGAAATTGCATTTAAGAAATACATTAGTATATTTATCTGAGTTTTAAAAAAAAAAAAAAGAGAGAAATTGCATGCAAGAAATACAATAGTATATTTTTCTTTCTTTTTTGTAATGAAATTGAATACAAGAAACAGTAAATTTTTGTGATTAAAAAAAAAAGAAATTGAAATTGAATGCAAGAAATACAATAGTGTGTTTCTCTGTAGGTTTTTTGATGAAATTGACTGCAAGAAATACATAGTATATTTTGGGGATTTTCATAATGAAATTGAATGTAAGAAATACTATAGTTTGTTTGTTTGTTTGTTTGTTTTTGGGGGGGGTTATGATGAAATTGAATCCAAGAAATGCAATAGTATATGTTTCCTTGTTTTTTAATGATGAAATTGCATTCAAGAAATACAATTGTATATTTTTGTTGTTTTCTTTTTTATTAAAATTACATTCAAGAAATGCTATAGTAATTTTTTTTAAAGGAAATTGAATGCCAAAAAATACAGTAGTATATTTTTCGGGGGTTTTAATATTGAAATTGCATTTAAGAAATACAATTGTCTATTTTTTGTTGTTTTCTTTTATAATGAAATTGCATTCAAGAAATACACTAGTATATTTATCTTGTTGTTTTTGTTTTTAAAGGATATTGAATGCAAAGAAATAGAATAGTATATTTTTCGTTGTTTTTTGTAATGAAATTTAATACAAGAAACAGTAGTATATTTTTGTGATTTTTCTAAAATGAAATTGAATGCAAGAAATACAATAGTGAATTTCTCTGTAGTTCTTTTTTATAATGAAATTGACTGCAAGAAATACATAGTATATTTTGGGGATTTTTATAATAAAATTGAATGCAAGAAACACTATAGTATTTTTTTTGGGGGGAGGGGGGTTATAATGAAATTGAATGCAAGAAATACAATAGTATGTTTCCTTGGGTTTTTTAAATAATGAAATTGCACTTAAGAAAGACAATTGTATATTTTTGTTCTTTCCTTTTATAGTGAAATTGCATTCAAGAAATGCAATAGCATATTTTTTTAAAGGGAATTGAATGCCAAAAATACAGTAGTATATTTTCAGGGTTTTCAATAATGAAATTGCATTTAAAAAATACAATTGTCTATTTTTTGTTTTCTTTTATAATGAAATTGCATTTGAAAAATACAATTGTACATTTATCTGGGTATTTCAAAAAGGAAATTGAATGCATTAAATACAATAGTATATTTTCCTTGTCTTTTATAATGAAATTGAATGCAAGAAACAGTAGTATATTTTTGTGATTTTTAAAAAAATGAAATTGAATGCAAGAAATACAATAGTGTGTTTCTCTGTAGTTCTTTTTTATAATGAAATTGACTGCAAGAAATACAATAGTATATTTTGGAGATTTTTATAATGAAAAATGAATGCAAGAAATATTAAAGTATTTTGGAGGGGGGAGGGGGGTTATGGTGAAAATTAATGCATGAAATGCAATAGTATATTTTTCCTTGTTTTTTAATAATGAAATTGCATTCAAGAAATACAATTCTATATTTTTGTTTTCTTTTATAGTGAAATTGCATTCAAGAAATGCAATAGCATATTTTTTAAAAGGAAATTGAATGCCAAAAAATACAGTAGTATATTTTCAGGGTTTTTAATATTGAAATTGCATTTAAGACATACAATTGTCTATTTTTTGTTGTTTTCTTTTATAATGAAATTGCATTCATAAAATACGATTGTATATTTATCTGGTATTTTATAAAGGAAATTCAATGCAAGAAATACAATAGTATATTTTCCCTTGTCTTTTATAATGAAATTGAATGCAAGAAACAGTAATATATTTTTGTGATTTTTTAAAAATGAAATTGAATGCAAGAAATACAATAGTGTGTTTCTCTGTAGTTCTTTTTTTGTAATGAAATTGACTGCAAGAAATACATAGTATATTTTGGGGATTTTTATAATGAAATTGAATGCAAGAAATACTATAGTTTTTGTGTGTTTTTTGTTGTTGTTGTGTTTTGTTGTTTTTTTTTGGGGGGGGTATAATGAAATTGCATTCAAGAAATGCAATAGTATACTTTCCTTGTTTTTAATAATGAAATTGCATTCAAGGACTACAATTGTATATTTTTGTTTTCTTTTATAATGAAATTACATTTAAGAAATGCAAAAGTATATTTTTTTTAAAGGAAATTGAATGCAAGAAAAACAATAGTATATGTGAGCTCCACCACATGAGTCGCATTGCACCAGAGGTCAATTTTTAGTTATTGAAAAGTTACTAATTTGCAATAAAAAGGCTATCCAATACAAAAAACAGATTGACAATCGGACAATTATGTGCAAAGTTTTTACAAATTGAAATGATAGACTGCAGGATGTGACAAAATGAAAAAGGGACAAGTTTATTTTCGTAATAAATAGTCAGAGTGAGGGTTTGGGTATTTTCAAAACACATTTAAAAGCAAAAGGGATCAAGATTTTGCCTTAATATTTCATTACAAGGTAGAATAATAGTTTATAATCAATCAAAATCTCAAAATTGACAACTTGACCCCCATATGCCTTTAATGGTTCCTAGCACAGAATTGGGTATTGTGCTAAGGGACTCATTTCGTGGTGGAGCTCACATATTTTTCCTTGTTTTTTGTAATGAAATTCAATACAAGAAACAGTACTCTGTTTTTGTGATTTTTTTAAAATGAAATTGAATGCAAGAAAAACAATAGTGTATTTCTCTGTAGTTCTTGTTTATAATGAAATTGACTGCAAAAAATACTTAGTCTAGTATATTTTGGGGATTTTTGTAATGAAATTGAATGCAAGAAATACTACTGTATTTTTTTTTGGGGGGAGG
>CM060350.1:15966389-15968889 GCA_030674155.1 Stramonita haemastoma | reverse complement strand
GATATTTACAAAACTGCGTACACACGGGAATTTGAAGGGGGGAAAAGCATATAAATGCTTATTCCATTATCCTTGATATAAAAGAATACATAAATAAACTTTCTAGGACTGTAGCAAATGGCCAGGCAGGCAGCCATTAGGACAGGCTTGACTACCTCTTTTCAAAAGGCTGGGGAAGGAGGAGGAGGTGAGTTGGAGGGGGGGGGGTTGAGTTGAGAAGGGGTGAGGGGAGGAGAGGGGGGGGGGGACTAGGTAGAGGATCAACAGCTAATATTAGCTACAGTGTTATGGCAGTAAAGGTCACAAAAAACATTAGGACAATAGCCAATGTCATAAGGTTTGTTTGTGTGTTAGTCCGGAAGCTATAGCTAGCTCGGACCTTTTTCCAGGCAGCATTTACCATGATAGGGCTTTATCATGGACTGTGGTCAGAAGCCAGAAAGTCAGAGGTCCCACACGTTCGGCAAGTTCTCCCACTTCAGTACCTTGGGCCACCCCAAAAATGTTACAATTGTAGAAGCAACTTCATGAGATGAAACTCACATTAACATAGCCATGTCAGTACCAATTGATTCAATATGTAATTACATAGTCAATTTAAAGAGCAATGTATTCTTAAGTAAGCTAAATAAAAAATAAAAGGTTAATATCACATATCGTTTGAATGGATGGTCGAATCGAAAATTGTTATTGCATTTCAGTTTGATTTTTCTGTTCTTTTCTTTGTATGTTCTAGGTGGTTTGCAACTGTATAGACGTCAGTGTTAATGTTAGTTGATTATTAATGAATGAATCCTTTCTTTTTCCAAACTTAATTGTACTGATCAGATATTTCACCTCTTGTTTACTGTTTCACAAAAAAAGTATTGGTGTTACCTCCCTTGTCAAAAGGCCCAGTTGAGCAATGACAATAAACGTTAAAGCATTAAAGCGTTAAAAAATTCTCTCTCTCTCTCTCTCTCTCTCTCTCTCTCTCCTCTCTCTCTCCTCCTCTCTCTCTTCTTCTCTCTCTCTCTCTCTCTCTCCTCTCTCTTCTCTCTCTCTCTCTCTCTCTCTCTCTCTCTCTCCTCTCTCTCTCTCTCCTCATCCTTCTATATCTATCTATCTATCTATCTGTATGTTATGAATGGGAAGAGAGTAATACAATACTTTTGCACATTTGCACGCAAAGCAATTGCCGGCTGACATGGTTGTATTTGGTGGGCACACTTTTTTTTTATTAGTGCGGTGACTGTTTTAAGAAAACGTTTTCGATAGTTTGTGAGTATGATAACTATTTGCGAAAAAAGTGTGAGTATAAATGAGTTTAAATGACATGATTTAATACGTGCTCGCTTTGACAGAAGCAATGGAGAAATGGATCGGTGAACAGTGCCAGGACATTGAAGAAAACATCAAGAAAAACAACAGCAAGAAAGCGTATCAACTGGTGAAAGACCTGACTGGCAAGAAAGGGGGAAAAGCTCAACAATCCAAGACAAAAATGAGAAGTGCCTCACTGATGACCAGGATATTCTGAACAGATGGACAGAATACTGCTCCTACCTGTACAACTACAAAACCACAGGACATCCAGAAGTCCCAAATGTCCCCCACAAGCACAGATACAGACAGCCACCCTATCCTCCGAGAAGAAGTGGAAACAGCTGTCAGATTGCTGAAAAAGGGGAAGTCAGCAGGGGCTGACAACATCCAGCTGAGTTTGTTCAAGCTCGAGGGCAAGCAATGATCAACGCTCTACTAAAAATCTGCATAACGATCTGGCAGACAGGAAAATGGCCAACACCGTGGACACAGTCACTCATCATCACCCTCCACAAGAAAGGAAATCTTCAGCAGTGCCAGAATTACCGCACATTCAGCCTCATAATTTATGCCACCCACTGCAAGGTGGCATATCTACGGGATAGATAGATAGACAGACAGACAGACAGACAGGTAGGCAGGCAGGTAGGAAGACAGACAGACAGACAGACAACAGACAGACAGACAAACAAACAGAAAAGATAGATAGATAGATAGATAGATAGATAGATAGATAGATAGATAGATAGATAGATAGATAGATAGATAGATAGATAGATAGATAGATAGATAGAGAGATAGAGAGAGAGAGAGAGAGAGAGAGATAGATAGATAGATAGATAGATAGATAGATAGATAGATAGATAGATAGATAGATAGATAGATAGATAGATAGATAGATAGATAGATAGATAGATAGAGATAAAATGTTGACATACAGGTAAAACTCCATCAACAACTTTAGTTTACAGGCCTACTATCTTTAAGTGGTATCCTGGAGAGCAGTTTAGGTAAACAGATTTTTTTTTGTTCAGCTGTGTATTATTTGAATTCTTGGTCTAGTTCATCCTTTATCTAGTCATGATTTTGGAATAATACATATTCAAGATTGTACATTTTTCGGGGTACATGCCAAGGTTTTATGCCAAAGTCTTACCAAAGCCTAGGAGAAGTTATGTTTCATTTTTTTGCATCC
>CM060350.1:15948889-15961389 GCA_030674155.1 Stramonita haemastoma | reverse complement strand
AACAGAGCTAATAGCCTTCTTCTTCTTCTTAAGCAGCTGTTTCTTAGCTGTCTTTTGCTGGTCACTATCTTTTTAAATGTCCACTTTCTGTCCAGTGTGTGTGGTGTAGTGTGGTATGACACATTGGTCAGTGTCAACGTCATAATGGAGGTGAAGGTTGAGGGCCGAACAGTGACCCCCGGTTAGTACAGGGTCAGAGGTCACTTCCGGGTTAGGGAGTGGGGGAAGAGGAGAGGGAGGGGTGTAAAGGCTGGCTTCTTCCGCTTCTTTCTTTTTGGTTGGTTTTTTTTTTTGTTTTTTGTTTTTTTTTTGGGGGTTGTTACCTCTACGCGCCCTTCGTTTCCTCCTTTTTCTTGTGTTGTGCCAGTTTTTCTAGAGGCAGATTGTAATGTTGTTGTGTTGTGTTGATTGTGTTGTTTTGTTTGTGTTGTGTGTGTGTCGTGTTGTGTTGTATTGTGTTTTGTTGTGTGTGTTGTAATGTTTTGTGTTGTGTTGTGTTGTAATGTTTGCAATGTTGTGTTGTGTTATAATGTGTTGTGTTGTATTATGTTGTGTTGTGTTGTGTCGTGTGTGTTGTATTGTGTCGTGTGTATTTCATCTGCTAAATGTAGGGGATGGAATGGAGTGAAATAGTGGGAGTGGAGTGAGTGTAGTGTAGTGTAGTGTAGTGTAGTGCATTGTAGTGTAAGTGTGAGTGAGTGGAGTGGAGTGGAGTGGAGTGTACTGTAGTGTATTGTACTGCAGTGTAGTGTACTGTATAGTGTACTGCCGTGTCGTGTCGTGTCGTGTCGTGTCTTGTTGTGTGGTGTGGTGTGGTGTGGTGTGTGGTGTGGTGTGGTGTGGTGTAGTGTAGTGTAGTGTAGTGTAGTGTAGTGTAGTTTTAGTGTAGTGTAGTGTAGTGTAGTGTAGTGTAGTGTAGTGCAGTGTAGTGCAGTGCAGTGCAGTGTAGTGCAGTGCAGTATAGTGCAGTGTACTGCAGTGCAGTGCAGTGCAGTGCAATACAGTGCAGTGTAGTGTAGTGTAGTGTAGTGTAGTGTAGTGTAGTGTAGTGTAGTGTAGTGTAGTGTAGTGTAGTGTAGTGTAGTGTAGTGTAGTGTAGTGTAGTGTAGTGTAGTGCAGTGTAATGCAGTGTAGTTCTATACCACTTTAAGTCAGGGCAGATTTTTCTGCATGAAATACAGTCTGCTCTCCCGGAGAGAGCGCCCTCCCCATAAGAGCAGCACTACCCATTACTCTTTTTTTTTTTCCTGCCTGCATATGTATTTGATTCCCTATCATATTGGCTCTTTTCTACATAATTTTCCAGGGACAATTCTCTTGTCGCCGTAGGTTCTTTGACGTGCACTAAAAGTGTATACAGACAGGACCTCAGTGTATCGTCCCATCCGAAAGACTAGCACCCAGACCACAACTCACGGTCCAGTGAAAGTCGGGAGGGGGGGGGAGAGAGAAGTTTCGGGCACCTGCATTGTATGTGTTGTTTGATGTCGTGTTGCTTAGTCATTCAGTGTTGTATTGTAAATGACGTAAATTTTTGCGTGTTAAAAATGATTGTCGGCTATATTGTCGTTTGTTCATGTTGTACGCTGCATCACGAAATGTAGGGATTGGAATGGATTAGTGTTGTAGGTAGATTAAGGAGGTAGGGTGAATTGGAATTAGTGTAGTATTTGATTTATTATGTAAAGTAAAGCATTATTTATGCTCAGGTATATACATAATCCAATTTTCTGCGTGAAACAGTCTGCCTCCATAGAAGCCGCCCCACAAGCATCACCACCCATTACTTCTTTTTTTAATTTTCTCATTTGTCATTATTGTGTCTAGATTTCAACACTACAAAACTTTTACATAAATTTGTTGATAACAAACTACTATTTTATTATGTATTGATACAACACCTAAATCCCATGTTTGATATCAATCAAAACTAAAATTGACATCTGATAGCAAAACGTGTGTGTGAATAAAGCTCAACATATGTCGATTGAAAACAAAACCTACAAACATTCATGTTTTGAATAACAAACACCTACAATATCATGTGTTGAATAACAAACACCTACAATCATCATGTGTTGAATACAAACACCTACAACATTCATGTGTTGAATAACAAACACCTACAATCATTCATGTGTTGAATAACGAAACACCTACAACATGTCATGTGTTGAATAACAAACACTACAATCAACATGTGTTGAATAACAAACACCTACAATCATATCATGTGTTGAATAACAAACACTACAAACAGTTCATCATGTGTTTAATTTAAAAAAGACCTACAAACATTGTGTTGAATAAAAACACCTACAAACATTCATGTGTTAATTAACAAACACCTACAAACATCATAGTGTTGAATAACAAACACCACAAACATTCATTCATGCGTTGAATAACAAACACTACAAACATTTATTCAGTGTTGAATAACAAACACCTACAAACAGTCATGTGTTGAAAACAAACACCTACAAACATTATTATGTGTTGAATAACAAAACCTACAAACACTCCATGTGTTGATAACAAACATCTACAAACAGTCATGTGTTGAATAACAAACACCTACAAACATCATGTGTTGAATAACAAAACCCTACCTACCTATCTGTTCGTTCATTCCCTCATTCATTCTTCTTCGTTTCTTCTTCATTCTCCTCATCCTCATTCATTCATTCTTCATTCTCCTCATTCTATTCTTCTTCGTTCATTCCCTCATTCATTCATTCTTGTTCATTCCGTTTCATTCATCTCGTTCATTCCTCATTCATTCGTTTCCCTTCATTCCCTCATTCATTCATTCTTTTGTTCATTCCCTCATTCATTCATTCTTGTTCATTCCCTCATTCATTCGTTCTTCGTTCATTCCCTCATTCATTCATTCTTTGTTCATTCCTCATTCATTCATTCTTTGTTCATTCCCTCATTCATTCATTCTTCGTTCATTCCCTCATTCATTCATTCTTCTTTCATTCCTCTTCATTCGTTCTTGTTCATTCCCTCATTCATTCATTCTTCCGTTCATCCCTCATTCATTCATTCTTCTTTTCATTCCCTCATTCATTCATTCGTTCTTCGTTCATTCCCTCATTCATTCATTCGTTCTTCGTTCATTCCTCATTCATTCATTCTCCGTTATTCCCTCATTCATTCGTTCTTCGTTCATTCCCTCATTCATTCATTCATTCGTTCATTACTCATTCATTCTATTCTCGTTCATTCCTCATTCATTCGTTCTTCTTTCATTCCCATTCATTCATTCGTTCTTCTTTATTCCTCAGTTCATTCATTCTTTTTCGTTCATTCCTCATTCATTCATTCGTACTTCGTTCATTCCCTCATTCATTCATTCTTTTCTTTTTCTGTCTTTTGCAGCTGCCACCTAGTGATCAGTGGTGGCCTGAGGAAAATATCTACTTCACATCCCAGTGTTGAGTCCACCCCTTTCAACCCCCCCCCCCCCCCATCCACCACCCATCACACCCCAGTACTGAGCCCCCCCTTCACCCCACCTTCACCACCCCTTCACCCCCTACCTCCCATCACATCCCATACTAATGTTCAATCCCCCACCCCCCTTTAACAACCCCCCCAACCCCACCCCACCACCCCTCATCACACTTCCAGTGTTAACCCCCAAACCAACACCTCCTGTAGTGCCACAGTTGAAATTCTGAAAACACCAGGTGACTGGTTGAAAACATTGACTTTGAAAAACACCAGTGACTGTTAAAAATGTCTGAAAAACACCAGATGACTGTATCTCTGAAAAACACCAGTTGATTGTCTGAAAACACCAGTTGATGTGTGCCATTGTGAAAAAACACCAGTTGACTGTGCTTCAAAAAACACAGATGACTCTGAAAAAAACAAACTCTAAAATAACAACTGTATGAAAAAACACCAGAGATATGACCTGTCTAAAAAAAAACAGATGACTGTATGAAAAACGCCAGAGACTGTGTGAAAAACACCAGAGACTGTGTGAAAAACACCAACTAAACACCATCTTGAAAATACGACAAACACCGGACTGTGCACTCTCTGCTTCTGTAAAAACAAACACATCGAAACAACATTACATTGCTTAACAAAACAACAACAACAACAGCGTATTGACGTTTTGTCCAGGGATCTTTAACCTGCAAACATGCTGAATTGTACACTGTGTCAGCAGCATCCTCTGGTAAACTTGAGCACACGACTCAGGCTATGTACAAGTGCCCTGGCAAAGATTAATTTGCTTACGTTGCTGTCCTGACTAAGTCTTCTCCTTCTTCTTCTTCTCATTGGTTTAATTAATGTCCATTCACTACAAGGTGATTTAGACAATACATAATGAGTCTCCTGTCTGTTCTTTGACACCACCCCTTTCCAACAGACTACGAAGTGATTGGAATACTTTAAAATACACTTGTTCTTTGTGAAAACGTGGACAGAAAGGGGGTTGTATGATTCGATCTGAGCAGAGAACTCGTTTTGATCAATTCTGGTGGTGAAGTACAAATAAAGCTGTGTTTGGGAAACAAGTAGAAGGTAAGAGACGCTGGAATGATGATGATGATGATGATGATGATGATGATGATGATGATGATGATGATAATGGTGATGGTGGTGTGGTGGTGGTGGTGGTGGTGGTGGTGGTGCTGGTGGTGGTGTGGTGATGATGATGATGATGAGATGAGATGATGAATGATGATGATGATGATGATGATGATGATGATGATGAGATGATGATGACAACGATGACAACGATGACGATGACGATGATGATGATAATGATTTTTTTCTGGTTATGTTAACTGTGTGAGTGGGGTGTCGAGGAATGGGGGAGGAGGAGGAGTGTGTGTGTGTGTGTATGTGTCTGTGTGTTTATGTGTGTGTGTGTGTGTGCGTGCGTGCGTGTGTGTGTGTGTGTGTGTGTGTGTGTGTGTGTGTGTGTGTGTGTGTGTGTGTGTGTGTGTGTGTGTGTGTGTGTGTGTGTGTGTTTTGATAATTTGCTACTTCCCCATATAAACCATTTTGTTGGGTGTTTTAACTGGAACTTCCAGAAAACGTTTACAAGCCATCAGATGTTTGTTTTTTTCCAGATTCTCTATACCATTCAAACCCCAGACCTTGGATGCATATGGTAGTATTGGTTGAGATAGAGAGAGAGAGAGAGAGAGAGAGAGAGAGAGAGGAGAGAGAGAGAGAGAGAGAGAGAGAGAGAGAGAGAGAGAGAGAGAGAGAGAGAGAGAGAGAGAGAGAGAGAGAGGAGAGAGAGAGAGAGAGAGAGAGAGAGAGAGAGAGAGAGAGAACATAACACTGAACACTGAAAGGATTTAATGTATATGAGAGAGAGATATCAAATCAAATCAAATCAAATTCTTTTATTTCGAAGATAATGAGTAAGCACTCATGTGCTCTTTTAACATCCAGTCCCCGCCGTAATCAGGGATTACATCAATTTAAGAAACACCTCCAACTAACAACAATAATAAACCAAACAACAAGGCCAAAACAACAATACACAGAGAGAGAGACAGAGACAGAGAGACAGAGAGAGACAGAGAGATACAGAGAGACACAGAGAGAGAGTAAATAGATAAACAAATGTTCCTTTCCTTTTGATTCCCTCTGTCACTACCACCACCACCACCACCACCCCCTATCCTATTCGATTCCTGTCATACCCTTGTTACATGTCTGTCCCTCCTCCCTCCCTACCTCCCTCCTTTCTCATCTTATTCCTCTGTTATTTGTGTCAAATCGTTTATCCCTCCTCCCTCTTTGTCTCATTCTTATTCTTGTCATCACACTGTTCCATTTTTTAATTTTATTTATTCTTTTATTTCATTTATTTGGTTTTTTATTTTATTTATTCTTTTATTTCAAAGTTAATTGCAATCAGCACTCGCGTGCTTTTTTTTTTTAACATCCTGTCTTCGTGTGTATGCAGTTTTGTGGTTCTTGTCTTTTCTCCTCACCAGCACACAATGGCCTACTCTTTCAAAAAGCAGAACAGGTTTCCACTTGTGCGCAAGATGTTCTGCGTGTGTCGTTACACGTGACCTCAGTTTATGATCTTATCTGAAGGACTTTGGGGCCCAAAATTTTCTCCCATCTTTTAGACCATGAGTGGTGGTCTGGGTACCAGTCTTTCAGATGAGACAATAAACCGAGGTCCCATGTGTTACACAAAATTATTTAAACTCACGTTAAAGAACCCACGGCAACAAGAGGGTTGTCCCTCGCAAAATTCTGTAGAAAAAAGCCATCTGATAGGGACACAAATACAGTTGCAGACAGGAAAAAAATAATGGACGGCGCTGCACTTGTGGCGACACGCTCTCCCCCGGAGAGAGGAGCAGCCCGAATCTCACGCAGAGAAATCTGCTGTGACATAAAGTGGTATAGAATGAAATTAAATGAAATATCAGTTTGTTTCCTCATGACCACGCGTTGTTATGTTTGTTCATTATTGTATCGGGCTTACCCTCCTGACCCCTCTTCCCCTCCCTTCCCCACCCCCCATCCCCCTCCCAACCCTTCCCCCCTCCCCCTCCCACTCCCCCACCCCCACCCCCAACTCTCGGCCTGTTGACAAGTGACAACCTCTCCTACCACCCCTACCCACACACACACCATTTTCGCCCCACCCCCCCCCCCCCCACCCCCCACCCCCCCCCCCCCATCCCACCCTGCCCACTCCCCCTACGTAAAGAGAGTGTTTTTCAGCTTTCCTTCCCTAGCCAGGCTCATTGCACCAGCTGTTGTACACAGTGGGCTGTTGCAAAGCGGTTTGGTTGGGTTGGGTTTGGTTTGGTCGCTGATTCTGATCACACCACTAAATAGGCTAGCTTACACATCTGTATTGATTTTTGTCTACTTTTTTTTTTCCTTTCATTTTCATGTAATTATTATCACTCTTGCATTAGCAACACTGTACTGCACGTATTAAATAAAGCATGTACAGAATTTTTTTTTTTAAACCTACTTTTTTTTTCAGAAAGACTAGCCCCTGACTCAAAACTCGTGTGATTTTGGAAAAATTTGTTGGGTTTGAATTTTTTTTTTATTTTGAATAGAATTATTCTATTTTTTCAGCAAACGCTGTACCCCCTCCCACTCCTTTGTCGTCTGCTGGTTCCTGACCTCAATAGGCATGGCAGGGGTCAACGCTGTAAGAACACAAGCAATCCTCATTTTGATGATCATTTTCTTACTTCCTCGTGGCCGCTGGTATTGCTCTATGTCTTCAATTCCCAGAACAAGTACACAGTGCATTTTTCCATACTTTTAAAAAAAAAATTGTGAAAATCGACATTTTTTTCTACCCACACTCTATAAAAGATACTACATGACCCACAAGCTAATACTGGTATGCATCCTTTTTTTATTTATTCTTTTATATATTTTTTATTTTTTTTATTCTTTTATATCGAGGATAACAGAATAAGCAATGATGTCCTTTTGTGGACCCAGCAGCTGCTGGTCCTTTGGGTTACAATCCACAGTTACCTTTTGACATTTTTTTCCTTCTGTTTCCCTATTATATAACTCTTGCATTCATTCATCATTCATTCATTCATTCATTCATTCATTCATCATTCATTCATTCATACCACATGTACTAAGGCATCTATAGACATAAAAACCACTTTTTTGTGTGAAATTAGCCTCTGAACTCAAATTTCGTGTTAAGTTAAAGTTAAAGTCTGTCCCGAGCCTAAGGCTCACCAGGCTGGTGCTTATCCCGGTTTTGTGGCGTAAGCGACTGAGAGTCATAGACTCCCCCTGGATAGGACGCCAGTCTATCGCAGGGTTAACCCCAACACAAGTTGTACCCTTTTAAACCTGGTGGGGTGAGAAAATGGCCGCAAAGTGCCTTTTCCAAGGGCACAACGCCATAGCCGAAAGCTGGATCGAACCCGCAACCTTTAGATTACGACTCCAACGCCCTAACCACTTAGACTACAGCGGCGGCAAATTTCGTGTGACTTTGCTCAAAATGTTTGGTAGATTGGTGGGGTTTTTTTGGGGGGTTGGGGGGGTAAAATATCAGCAAGCACTGTACCCCCTCAGTCCTTTGTCGTTTGCTAGCTTCCTAATCCCAATATGCATGCACAGGGGGTCAACGCTGTAGGAGTACAAGCAATCCTCATTTGTATGATCCTTTCCAGTTTTTTCATGACTACCTGGTATTGCTCTACGTCCTCAATCCCCCAGAACAAGTACACAGTGCATTTTTTCATACTTAAAAAAACGGAGAAAATCACCAACAAAAATTTTCAATTTCAAATTCAGATCTTTTAGCATCTCAAAGACAGAGAAATTCAGGTGGATACAAGCCATACATTAAAAAAAAAAAAAAAGTAACATGTAAACATAATACCATGGATATGTACCCACAACACAGGATCCGAACTTCAGCACACCCCATCACAATATAAAAAAACAACTAGTACTGTATAGAAGATACTACATGACCTGTAAGCTAATACAGGAGTGTAACCTTTAGCCTCCACCCCCACCCCCCACCCACCCACCCACTTGTGAAATACTTTTTTCTGGTCAAAAGACACCTTTTTCTGACACGTGTCGAAAAGCGTCTAAAAAGTGAAACTGTGGCATGATGTAACGTATAAGTGTGTGTGTGTGTTGTGTGTGTGTGTGTGTGTGTGTGTGGTGTGTGTGTTTGTGTGTGTGTGTGTGTGTGTGTGTGATTCAGATTCATTCAGATTCATTCAGATTCAAATTCAGAATATTTATTGCCATTTAAAGTCATGCAGACCTATTTGACACAACAAAACAAACATCAGTTTTAATTATCTTTCTGCCCAAATGTGTGTGTGTGTGTGTGTCTGTCTACTGTCGACTGTCTAACTAACGGTCTGTCTGTTGTGATCAGGTGTCGGGTGCAGATTGATGAAGGGAGAAAAAACATCGCATCCTGCTGCCGTCCCTTGAAGTTTCACAGAGAAAGAGAGAAGACAGAAAGAAAGAAAGAACGAGCAGGGGTCAGTAACGTCAAGTCAAGTCAAGTTAAATTTTGTGTGACTTGGCTAGCGGAGAAGAAGAACGTGAACACCACCACTCCCTGAAGAAGACATCATCATCACCCCACCCCCCCCACCCCCCACTACACAGAGGAGCTACCTTGTGGAAAAAAAAAAGAAAAAAAAAGAAAAATAAGGGGGTACAGTACACAGAGCAAAGCCCACACACACAAAAAGAGCACACAGAGCATAAACACATTCCACAGTGTGCACAAATCCAGCAGAACTCAAGTCCAGGGTCCATGTGCTAAACATTAGCCCACCCCTTTCCTTCTAGGCTGCTACCCAAGTCCAAGTGTGGGTCAGTTCCTGCTATAATTTAGCACTACCTGGGCTGGGGTGGGATGGAGTGATGTGGATAGCAGCTGAACGTAGCTGATCATAGGGTGGAAACTTGACTGACAGCTGTGGTTCAAGCAAGAGCTTCTGCTGTGGGGAAGAGATCACTGAACACTGACAATGATTTAATTGCACATCAGGCTCGGGCTACAATACAATACGGAAAAGAAAAGAAAATAGGAAAAAAATATCTGACGTAACAGCACATGTCTGTATTCTACAATCACTGGGTTATCTTAAGCTTATGATATACATCTCATGCCCACTACAGTTCAAATCTTCAGGACAGTTGCCTAACCACAATTTGGAGAGAGAGAGAGAAGAGAGAAGAGAGAGAGAAGAGAGAGAGAGAGAGAGAGTAGAGAGGAGAGAGAGGAGAGAGAGAGTCTGTGTGTGTCTGCTTTGTCTACGTGTCTGTGTTTGTGCTGACATCCTGTGGAACACCACCCCCCCCCCCCCCCCCACTCATAAAGCCTTTCATAGCTGTCCCTACTCCCACCCCCCTGGAAAAGCTGCTGTTCATTCCTGGAAGGACACCAACACACCCTCTAAGGTGGAGGCCTCTGACTGTCACTCTCCCTGTACTCAACCTGCTCAGGTATCGGGTCTTGAGGGATGATGTCTGGCCCTGCCTGATGTCTGTCTGCCTGATGTCTGGTCGCCTGATCTCTTAGTGCCCTGAGGCTGATGTTGATCTGCCTGGTCTCTAACGTCCTAAAAGGATGTCCCTTGACTCTTCAGATCTCACCCTGTCAGAACTGGCCCAAGTGAGAGGGAGGGGTGAACGACCTTTAGTGACGAACGCCGCAAAAGGAATGAGTCATCGCCTGAGGAAGCTGAGTATGGCTCCCTTGACCATCGGATTGGTGGTGACTTCATAGAGGACTTTTGATGAGGCGGTGACTTCATAGGGGACTACTGATGTGGCGGTGACTTCATAGAGGACTACTGATGTGGCGGTGACTTCATAGAGGACTTCTGATGTGGCAGTGACTTCATAGAGGACTTCTGATGTGGTGGTGACTTCATGGAGGACTTTTTGGATGTGACGGTGACTTCATAGAGGACTTTTTGGATGTGGCAGTGACTTCACGAGGACTTCTGATGTGGCGGGTACTTCATGGAGAACTTCTGATGTGGTGGTGACTTCATAGAAGACTTTTATGTGGTGGTGACTTAATAGAGGACTTTTGATGTAGTGGTGACTTCATAGAAGACTTCTAATGTGGCGGTGACTTCTGATGTGGTAGTGACTTCTTGAATAACTGCTGTGCATCCTTCCCCCTGTGAACATATATTTTTTGTGCCTCACTTTCAGTGTGGAAACCTCTCTCTCTCTTGCTGTCTGCTTCCTCCCACCCACCCACCTCCACTTCCCCACCTCCCCACCCAACCCCAACCCCCACACCCCTACACTCCCCAGACCTTTACTCCTTCCTTCCCTTTCCTCATTGTATTTCTTTCTGGACTCTTCCTGCTACCAGAGAGAAAAGAAAAAAAAACAGAAAAAAAACACAAAATAGCTCCAAAACAAAAAAGCTTCATACAGATGGGTTATGAATGAATCAGGAGAGAACTCCATCAGCAGCAGAAGCAGAAGCAAGGGAAGAAGATCGACAACTTGTTTGAACCACCATGAAGAAGAGAGTAACTGGTCCTCCAGATAAGGATAAGGTGATAAAGCACCTAGCTATCTACCTACCTTCCTAACCTATCTTCCTCCTGCCTACCTAACTAATATCCTACTTACCTACCTATCTGCCTGCCTGCTTACCTACCTGCCTGCCTACCTACCTACGTATCTGCTACCTGCCTGCCTACCTACCTACCTGCCTACTATCTATCTACCTGCCTGCCTACCTACCTAACTACCTATCTAATCTATCTACCAACCTACATACCTGTCAACTGACTCTCTATCTACCTGCCTACTTACCAACCAACCTACCAAACCTACTTGGCAGGATCCAAGAAACTCTACCCTCACCACCCACTCCCCACACATTCACACAACCCTCCACCCTCCATCCCCACATCTTCCTTCTCTCTCCCCCTTACCAACCCACCTTCCCCTACCCTCCTCCCTCTCTCCCTCTGTCTGTCTGTCTGTCTGTCTGTCTGTCTGTCTCTCTCTGTCTCTCTCTCCTCTTCTCTCTCTCTCTCTCTCCTCTCTCTCTCTCTCTCTCCTCTCTCTCCTCCCTCCCTCTCCTCCCTCCTCCCTCCTCCCCTCTCTCTCCCTCCCTCTCTCTCCCTCTCCCCTCTCTCTCCCTCTCTCCCTCACCTCTCCCTCTCTCCCCCCATCCTCCCCTCTCCCCTACTCCTCTCCCCTCTCCTCCTCCTCTCCCTCCCCATCCCTCTCCCCCTCTCCCCCTCTCCCCCCTCCCTCCCTACCCTCCCTCTCCCCCCTCCCCCCTCTCCCCCTCCTACCCTCCCTCCTCTCTCTCTCCCCCCTCTCCCTCCCTTCTCCCCTCTCCTCTCCCCCTCTCCCCTCTCTCCCACCTTCACAAATGCCTGTGCGGCGGTGGAGGTGGTGGCTGCTGTTGAGATATGAAGAAACAAAACGTTCGAACACTCGCTCTGATTGTCTGCACTTTCACCTATCTCCTCGTGGGTGCTGCGGTCTTTGACGCTCTGGAGTCGGAGTTCGAAACCGAGAATTTCAGGGTGCTGATGGACACAGAGAAAGAGCTCCGCAGCAAGTACAACATGTCGGAAGGGGACTTTCAGGAGCTGAGCAAGAACATGATTCATCTGGTGCCGTACAAGGCAGGTACGCAGTGGAAGTTTGCCGGGGCTTTCTACTTCGCGTTGACTGTGGTGACTACGATTGGTGAGTGTAGGTGTTAGTGTAGTGTAGTGTAGTGTAGTGTAGTGTAGTGTAGTGTGGTAGTGTAGTGTAGTGTAGTGTAGTGTGGTGTAGTGTAGTGTAGTGTAGTGTAGTGTGTGGTAGTGTTTTTGTGGGTTGGAGGGTGTGGGGGTGGTTGGGTGGTGGGGGGGTGTGGGGGGGGTGGAGGTGGGGGTGGGGGGGGGGTGGGTGTGGGGTGTGGGGGTGTGGGGTGGATGTGATGGGGGGGTTGGGGGGGGGATGTGGGTGGTGTGTGTATGGGG
>CM060350.1:15913889-15918889 GCA_030674155.1 Stramonita haemastoma | reverse complement strand
TTCCTGGAGTTAACATCAGTGCTGACTCCACTCTCCCCAAAAGTCCTTCGGATGAGACTTTAAACCGAGGCCCCGTGTGCGAACGCACGCAGAACATCTTGCGCACACGTTAAATCCTGTTCCGCTTTTCGTAAGAGTAGGCCATTGTGTGCCGGTGGGAACAGATGACAATATTTATAAAACTGCATACACACGGGGACCGGATGAAAAAAAAGCACATGATTGCTTATTCTGTTATCCTCGATATAAAAGAATAAATAAATAAATAAATAAATAACTCTCTCTCTCTCTCTCTCTCTCTCTCTCTCTCTCTCTCTCTCTCTCTCTCTCTCTCTCTCTCTCTCTCTCTCCACAGGAGGAATACATCCTATCTTTCCCCATCCTCCTCTCCATCCTCTAAATCAATCATAACCCTGTCTCTCTTCACACAAAACAAGTAAACGTCTCTCTCCATCCATCATTTTCATCCTCTATAAAATAAAATCCTAATCCTCTCTCTCTCTCTCTCTCCACACACACACAGGAAGAATACGTCGCCTTCTCCATCATCTTCATCCTCTTCGGACTCACGGTGATCTCAGCGGCCATGAATCTCCTCATCCTGCGCTTCCTCACCATGAACACCGTGGACGAACGCCGCGAGGAGATGGAGGCAGCCGCGGCCGCCCGAGGAGCCGTGCGCCTAGAGGGTGACGTCATCACGGGTCAGGCTAACGGAAACGTCGTCTCGGGAGCCCAAGAGACACCGGAATACAACGACCTGGTCTCGGTGTGCTCCTGCTCTTGCTACAACTTACGTAGCGGCAAGTTGGGTCGCTGGTCTAGTAAAGGTCGACCTCGCTATTCTGTCACTCGTGCGCCTGGGAAAATCGCGCATCTCTTGCCTTTGAAGAAACGTGGTGGTGGTGGTGGGGGTGGGGGTGGAGGGGGGAAGGAGCAGGAGACCACGAGTATCACTGAAGACAGCGCTTCCTTCTTAGCATGGCAGCAGCAGAAATACAGCAAGCGGGCTTCTATATAGCGGTGCATATGCACCCACCCTGTAGTGCATGAGTACTCTGCTGGTGTGTGTGTTTGACATGACCTACAAACGGTGCCTTTTGTACCCTAGGGGGGTGCGGATGTATATATATAATATACCCACCCACCCAGTCCGAACAGGTTTTCTTTATCATGGTTTGTTAACCGTGCCTGGTGCCAACCTAGGGTGCGCATGTACCCCCCCCCCCAACCCCTGTTCCATTTTAGCGGTGCATGTGTACCCTGGGGTACCTGCTTTTTTTTTTTTTTTTTGGTACGCGAGCTCTGTTATAACAGTGCGTTTCTTCCCCACCTCTCCTCCCCCCTGAAAAAAACGGTTTTGTGTGGTGCATGTGACCTTAATTTAAACACTAGCAAAAATATGTCCAACATTTTTGTTGTTGTTCTCTTTTTCAAAGTATGTATGCTTTCTCTGAGTGAAGAAGATAAAGCCCCTATGGCAGTAGAAACTACAAACTTTCCTCATGTTTTTCTACCAGAAAAAATAAATGACTGTCGACATTGCAACTCCATGTTGTCCAAACTAAAATGTAAAACTTCTTCCCACGACTCCAGTACTAAAGACCGTGCTCTCTACTAAGAGTGCAACTCCTGTTCGTAGTACTCTAGTACTAAAGATCGTGCTCTCTACTAAGAATGCAACTCCTGTTCATAGTACTCTAGTACTAAAGACCCTGCTCTCTACTAAGAGTGCAACTCCTGTTCGTAGTACTCTAGTAGTAAAGACCCTGCTCTCTTCTAAGAATGCAACTCCTGTTCATAGTACTTTAGTACTAAAGACCCTGCTCTCTACTAAGAGTGCAACTCCAGTTCGTAGTACTTTAGAACTAAAGACTCTGCTCTCTACTAAGAGTGCAACTCCTGTTCGTAGTACTCCAGTACTAATGACCCTGCTCTCTACTAAGAATCCAACTCCGTAGTACTCCAGTGCTAAAGACCCTGCTCTCTACTATGAGTGCAACTCTGTAGTGCATCAGTACTGATGACCCTGCTCTCTACTAAAAGTGCAACGTTTGTTCGTAGTACTTTAGTACGGATGTCCCTGCTCTCTACTAAAAGACCAACTCTGTAGTACTTCAGTACTAAAGACCCAAGACTCCTGTTCGTAGTACTTCAGTACTAAAGACCCAGCTCTCTACTAAGAGTGCACCTCTGTAGTACTTCAGTACTAAAGACCCTGCTCTCTGCTAATATCAGAGTGCAACCCTGTTGTACTTCAGTACTAACAGTGTCTCTACCAAGGGTGCAACACCTGTTGTTTACTAAGAGTGCAATTCCTGTTCGTACTACATCAGTACTAATGACCCTGCACTCTACCAAGAGTGCACCTCCTTTTTGTAGTACGTCAGTACTAATGACAGTCTGTACCAAGAGTATATTGGAACTCTTATTCGTAGTACATCAGTACTAATGACCCTGTTGTTTACCAAGAGTGCAACTTCTACTCGAAGTACATCAGTACCAATGACTGTGTATCTGCCAAGAGTGCAACTCCTGTTTACAGCACATCAAGGCTAATGACTTCAACCCAATCAAAAGTGCAACACCTATTCATAGTACATCAGTACTAATGACCCTGCTCACTACCAAGAGTGCAATCCCAGTTCGTAGTGCATCAGTACTGATGACTATCGCTACCTAGAGTGCAACTCTAATTCGTAATATACCTGTACTAATGACTGTGACCTTAACATAAGTGCAACTCCTGTTTGTAGTACATCAGTACTAATGATCGTGTCCCTGCCTAAAGTGCAACTCCTATTCGTAGTGCATCAGCACTAACAACTCTGTTCTTTTCCAAGAATGCATAGCACTCCTTCTTCTCAGTACACCAGTACCAATCACCATATTCTCTTTTTTTAAGTGCATTGGAACTCTTGTATGCAGTGCATCTGTACTAAAGACTGTGTTCCTTATCGAGAGTGCATTGGAACTTATTGCTTGTACCACATCCACGCCAGTTCGTGAGCATGTTCTCTACTATGGGTGCATTGGAACTGTTACGGTACATCAGTACCAGTGACGACAAGAAAGCCTTCCGCATGACGGGTGTGTGTGCACTGAAGTGGAGGGAGTGTATGAGATGGTTTGCCTTTCAGGATGTGCAACAGTGTTGATGTTGTCTGTCCTCTTTTTCTTTTTCGTTAGGGGCAATATACACTGCCGGGTTTCTGTCTCTCTGTCTGTCTGTCTGTCTCTGTCTCTGTCTGTCTGTATCTCTGCCTCTCTGTCTCTCTGTCTCTGTCTCTGTCTCTGTCTGTCTGTCTGTCTGTCTGTCTGTCTGTCTGTCTGTCTGTCTGTCTGTCTGTCTGTCTCTCTCTCTCTCTCTCTCTCTCTCTCTCTCTCTCTCTCTCTCTCTCTCTCTCTCTCTCTCTCTCGCTCGCTCGCTCGCTCTCTCTCTCTCTCTTTCTCTCTCTCTCTCTCTCTCTCTCTCTCTCTCTCTCTCTCTCTCTCTCTCTCTCTCTCTCTCTCTCTCTCTCTCTCTCTCTCTCTCTCTCTCTTTATGTCATAACATTGTTTGGCTTTTTTATATTATTATCATTATTATCATTTTAGACTGTTGGGAGGCTACTGCTGCTACTTTTGATGTTGTTTTTCTTGTTGTTGTTGTTGTTGTAGTGTTATCTGGGTTTGATTTTATGATCTATACAACTTTTCTCTGTGTGTGTGTGTGCGTGCATGCGTGCGTGCGTGCGTGCGTGGGTGTGTGTGTGCGTGTGTACGTGTGTGTGTACGTGTGTACGTGTGTATGTCTGTCTGTCTGTCTGTTTCTGTGTGTGTGTATTTGTTTCCCTATCAGAGTGGCTTTTTTCTGCAGAATGTTACCATGGACAACCCCCCTCCCCTCTGTTGCCGTGGGTTCTTTTACGTGCGCCAAATAATGAAGCCTGGCCTCGGCTTATCGTCTCATCCGAAAGACTAGCGCCCAGACCACCACTCATGATCTAATGGATGGGGGGACGGGGGGAGTTTTGGGCCCAAAGGGGAATATGTTGTTATTAATTTGTTTTGTTGGTGGGTTTTCTGTTAATTGAATTCGCACAATACAGTTATTTTTATCAGTTACATAACGCAATAGAACACCTTTTCAGTCATGATTTGCATGATACAGTAACGTATTTTACAGCCATTATTTTACACAACTTATTTCCATGTACAGTTTCCTCTGTTCAATATTATGTTGTTATTTTTTCAGTTGAATTTTTACAATACAGTTTTTCATCAGAAAAGCTATGCTCAGTCATAATATGCATGAGGCAGTACTGTATATCATATCGTTTTACATAATCTCTCTTCTTATTTTCATTCACTGTTTCCTTTGTTCAATATCTTGTTGTTGCTGTGTTTAGTTGAATTCGCACAGTACAGTTGCAGTCTGGTGGGACACTGGGGTCGAAACTGATGAAATTTTGTTCACAAGCCCATGTTAAAAGTTATGCCATATATTGAAAGGGCATCACTTGTAAAGCATAAAAATCAAAGAATTACTCAGTTTTCTGCACTGTTGCCATGGAAACAATCCAATATGGCCGCCAAAACAGAATATTTCAAACTCCTAAACCTTTTTATCTATAACAAGTAAGAGTAACCTGTTTCTACAGAACATATTTTATGGTCTGAATTCTTTAAATTAACACAGGGAAATCTCCATAAATGTATCCAGCAATTTTTATTTCGAAAAAAACATGATTTGGGCCACTTTTGGACCCGTGTCTCACCTTGATACGATAGAATACCATATTTTCTGTCATAATTCACGTTATAGAAGGTAAAGGTAAAGGTGTCCCATAACCTATGTGGTTGTAGAGGAGCGAGGCATCAGAAACCTTAGCTTCTCCATGGGCCAGCATACTGAGGGCGGCACCCATCTCCTCTCCCTCGCTGCTTTACCTTCCCTGACCTTAAAGAGGATAGGTACCCATTTACAGCTGGGGAACTGGGGGAACTGTACTGAAGCC
>CM060350.1:15878889-15903889 GCA_030674155.1 Stramonita haemastoma | reverse complement strand
TCTCTCTCTCTCTCTCTCTCTCTCTCCTCTCTCTCCTCTCTCTCTCTCTCTCTCTCTCTCTCTCTCTCTCTCTCTCTCTCTCTCTCTCATTCATTCATTCATTCATTCATTCTCTCTCTCTCTCTCTCTCTCTCTCTCTCTCCCCTCTCCCCTTCTCTCTCTCTCTCTCCCCCTCTCCCTCCTCCCCCCTTCTCCCTCTCCCTTTCACTCACTCACATGTGCACTTGTGGCGTGATTAATCTGTTCATGTATTAAAGCTGGTGCCGGTGGGAACAGATGACATTTACAAAACTGCATACACACAGGGAATGGATGTAAAAAAGCACAAGAGTGCTTTTTCCATTATCCTCGGTATAAAAGAATAAATCAATTTGTTTTTTTAATCAAATCAAAGTTGATACGATCAACCTTTTTTTTCAGGCTGGCTATGGTGCGATTAGGAACTCTGGGAAAAGATGGGCGCATCTTGCGAAACTGTCTGGCCAAAGCATTATGGGAAGATGTGGAAGCTCGCAGCAAACAGCTTGGGGTAACTCACTGAAGATTGTGTTGTGTATATGTGTTTGTGCGTGTGTGTGTATGTGTGTGTGTGTTGGGTGTGTGTGTGTGTGTGTGTGTGTGTGTGTGTGTGTGTGTGTGTGTGTGTGTTGTGTGTGTGTGTGTGTGTGTGTGTGTGTGTGTGTGTGTGTGTTGTGTTTGTGTGTGTGTGTGTGCATGCTTGCATTCACACGTGAGTGTATGTGTGAGTGCATGTGAGCGCATGTGAGAGAGTGGGTGTGTGTGTGTGCATGTATGAGTGCATACAAGTGCATGTGTGCGTGCATGCGTGTGTGTGTGTGTGTATGAGTGCATGCGAGTGCATGTGTGAGTGCATGCGAGTGCATGTGTGTGTCTCTGTGTGTTTTATACTTGTATGTGATCAAGAGAAAAAAACAAGAGAGAGAGGAGTGTAAACTACAGCTGTAGCTGTACAACATAGTAATGATGTTTCTATGACAACGATGTGACCTTGACCTTCCAACAGGAAGCGGCTTCTCTGACGGCCAGAAAGGAAGGTGTTCGTCGATTGGCCGATCTGTTTCACGCTTCCCTCTTTGCTTATGATGAGGTAGGTTGGTTGGGGGAAGAGGGGGAGGAGTGGGGATAGGGGAAGGAGGAGGGGATTGGTTGGTTTACTTTTTATTACCCCTTGTATGAAAGAGGAAATCAAAAAGCGTGTGGGCCCCCAAGAGCCTTTGCTCTCCACCATAAAGAGGAGAAAGCTGATGTGGTTTGGTCACACCACAAGACACAACACCCTAGCAAAAACCATCTTGCAAGGAACAGTCGAGGGCAAAAGAAGAAGAGGCCGCCAAAAGAAATCATGGGTTGACAACATCAAAGACTGGACTGCCCAACCCCTGCAACGCCTCCTACTAGCCACACAGGATCGTGAAGCATGGAAAAAGATCTCCGTTGCGTCTTCTCTCATGTCCCCCCTACGTCCTTTGGGACATGGGACTGAGTGAGTGAGAGTGAGTGAGTGAGTATGATAGGAGCGGGATAGCTCAGTGGTCAGAGCACATCGCTTTCCCCAAGTCAAGTTAAGCAGCGTCGAGCGTGGTTACCAGTTGGATGGGTAACCGTTTGCGCACCTTGGCTTCAGTACAGTTCCCCCCCTCCCCCCCCCCCCCCCAGTTCATCCAGCTGTAAATGGGTACCTGCCCTCTTTTTAGGATCAGGGAAGGTAAAGCAGCGAGGGAGAGGAGATGGGCGCCACCCTCAATATTCTGGCCCCTAGAGAAGCTGAGGTCTTTGATGCCTCGCTCCCCTACGACTACCATAGGTTATGGGACACCTATACCCTTTTACCTACTGATTTCACTCCCCCAAAAGTCTTTCAGATGAGACTGTAAGCATCCATTCCCGTTGGGGATGCCGGGGGCCTGTCAGTTTGAACAGCATCCCCACCTTTTGGAAATTCTGTGCTAGGAATTCCCTCTTTTCTATCCATCTCTTTGTTTCTGCCGTGTTCCTTTACTTCCTGTCACCTCCTTCTTGTCTATTTTCTGCTTTCTTGGTCCATTCTCCTGCCTGTTTTTTTCCAAAAAGACTTTAAAAATTACAATTCTTTCCTGCATTGAGTTTGGGATTGTAGGCATAGATGCTATATCATGGGGATTGTTATATATAGATGTTACTGCTGTAGTGATTGTGACATAGGTGTTACTGCTACATCATAGTGATTGTAGACATAGAGGTTACTGCTATGATGATTGTGACATAGATGTTACTGCTATAGTGATTGAAACATAAGTGTTACTGCTATACTATAGTGATTGTAACATAGATGTTACTGCTATAGTGATTGTGACATAGATGTTACTGCTATAGTGATTGTGACAGATGTTACTGCTATAGTGATTGTGACATACATGTTACTGCTATAGTGATTGTGACATAGATGTTACTGCTATAGTGATTGTGATGTTACTGCTATATCATTGTGATTGTGGCATAGATATTACTCCTATATCATTATGATTGTGGCATAGATATTACTCCTATATCATTGTGATTGTGGCATAGATATTACTCCTATATCATTGTGATTGTGGCATAGATATTACTCCTATATCATTGTGATTGTGGCATAGATGTTACTCCTATATCATTGTGATTGTGGCATAGATGTTACTCCTATATCATTGTGATTGTGGCATAGATATTACTCCTATATCATTGTGATTGTGGCATAGATATTACTCCTATATCATTGTGATTGTGGCATAGATGTTACTCTTATATCATTGTGATTGTGGCATAGATATTACTCCTATATCATTGTGATTGTGGCATAGATGTTACTCCTATATCATTGTGATTGTGGCATAGATGTTACTCCTATATCATTGTGATTGTGGCATAGATATTACTCCTATATCATTGTGATTGTGGCATAGATGTTACTCCTATATCATTGTGATTGTGGCATAGATATTACTCCTATATCATTGTGATTGTGGCATAGATGTTACTCCTATATCATTGTGATTGTGGCATAGATATTACTCCTATATCATTGTGATTGTGGCATAGATGTTACTCCTATATCATTGTGATTGTGGCATAGATATTACTCCTATATCATTGTGATTGTGGCATAGATGTTACTCCTATATCATTGTGATTGTGGCATAGATATTACTCCTATATCATTGTGATTGTGGCATAGATGTTACTCCTATATCATTGTGATTGTGGCATAGATATTACTCCTATATCATTGTGATTGTGGCATAGATGTTACTCCTATATCATTGTGATTGTGGCATAGATATTACTCCTATATCATTGTGATTGTGGCATAGATGTTACTCCTATATCATTGTGATTGTGGCATAGATGTTACTCCTATATCATTGTGATTGTGGCATAGATATTACTCCTATATCATTGTGATTGTGGCATAGATATTACTCCTATATCATTGTGATTGTGGCATAGATGTTACTCCTATATCATTGTGATTGTGGCATAGATATTACTCCTATATCATTGTGATTGTGGCATAGATATTACTCCTATATCATTGATTGTGACCTAGATGTTACTGCTACATCATAGGGGGGGCAGGATAGCCAAGTGGTCAGAACATTGCAATTTGACGACCCAGGTTTGATCCCATTGGAGGGGATTTTTCCTCTGGAGTTAACATCAGTACTGACTCCACTCTCCCCAAAAGTCCTTCAGATGAGACTATAAACAGAGGCCCCGTGTGCGAATGCATGCAGAACATCTTGCACACATGTTAAATCCTGTTCCACCTTTCATAAGATTAGGCCATTGTGTGCCAGTGGGAACAGATGACAAGATTTGCCAAACTGCATGCACATGGGGGGACTGGATGTAAAAAAAAAAAAAAAACCAGCCCACGAGTGCTTATTCAATTATCCTCGATATAATGAGAAAAAAAAAGAATAAATATAGGGAATGTGAAGGAAAGTCTGAAGTGACAATTCTCACTGAAACAGGTCAGATACTTGACATAGGATGTTCGGGTCAGGTGGGGGGGATAATTTGATTGGCCCAGTGGTTTGTTGCCATGGAAACAAGAGCAGATAAGCATGTGGATGTTTTGTCATCAGGGGCTGCTAGCAGATGACAAGGTGTTGGCCGGAGCCGTGTGGAGAATTTTCTTTGAGATGAAAGAGGACATGGACCCTGCACACCTGGAGATGATGGTCGCTTACATCCGTAAACAGGTGTGTAAACGCTTTACAGTCTACTGTCAACATGTCTGAAAAGGCTTTACTGTCTTCTGTGAACAGGTCTGTAAAGGCCTTACAGTCTCCTGTCAACAGGTCTGTAAAGGCTTTACTGTGTCCTGTCAGCATGTCTGTAAACGTTACTGTCTCCTGTCAACCGGTCTGTAAACGCTTTACTGTCTTCTGTAAACAGGTCTGTAAACACTGTACAGTCTCCGGTTCATAGGTCTGTAAATACTTAAATGTCCATCTGTAAACACTTCACTGTCTCCTGTCAACAGGTCTGTAAACACTTTACTGTCAACAGGCATGTAAACACTTTACTGTCTTCTGTCAACAGGCATGTAAACACTTTACTGTCTCCTGTCAACAGGCATGTAAACACTTTACTGTCTCCTGTCAACAGGCATGTAAACACTTTACTGTCTCCTGTCAACAGGCATGTAAACACTTTACTGTCTCCTGTCAACAGGTCTGTAAACACTTGACTGTCATCTGTAAACACTTGACTGTCATCTGTAAACACTTGACTGTCATCTGTAAACACTTGACTGTCATCTATAAACACTTGACTGTCATCTGTAAACACTTGACTGTCATCTATAAACACTTGACTGTCATCTATAAACACTTGACTGTCATCTATAAACACTTGACTGTCTCCTGTCAACAGGTCCTCTACCTAGTACCTACACTCTGGATTACTGTTGATGTAAATCCCGGCAAATCCCAGTTCAGGATTCAGAGGGGCAGTTATTCAATCCCAGCAAATCCCGGATCAGGACTAAGAGAGTTAAATTAATTCATTCTCTGACCTCTGAGGTCAGCTTACTTACATAAATAGCCTACATATCATTCTCTTGTTGTGGTGGTTGTTGTTATGTTCATGTATGAATCTGTCTGGTTGTGCAGGTGGCTCACATCGACCAGCAAGAAGAGGAGTCCATCTTGGGTCGTGGGGTCATGACCTTTTTACCCTTGAAAGGAGAAACGGCGGATCAGCAGGCGAACCAGAGACAGGCTCTGACCATGGGCCGCTTGAGAACCCGAGTGTGATGCCGGGGTTCAGAATGATTGACTGATGGATTGGTTGATTGATTGATTGATTGGTTGGTTGGTTGACTAATTGGTTGATTGATTGGTTGAGCGATTGGTTGGTTGATTGACTGATTGGTTGGTTGACTGATTGATTGGTTGATTGACTGACTGATGGATTGGTTGGTTGACTGATTGACTGATGGATTGGTTGAGTGATTGGTTGGTTGGTTAATTGATAGATTGGCTGGTTGGTTGACTTGATAGGTTGATTGGCTGACTGACTGATTTATTGATTGGCTGACTGATTGATAGGTTGATTGGCTGGCTGACTGGTTGAGTGATTGATTGAGTGATTGGTTGGTCAAGATGACTGGATGAGCGAAAATCAGGGTGTGGCTTGAAGATTGAGATATTTGATTGGACGGTTGAAAATTAAAGTCTTGAGTAATACGAAATTTGAGAGTGTTCCAGATGCATTTTGGGGGGCAAATGTGTGTGTGTCAAAATCAAAGTCAAAATTTTATTTCCAGATGGTACATTGAGCAAGCAATAAATTTGCTTTTTTTCATCAAGCCATCTATCTAGTAAAACAAAAAACAAAACAGTGGGGGGAGGGGGGGGGGGTAGCTAGTTCTTCACTTTAACATCTTTCCACTAAAGTTTGCCACTCCTCATTAAAAAAAAATAAATAAATGAGTCACATTGCACCTGACTCGCTTTTCAGCCAAGAGCCATTTTAGGCAGGTGAGGGGGGGAGGGGTCGAGTTGTCAATCTTGAGATTTTGATCGATTAGTAGTAGTAGTAGGAGGCCTCCTTCAGTTGGTATCGACTATGTAATTCACGCCAGAAGAAAGATAATTTCTTCAGCGACAACGCCGGCTGTGGTTGGTCAGTCCAATGCGGGAGTGGCAGTCTCTGTTGCATCTGATGCAGATGTGGCCTGTTGAGGTGGCTGGAGTACATGCCTTCCGCTTGGCTCTCTTTTCGTTTGCTGCGGTGTGGATCTTTTCTTCACCACACTTCGGCTGTTAGTGGAGAACACTGCGCCATTTGCTGCGGTCAGCCGCTACCTCCTCCCAGTTCTCTAGGTTGATGTCCAGGGCTTTCATGTCACGCTTGCAGACGTCTTTGTAGCGCAGTTGGGGGCAGCCAATGCTTCTCTTGCCGGAGGCAAGTTCACCATAGAGGAGATTGATTGTAAAACTATTATTAAGCTTTTTTCCACCATGTACTGAAATATCGTTCCCTTTTGCTTTGAAAAAAAAACGTGTTTTAAAAAACACCCCCCAAGTCCTCATCCTGACCACTTATGATGCAATGGTTTTGTCAAATTCTTACTTTTTCATGCTGGAGTCTCGGCTTTTCAAATTGTAATGTTTTTTCATACAATTGTCCAATTTATTTTTTTGTGGGGGTGGGTGGGGGAGGTTGCAGATTTATAATATGTCAATGATTAAAATTTATGTCCGGTGCAATGTGACTCATTTATGTGATGGGGGGCAGGGGGGTCACCTTTCATGTGATGTCAGACCACATAGTGTAAAATATGTGAGTGTGTGTGCCTGTCTGTCTGTGTGTCTGTATGCACATGTGCACCCACACATACCCACATACCAGAACAGTAGGCCATTGTGTGTCGGTGGGAACGGATGACAAAATTGACAAAACTGCATACACAAGAGGACTGGATGTAAAATTTAAAAAAATTTTAAGCAAACGAGTGCTCATTCCATTATTGTCAAAACAAAAATTTTTAAAAAGCAAATGAGTGCTCATTCCATTATTGTCAAAATAAAATTAAAAAATAAATAGCCCATTTGTAAATTAACAATACCCCATCATATCCTCACCTTGCCTCATCTCTTCTATCCTGTTGTTTAGTAGACTGTTAGGGCACCACTGAAGATTTTGCAACCAGCTTCCTCCACTCTCAGAATCTTTCCATAGCAAGTCATTTCTCATCATACACAACACAATAAAAAGTCCATAGTCGCGCATCCATTTTTTGTTTACTGTATTTTATTGTAAAAATATATAGATATGTCATGTATATACATACAAAATACACAGACTGTATTATTACTAGTCTGCTTTTCATAACCATTTTACAGAAGTATTAAAAACCATACAAAATTAAATGTAAATATTATATGTATATCAAATATACAATGTATGCACACATAAATGGATTCTATATTTCTACATTGTGATCTAAAACAACATGTCTGCAATTTTGCAACAGATTGATATGTGCATATCACTTGGGGAGGGGAAAAAACCATATTCTCAAAAATACATCGCATTCTTCCTTCAAAAGATCTTTTAGACACCATCCCTGAGATAAAAAATATTGGGTAGGCGCTGCACTTGTGGTGACGCGCTCTCCCCAGGGAGAGCAGCCCGAATTTCATGCAGAGAAATCTGCTGTGACATAAAGTGGTATAATAATAATAATAGTATTGCATTGTATTGTATTGTATAACTTCCCTTTCAGTCTTGGCAGATTTCTCTGCATAGGTAGGTGCTCTCCCTTGGAAAGTTTGGTGGTTTAGAGGAAACACCTTCCTAGAAAGCAGAAAAGTCCGGGTCGGAGTGTGCGGTGGTTTGAATCCTGTTTGGGCCCAAAACTTTTCCCCCATCCGTTAGACCATGAGTGGTAGTCCTGGGTGCTAGTCTTTTGGATGAGACGATAAACCAAGGTCCTGTGTGTTACACATCATTATTTAGTGCACATTAAAGAGCCCACGGCAACAAGAGGGTTGTCCCTGGCAAAATGCTGTAGGAAAAAGCCACTCTAATAGGGAAACAAATACAGTTGCAGACAGGAAAAAGAAAAAAAAAAAAGGGGGGGTTGGCGCTGCACTTTTGGCGACGCGCTCTCCTTGGGAAGAGCAGCCCGAATTTCACGCAGAGAAATCTGTCATGACATAAAGTGGTATAAAATAAATTTTAAAAATAAATAAATAAAGATTGTGTCGCCACAAGAGCAGTGATTCTGCCATCATCTTTACCAAAACAAAAACAAAAATGAAAGGAAAAAGCCATCGAATATAGAAAGCAGACTAATCTACTGAATTTTTAAAATCATATTCTTTTTGAAATAACGATCAATGATATTTAACAACTGTATTCTTTCCTTTTTTCCATTCCTCGGCTAGAGCTCCAAGGTTCACCAATGGTGAGATTTTTGTATTCACAACCGTCTTTGTCCTCACACAGCAACACATGGTCTGTCATGGGAACAGATGACATTTTCAAAACTGCATACACACCGGGATTGGATGTAAAAAAGCACAAGAGTGCTTATTCCATTATCCTTGATATAAAAGAATAAATCAAATCATATAAGCGAAAAAGCGTCACGCTGCCATTCAAGTGCCTGACAAGTCGGGCCCAGCGCATCCGACTTATGCATGGGGCACTACTGTTATCATTCAAGTCTTTCTGGAAAAAAAAAGGATGGAGAATAGGCCTAAACCAAGAAGGCAAAAAACAGACAAGAAGGAGGTGACAGGAACAAGACAGAAACAAAGAAAAGGATTAAAAAAAAAATTTTTTTTTTTTTTTAAAAGAGGGAACTCCTAGCCCAGAATTTCCAGAAGGTGGGGATGCTATTTATACTGAGAGGCCCCCAGCATCCCCACAGGAGATATCAACTAAATGATTTATCATTCATTAACCCTCTTAGTCCCAATCCGGGATTTGCCGGGATTGAATAATTACATCCCCCCCCTAAGTCCCGATCTGGGATTTACACACAGTACATTTCCATCATGCTGTGACCATCACTAATTCAGTAATTGCTACCATATGTCAAAGCTCTATCACGCCAGAGGTATGAACCCTGTAGAGTGTCTGGAAGTAATTATAGCTGCTGGTATGTACTTAGAAGGAGGAAAAGGCCAGCCAGTATGTTGTTTGTGCCTGACATGATTTCGTGATGGAATGCAAAATCTTAGGGCAGTTTGTGTTCAGAGACACCGAATGCAAGAGGGTTAAGTGTCTAATGGCTGATAACAGCTACCCAGACACTTAGGAAAGGGGAGTGTATTTTTTTGGTGGTGGTGATGATTTTGATCTTGAAAAGCAGGGGGGGGGGGGGGGGGGGGGGCGTGTGAGGGAGGGAGGGGTTCCAAATGCAAGAAATTTGAGGGAACAGGCAAACCCCACATATGTCAACCACCAGGACGGATAGCCTAGTGGTCAGAACATTGCGTTGGCAATTTGACAACCCGGGTTCGAGTCCGGTGGAGGAGAATTTTCTCCTGGAGTTAGCATCAGTGCTGACTCCACTCTCCCCAAAAGTCCCTCGGATGAGACTTTAAACCAAGGCCCCGTGTGCGAACGCACGCACGCAGAACACCTTGCGCACACGTTAAATCCTGTTCCGCTTTTCGTAAGAGTAGGCCATTGTGTGCCGGTGGGAACAGATGACATTTACAATACTGCATACACACGGGGACTGGATGAAAAAAAAAAGCACAAGAGTGCTTATTCCATTATCCTCGATATAAAAAAGAATAAATCAAAAATAAATCAAACCCACACCTGTTACATCCAGTGCAAAACCTTCACACCCCCTCAGTCAGTCTCGCTTTCCCCCATCAATACTCCACTTTGACCTTGACAGGACTGTATTCCGATGACCTCCCCTCTCGCTTAACGTTGGCCGATGACCTCCCCTCTAGTTTCAGGTTGCCCAATGACTCAGCCTCTAGCTTCAAGTCGGTACGGATACGTATAGCATCGGCCATCTGACACACGCAGGCAAAGATGGAGAAAAATCCGGAGACCACGCAGAATCCGAAGGACCAGGACAGGAAGTTGGAATCCGGGCTGGGTAACCATTGACGATCCACTTCAGCTCTGAAGCTAAAAATGGTCACCGATAGGGTGATGAGGGCCCCTGCAAAACCAAAATTTTTTTTTTTTAAATTTTGATACCACTTTTAATGTCACAGCAGATTTCTCTGCATGAAATTCGGGCTGCTTCTCTCTCTCTCTCTCTCTCTCTCTCTCTCTCTCTCCCTGGGGAGAGCGCGTTCGCCACAAGTGCAGCGCCTACCCTTTTTTTTTTCTTTTTCCTGTCTGCAATTGTATTTGTCTCCCTGTCTGTGACTTTTTAATTTTCTACAAAATGTTGCCAGGGTCAACCCTCTTGTTGCTGTGGGTTCCTTTACGTGCGCTAAATAATGATGTGTAACACACGGGACCTCTGTTTATCATCTCATCCAAAGACTAGCACCCAGACCATCACTCATGGTCTAATGGATGGGGGGAGAGTTTTGGGCCCAAACGGGATTCCAACCACCGCACACTCCAACCCGGACTTTTCGCTTTCTAGGCGGGCGCGTTACCTCTAGACCACCAACCAACAGTATCACCAATATGGTAACCGAATATATAGTAACTGGAAGGCCCGTGTAAAAACCCCACATATGGATTGGTGGTCTAGAGGTAAACACACCTGCCAAGAAAGCCCAAAGTCCAGGTTTGAAGTGTGTGGTGGTTTGATCCCCGTTTGGCCCAGAAACTTTTCCCTATTTATTAGACCATGAGTGGTGGTCAGGATGCTAGTATTTCAGATTAAAAAAATAAACTGCGCTCCACTGTGATACACACACATGTGTAATTATTTAGCGCACATAAAAGAACCCATGGCAACATGGGAGTTGTCCCTGGCAAAATTCTGTAGAAAAAAGCCACTCTGATAGGGAAAACAAATACAGTTGCAGACAGGAAAAGAAAGAAAAAAATAATGGGTGGAGGCCAACCCGAATTTCACACAGAGAAATCTGCTGTGACTTAAAAGTGGTATATGATGCAATACAAACATGGTCAAGGATATATAGTAATGAGGGCCCATACAAAACCAAATTTAAGAAGTGATAAGATGAGCACAAGTCTGCATCATCGAATGCAAGATCACTGTTGTTTTGGACAATGAATGATCTGTGGTTTGGACAATGAATGATCTGTGGTTTGGGACAATGAATGATCTGTGGTTTGGGACAATGAATGATCTGTGGTCTGGGACAATGAATGATTTGTGGTTTTGAAAAAAAAAAAAAAAAAAGGGAAAATCATTGTCCTTGATGTTGTTGCTGTTGTTATCACTGGTGGATCGGTGGTGTAGAGGTAACGCACCTGCCTAGAAAGCAAAAAGTCCAGGCTTCGACTCAAGTGTTTGTGGTTTGATCCCCATTTGGGCCCAAAACTTCCCCCCCCCATCCACAAGACCATGAGTAGTGGTCTGAGTTGCCAGTCTTTCGTCGTTTCGGATGAGACATAATTTGAATATTTAACCAAGGTCTAGTGTGCAATACTCATTTAGCGCATGTAAAGAGACCCACAGCAGCGAGAGTTGTCTCTGGCAAATTTTTGTAAAAAAAATTTTTTTTTTAAAAAGCCAAACTGATAGGAAAGAAAACAAGAGAAACATTTGCAGACAGGAAAGAAATAATGATGAGTAGGCTGCTCTGCGATGCACTCTCCCCAGGGAGGGCAGCCGAATTTCATGCAGAGAATTCTGCCATGGTATACAATACAATCAAATTTATGCAATATAATATAATAAATATCATACAAACAATACAATACAAATACAATACACTCATACACGCAGAACATCTTGCGTACACATTAAATCCTGTTCCGCTTTTCATAAGAGTAGGCCATTGTGTGCCGGGTGGGAACAGATGAGACAATATTTACACTTAACTGCATACCCACGGAGACTGGATTAAAAAAAAAAAAAAAAAAGCACATGAGTGCTTATCCCATTATCCTTGATATAAAAGAATAAAATGAAATTTCAAAAAATAAATAAAATAAAAAAAAATCATGATCACAATGAATGATCATCGTGTGCCGGTGGGAACAGATGACATTTACAAAACTGCATACACATGGGGACTGGACCTAAAAAAGCACAAGAGTGCTTATTCCAGTATCCTCGATATAAAAGAATATTAAATCAAATCAAATCAAATCGTTCTCCTCACCAGCGACAAAGTTCATGCCAGAGCAGGCACTGACGTAGTTGCTTTCTTTGTGAGGGGGGCAGCAGCCCATGAAATAGCAGCTGATGAAGGCCAAGGTCACCATGTGTAGCATCATGGCAAGGGTCACCATGATCTGGATAGCCAGGAACCAGCTGTAACATTGTCATTGTCATTACATCAAATGTTATCAATCATGTTCATTAAGTTCTGCTTTCTCATCATTATTATCTTGATGACCCCGTATATACTATACTAATGCTGGGTAATAGTAACACACGTGTACACACACACACGTGTACACACACACACGTGTACACAACACACACACACACACAACACACACACACACACACACACACACCTAACGAACACTCTACACACACTGTGACACACACTGTGACCGCACATGTGCATGCACATAGTATACGTGCATGCATACGTATTATTCTAAACATCAATGACAATATAAAATAACACTCTTCTGTAAAAAAAAAAAAAACAACAACAAAAGTGTTGTGAACAAAATTGTCACAAGTGAAAGTGAAAAATTGTCGGCTGTGAGCAAATGAAACTGAATGATTTGTATGAATGCCAGTGAGAACAGAGCAAAAAAGATTGTAAGTGACGGTACTCATGTACTAGTAAAATATTTTGAACTCCTGCCTTCTCAAAAGCACTACAGAGTTACCCAAGTCTAAAACCACTACGTGAGATACGGTATAAAATTATATATAGAATTTATTTATTCCCACGTTGAATGGCTTGATTCTGCTGTTAAAAGTGCATGGCAACAAATCTGAACTGATCCACATGAGAGAGAGAGAGAGAGAGAGAGAGAGCAAGAGCGAGTGTGTAGATGAGAGAGTGCGTGCGTGCGATTGCGTGTGTGCATGTAGTGTGTCAGTGTCAGTGTGTGTGTCACTCTCAGACTCAGTGTGTGTGTGTGTGTGTGTGTGTGTGTGTGTGTGTGTGTGTGTGTGTGTGTGTGTGTGTGCGTGACTTGTGTGTGTGCGCCACGCCCACGATTGTGTGTGTGCCACTGTGTGTGTGAGCCACTATGTCATAGTGTGTGTGTGTGTGTCACTCTGTTTTGTGTGTGTGTGTGTGAGGGTTGTGTGTGTGTGTGTGTGTGTGTGTGTGTGTGTGTGTGTGTGTGTGTGTGTACGTCACTATGAGTGCACGCATGTATGTGTTTACCTCATTACCTGCACCAGCGAGTGTTTGCTTCTACTCACGTGGGTTAAGCCAATTCCAGATTGGGCGATATTCAAATGAAAGATCCACCAGCATCCGTTGTACTTCTTCCCCAGGTAGTCTTTGTAATATGTCCAATCTTTGAAACAGGCTTCCCAAAGCCCCATGCGAACAAAAACGCCAGTGTTTCGCTTGTGAGGAAATCTCTCTAGCCAATGCGATGTTGAGAATGCCACCACCACGCAGACGAAAGCTAAACAAGTGAAAACAAGGCCAAAAATTGTGACCAGTCGTTTAGTTCTTGTCAAAGCCATCTTTGCTAAACGATCAAGTCTTGAAAATGTTGACACGGAAGTACAACTCTGATCCAAAACGAGGCTTAGAACCCAATTTTGGGCTTTCAAAATTTCTGCTGATTTTTGTCATAGGTAGGTCCCCATTGACTGGATTCAGCGACTTCACACTAAATACTGGCGTCGTGTCGTAGCTTTTGGAGCAGGATATTCAAGTCTCCAAAAAAAGTACTTAACTGTTCAGAATACCTGCTTGAAAACACGGAAGTATACCGGAAGTTGTTGATCAGCTAGCAAAATGGCGACCTTACTGTTGTATCGGATCGCAATGGTCTGTACCATTGTCGCTTTTGTGCTCATGTTCGTCGCTTTCGCCTCGCCTTTCTGGTACAAATCATGGACACGCGTTCATAGTCCTTTTGGCAACATTGGTTTGTGGCATGTGTGCCTGTCCGGGTTTACCATGCCGCGAGATCCCAACATGAAATCCTACGTCGGCTGCTGGTGGATTCATTCCTCGGAGTTTGAGCTGGTCGCTAATGATCTCATGCCTGGTGAGTATTTTTTGTTGTTGTTGTTGTCGTAAAAGTTGTTTTTTTTTGTAAAGCAGTGTGCGAGCATCACTCTGTGTGTGGGTGTGTATGTGTGTCAATGTGTGTGTGTGTGGTGGTGTGTGTGTGTGTGTGTGTGTGTGTGTGTAGTTCCTGAAGCTAACAATACATCTATCAATAGATCTTAGTATCTATAGCCAGTATAGGCCTAGATCTATCTTGTAGCCTATCTTGGTTATGTGACAGATCTGAGAAATGTCTTATCTTTTTCACAGTCTGTGGTCAGCTATGCACTACATTTTTTTTTTTTTTGGGGGGGGGGGGTTGAGGAATTTTTAAATGGAACTAAAGCTCAGTAATGCCTGGGTTGCTTAGCGTCATCATTACATTAAATACATTGTCATTGGTGGTCAAGAGTTGAGGTAACGCAACTGCCTAAAATTTAAAAAAGCAAATTGTCCAATTCAAAGTTTCGTGGTTCAATCCCCATTTGATTTTGATTTGTGCCCCAAAATTTTCCCCATCATTCACTCTAGACCATGATTGGTGGTCTTGGTGCTTGTCTTTTGGATGAGACAATAAACCGAAGTCCCATGTGTTACACACAATGACACATTCAGACATTGTCATTATTGAGCACATTCAAATGAAGTTATGAACCTATGGAAACTACTTGAACAAGGGAGTTGTCCCTGGCAAAATTATGTAGGAAAAAAGCAACTCTGATTTTGTGATACTGATAGCCAGATACTGAGATATCTAGGAAAACAAGTTAAACAGTTGCAGACAGTAGAATCAGAAAAATAATGTGTAGTGCTGCTCTTGTGGTGACATGCTCAGCCCAAGGAGAGCAGCCCAACTTTCACACAACAAAATATGGTTTAAGTTAAGGTGGGACATGGGGGTCGAAACTGATGAAATTTAGTTTACATGCCCATGTTATAACTAAAAGGTATGCCATATAATCATATATTGAAAGGGCATCACTTGTAAAGTCTGTAATTAGTGTAAATCAAAGAACTACTCAGTTTTCTGCATTGTTGCCATGGAAACAATCCAATATGGCCACCAAAACTAAATGTGTTTAACTCCTAATCATTTTTATCTAGTATAACAAGTAGAAGTAACCTGTTTTTTACAAAATACATTTTACAGCCTGAATCTTTTTAAATTCATACAGGAAGATCTCCATAAATGAATCCAGCAATTTTAACATCTAAAAAAAAAAAGCCCATGATTTTAGCCACTTTTGGACCTGTGTCTAACCTTAAACTAAGGTACATACAATATAATACAATATAATACACACAGCAGTCAGTTTCCCCCACTTTCAGCTCCTCTCAGGGGCTAATCATTTCATCCCAGCCCAGCCCAGATGTGGCCAGCTTGTGCTAATTATAGCACTACAGGAACTGACCACGCTTGGACTAGGTAAAAGGAAGGAGCATGCTAAATTTTAGCACTCGGAACTCTTTAATGTTGGATTTGTGCGCTGTGTACAATACATTACATGATAATGGCCTACACATCTTAAAGTATGATCTTAACTAGTATGATCCCTACAGAACATAGCGCTGGCAATTTGACGACCTGAGTTTGATTCCCATTGGAGGGGATTTTTCCCCTGGAGTTAACATAAGTGCTGACTCCATTCTCCCCAAAAGTCTTTCGGATGAGACTGTAAACTGAGGCCCTGTGTGCAAACGCACGCAGAACATCTTGCGAACACGTTAAATCCTGTTCCGCTTTTTGTAGAGTAGGCCATTGTGTGCCGGTGGGAACAATGACAATATTTACACAACTGCATACACACGGAGACTGGATGTAAAAAAAAAAACACCACATGAGTGCTTATTCCATTATCCTCAATTATTATAATTAAGGAAAAAGTAGTGAGGAAAGACAATGTATACATGTACCAACTTCTCAATCATTTTGAAAATGACTTAAAATCAAAGATTCAAATTAAAAAAAAAAAAAATTTAAATTCTAGGGAATAAATAAACAAATAAATAAATAAGTATATCTTAACTAATAGTATCTCTACTGATCTAGAGGTGAAGATATATTTGAAATATAATGTATAATTTGCTGATGATCATTGTTGGTGGTTTTCAGCCTGGTTCCGCGTCATCCAGATGCTGTGTGTGTTCACGGTGATTCTGGACCTGGTGGGCATGGTGCTCACTCTGCTCTACCTGCTTGGACGAGATTCGCAAGCAGCTCTACCGCAATGTGGGACGCACCTTCATCATCGATTCCATCATCATGCTGGTTTCAGGTGGGCCAGGATTTTTTTTTTTTTTTTTTTTAATTCTTTTATATCACAGCACACAAATCCAGCCTAACTCAGTCAAGGGTCCCTGGAGGGCCAGTGCTAAAATTAGCACCTTCCATTTATTTACCTAGTCCTATTGCGGCCAGCTGCCACTGTAGTCTAGTGGTTAGGACGTTGGACTCGTAATCTAAAGGTTGCGGGTTCGATCCCAGCTTTCGGCTATGGTATTGTGCCCTTGGAAAAGGCACTTTACGACTATTTTCTCACCCCACCCAGGTGTAAAAGGGGTACCAACCTTATGTTGGGGGTTAACCCTGCGATAGACTGGCGTCCTATCCAGGGGGGAGTCTGTGACTCTCAGCCTCAGTCGCTTAACGCCACAGAAACCGGGATAAGCACCGGCCTGATGAGCCTTAGGCTCGGGACAGACTTGAACTTTTAACTTTAATATCACAGCACACAAATCCAGCATTTCTAACTCAGTCAAGGGTCCCTGGAGGGCCCGTGCTAAAATTAGCACCTTCCATTAATTTACCTAGTCCTATTGCAGCTGGCCACTTTCTGCTATAATTAGCACCAACTAGGATGGAATGGATAGCAGCTGAAAATGGGGGAAACTGACAGCTGTGATATCGAGGATGATGGAATAAGCACTTATGTGCTTTTTTTGTAATCCAGTCCCTGTGTGTATGTAGTTGTGTAAATATATGTCATCTGTTCCCACCGGCACACAATAGCCTACTCTTACGAAAAGCGGAACATGATTTAAATGTGCGCAAGATGTTCTGCGTACGTTCGCACACGGGGCCTTGGTTTATAGTCTCATCTGAAGGATGGTGAGTGTGGGGGGTTGTGTGTTATTGAACTTTGAAGTTTGAACGCTGTTAACTCACTACCTACTGGCCGATTTTTACAATGTGTACATGTATTTCTGTACATACTTACTGGCCTTTTGTGTTGGTACTCTTATGATAGATGAATCTCTGTATAATAGCTATTTGTGTTGGTACTCTTATGACAAGTAAATATATCTCTCTATACTGGTGATTTTTGGGGGTATTCTTATGATAGGTATAAAAAAAAAAAATGTCATTACTAAAAAAGATACTGAACACAAGTACATGTATGGCATTTTTTGTACTGTTTCACTAAGGTTTATTGTTGACATGTATACGTAAAAAGATGGAAGGTTAAAGTTGAAAGCCAGCTGTCAGATTTTCATACAAAAAGTTGAAGTCATTGAGCTTTAAAAAAAATTTGTTGTACTTAATCTTCTACCCTCTGTAAATAAAATATCATATAATATCTCTCTCTCTCTCTCTCTCTCTCTCTCTCTCTCTCTCTCTCTCTCTCTCCTCTCTCTCTCTCTCTCTCTCTCTCTCCTCCCTCCCTCCCTCTCTCTCCTCTCTCTCTCTCTCTCTCTCTCTCTCTCTCTCTCTCTCTCTCTCTCTCTCTCTCTCTCTCTCTCTCTCTCTCTCTCTCTCTCTTCTCTCTCTCTCTCTCTCTCTCTCTCTCTCTTCTCTCTCTCCCTCCCTTCCAACCACCACTCTCGCACCCTAATCCTTCCTCTTTTGTCTGTCTGTCCTGTCTGTCTGCTGGCAGTCTCATCTCTCTCATCTCTCGACATACTAAGCACCGATCATTCTCCTCGATATAAAAAAAATTTTTCTCTCTCTCTCTCTCTCTCTCTCTCTCTCTCTCTCTCTCTCTCTCTCTCTCTCTCTCTCTCCTCTCTCTCCTCTCTCTTCCCTCCCTCCTCCTCCCTCTCTCCCCCCCCCTTTTCTCTCCCCCCCCTCTCTCTCTCTCTCTCTCCTCCTCTCTCTCTCTCCCCTCCCCCCCCCCCCCTTCTCTCCCCCCCCCCTCCTCCCTCTCCCCTCTCTCTCTCTCTCTCTCTCTCTCTCTGTTATATATATTACATATACATGTCACCTCATGATGCTTTCTTTACCCTGTTGGCAGCCCTGTTCGTCTTCCTGATCGCGCTGATCTTTGCGGAGATGAGCAACGACAGTTCCTGGATGCCCCGGCCCTGGATGAACTATCTGTCGTGGAGTTACGGGCTGTTGTGCTGTTCGGCTTCTTCTCCGCCTTGAGGTCATGCTTCTCTTCATTCTGGCCTTGTCTTCTTGGTATGTATAATGTAGGGTTTGGGGGGGGGGTGGGTGGGAGATTCTGTGGGTGGTTTTTTGGTGGGGGGGGGGGGGGCTTGGTGGGGCAGCGCATAATATCCAACATCACTCAGTCAAGACTATATATATATTTAGCACGATCTTTCCTTTTATCTAGTCGCAAGTGTGGTCAGTTCCTGCTATAAATATGTATTAGCTGGGCTGGGATTGGGATGGATTAATTAGCTGCTGAGAGGAGCTGAAAGTAAGGGAAACTGACTAATAGCTGTGGGGTGTCTTTTGGTGATTTTTTTGGTTGCCAGTGGTGAGATTTTTTGCATAAAACTGTGGCAGGGCGGTAATTAGATTACTTCCCTTGCGATCGGAACTGCCAATCGCAGCGTCGTGGGTGTAACGTTTGTGGCACACCTGTGAATTGTGCGACGTTCTGTATCGTTGGGGGTGGTCGAAAGCCGTCCTCTGCATGCACTTTGCCCGTAGCGGTAAAATGTAGTATTTATGCACCTCTTTCTTAGGCCACATTCCCACCTGTCTGACCGTGCTGTCGTTGCCGAGAAGTTGTACAGAGTCGCGGCAGATCAAATATCTGCGCTCTGTTACAAAGTGGCGCTGCGAGCAGGATGGAAAGAACTTGGGGCTACTGATCTGAGCGTCAAATACGCTGGTCAGTACCCACTGTGCCTCGGACGCGGCCAAAAATTTCAGCAGTGGTGGATGTGGCAGGGCGGTTAATTAGATTACTTCCCTTGCGATCGGAACTGCAATCGCAGCGGTCGTGGGTGTAACGTTTGGATCCACACCTGTGAATTGTGCGACGTTCTGTATCGTTGGGGGGGGTCGAAAGCCGTCCTCTGCATGCACTTTGCCCTAGCGGTAAAATGTAGTATCTATGCAGCCTCTTTCTAGAGGCCACATTCCCACTGTCTGACCGTGCTGTCGTGGCCGAGAAGTTGTACAGAGTCGGGCAGATCAAATATCTGCACTCTGTTACAAAACATACAACCATTTTTGTCCCCCATGAAGGTAGCCGTATTCCAGTTTTGGGGATTGTCAGTCTAAGAGGTAATGCTTTCTGCTATAGACCAAAAAGTTCAGGTTCGAAGTGTGTGGTGGTTTGATCCCGTTTGGGCCCAAAACTGACCCCCATCCCCCCCCCCCCCAACCCACCCCCATCCACTAGAGCATAAATGATGGTCTGGATGCTAGTCTTTCTGATGAGATGATAAACTGAGGTTCTGAGTGTTACACATATCTAGCGCACGTAAAAGAGCCCACAGCAACAAGAGAGTTATCCCTGGCAAAATTCTGTAGAAAAAAGCCGCTCTGATAGGGAAACAAATACAGTTGCAGACATGAAAAAAAATTTAAATAATGGGTGGCGCTGCTCTTGTGGTGACGCACTCTCTTTTTGGGGAGAGCAGCCCAAATTTCATGCAGAGACATAATTTGCCATGACCTAGATTGGTATACAATACACTGCTGGCCATGTTCGTGTTTCTGTAACCTACCAAGTGCAGACATGAATGACAGGATTTATACCTTGTATGTTTAATCTTCTGCATATATATATATATATATATATATATATATATATATATATATATATATATATATATATTATATACCCCCAAACAAACAAACACACAAAAAGAAACAACATTTTTTTTTTTTTTAACAAACAATCATACCAACAACAAAAAATCATAACACACAACAACTACAACACCAAAAAAGAAAAATACACCCCACCCCCCACCAGAAAAATAAAACTCACAAAACACACACACACACACAAAAACTCACCAAAAAAAATAATAATCCTGCACCGCAACACTAACTAACCCACCATTGCTTTCTGTCCCCACCCCCCCACCCTCCACCTAAACAGGACAAGGAGAAACGAGAACTGGACAACCTGGACTCGGCAGCCGAGATGCGACGTCGCGAAGTGCGCGAGCGAGAGAAGGAGGAGGAGGCTTTCGCCCCCCGCCCCACCACCACCCGCCTACCCCCCTCCGCCTCCGCCCCCCACCCGGCCCCCACCCACATCCCCCCCACCCGCTTCTCCCCCCTCAGGAAATGGACGCCCACGGACCCCCGCCCCCTGTGGCCGCTAAGCCTAGAATGGGGGAGTCGTTCGTCTGATGGAACAGCCGTCCTGCTGTGGCTGTGTGACGTCATGATGAGACTCTTGTGTGTTGGATAGTTCAGTCCAGGTTGGGTTAGTGGGGTGGGGTGTGTGGGGGGGGGGGGGGGGGGGGGGGGGGGGATTTATTTGTTGGAGGGGTTTGTTGTTGTGGTGTAGGAGGGTCGTTGCTTTTTGTGTATTGTCGAGTCCGGGGGGGGTTGTTCTTTCACATGTGCATGCTTACACATAGAAAGAGAGAGAAATCTGCGCTCTCACACACGTAACAGATATATATACGCAGGTACGTAGACTGATATGCATACGCGTGCCACGCACATACACATAATACACAAATGCACACACACCCCTTGCTCCAAACACACACTTGGATTTTTTTTTTTTTTAATTTGGGGGTGGGGGGTAAGTGTGGAAAATATGAAATACCTAAGTCCATGAACTTTACGCAGTCTATGAATAGCACACAAGTCGGCAGCAAATGCTCAGCTGTTTTTTGATTGGTGGGTAATAAAGTCAGCTGTTGTCAGCTGAGCAATTGGCTGTCTATATTCTATATCAAGAACACATGGTGGGCGGAGAGAGGGGGGGGGGGGGAGCTGGTTTACCAGTGTGCCTTTTAGATCAGGGGAGGGGAGGGGTGGGAGGAGGCTGTGTATAGAAATTTAAGCATGGAGATGAAGTGTACATGCTTGTCATGAAACACCATGTTTTTTGCGCATGTTTAACATCTTATACAGGGACGGGATAGCTCAGTGGTCAGAGCGTTCACTTCTCCCAAGCTGAGGTTAAGCAGCATGAAGTGTGGTTACCAAGTAATGGGTGACCGTTTGCATGCTTTGGCTTCAGTACAGTCCCCCAGTTCACCCAGCTGTCAGTGGGTACCTGCCCTCTTTAAGGTCAGGGAAGGTAAAGCAGCGAGGGAGAGGAGATGGGCACCAACCTCAATATGCTGGCCCTGGAGAAGCTGAGGTCTCTGATCCTCACTCTTTATGACCGCTTAAGGTTACGGGACACCTTTACCTTTTATCATCACATATCTTATGAATTTTTTTGTACAGAAAAAAAAAACCGCTGTTTACAATACTATGCTTGCTGGCCAAGTTTTGGCTAGCTGTCAAATTGGTTGTGATTTTGTTCCATGGAAAAGACATTTTGAGGCCCTTTTTTTCGAAAACATAGCTTCAACTCTCTCCGGATGACAGACTATTTTACAGGCATGGTCCATCTCCGCAAATTCACGGAAATCCGCGAAAAAGGAAAAAAAAAGAAAAAAAAGACACCAAAAAAAACCCTAAAAAGAGGAAAATAACGAAACCCACAGAAAACCAGTCGAGGGATGTAACTCTTCCATGCTGATTACTTCCCTTATCTTCTTTACATCGACAGTCCATTAGCAAGTGAACCCCCATCCCCACCCCATCCTTTCTGTCACTGCCAGTGTAGCCAAAATGGCATCACAAGCAATTTCATCCGAAAATGTTGATGAAGACAAAAAAAGTTACCCAAAATTATGGTAGGACTTTCAAATTTGAGGATATATGTAATACTAACCCAGCATGTTGCTAAACGGTTGTGAACGTTTCATTTTCTTACAAGGAGTTTTGTGGGATTTTTTGTTTGTTTTTTGTCCTGACCCTCACAAACCAGCCGTTTGTGGGGGAAAAGCAGGGGAGAGAAAAAAAGTGGCCGTCTTGTGTGAGTTAAGTGAACAGATGTAAAAATTTGAAAGACACATAGCTTGATTGAATATATTATCATTATATATATAATAATATGTCTGAATGTACGTATGTCTGCAATTTGTATCTTATATCAGTGTGTTGTTTCTCTTAATGCTTTGTAGGGTTTTTCGGATTTATTCCTTACTGCCTATCATTATTCATTGTTATTTTTTTCTGTTCATAACGTACCACAGCTCACATATCCAACATCACTCAGTCCAGAGTGCTAAATTTAGCACGCATCCTTCCTTTTACCTAGTCCAAGTGGGGGTCGGCTCCTGCTATTATTAGCACCAGCTGGCCCCAGCTGGGCTGGGATGGGATGGAATGGGTTAAATTAATTAGCAGCTGAGAGGAGCTGAAAGTGGGGGAAACTGACTGACAGCTGTGGTTACTTGCTGGTTTTGTTGCAAGTCCTGCACAAGAGTTGGAGACGTGAACAGGATAAGGTCTGGCTTGAAGTACTAGGACACAGGCTGGTACACCTGGGGAAGCATCTTAGGTTTCCACTTTTTTGTTGTTGTTGTTTTGGTTTGGGTGTTTGTTTGGTTTTTTTTGTTGTTGTTTTTTTTTGTTTATTTTGGGGTTGTTTTTTGTTGGGTTTTTTTTTGGTTTTTTTTTTTTTTTTTTGGGGGGGGGGGGTTATTGTTGGTTGGTTGTTTTGCTTTGTTGTTTTTAGGGTGGGTTTTTTTTTTTTTTTTTGGGGGGGGGGGGGTGGGGTGTGGTTTTTGTTTTTTTTTTTGGGGGGGGGGGGGGGGGTGTGGGTTTTTTGTGGATGTTTTTTTTTTTCTTTTTTTGGTTTTTTTCTTTTGTTGTTGTTGTTTTGTTTATTTCAGAGACCCCAACGTAGCCATCATTATCAGCTTTTCAGCATGATTTTTTCTTTTTCAAGTTTTTTGTTACGCCAAAAATATGTATAGTTTTTAAAAACTTTTTTTTTGGGGGGGGGGGGGGGGGGGGGGGGAGAAAAAAAACTTTTTGGGTTTTTTTTTTTTTTTTTTTCTTTTTTTTTTTTTTTGATATTTTTCGTACCGGGACAAACAATAAATGTTTAAAAACATTGAAAATTGTTGTTTAGATAAAAATTAAAAAAAAATTAATGATGATTGTACAGAATTTGTGAGCAGGATTTGTAATCATGTATTTCAACTTCTTCTTCATCATTCCAATTAGAAAAAAAAATTTGTTCACAGCCATTTTGCAAGCTTAAGGTGTTTCCTCGTCCCAGGGTTATGGTTTTCTCTGAGTTATTTGGTGTAAATGTGTGTGTGTGGGTGTGGGGGGTGTGTTGGGTTTTTATAAAAGGAAGAGGTGTTGTGTGGGGTGGGGTTTGTGTTGGGGAGAGGAGGGGTTGGTGTAGAGAAGAAAGAGGTGTGTGCGCGTGGGGTTGTTGGTTGTTTGTGGAGGTGGGGTTTGGGAGTATGGGGTTGGGTGTTGTAGTTGTGTGTGGGGGAAAAGTAAAGGGCTGTGGTGTTACATCCCTAGGGAGTGGTTTTTGGGTCTTTTTCATACTGCAGCATGTGTATGTTTAATGGCAAATATCGTAGTAAGGCAATTTTGGGGTGTTAAAGATTGTAATATAAAGTAGAAAACATCGGAATGAATCCCATATCACCAAGACAAATGTCTGAATAATATCAATCCCTCGTTTGTTCAGGAAATGTGCTGAAGTTGCAAAATACAGAATACATATCATTTCTATTTTTTTTCCTTTTTTCTCTTTTATAAAATCATCCTTGACCAATAAACTTTTTGCAAAAAAAGTGAAGGTGTTGTGTTTGTTGGTGTGAGATGTTTTGTGTGTGTCTGTGGTTTTGTGTTGGGGGTAGTCAGGTGTGTGTGTTTTGGGGTGTTTTTTGTGTGTGTTGTTTGTTTTTGCGCATGGTGTGTTTGGTGTGTGGTTTTTGCGCATTGTGTTGTGTTTTTACAAAGTGTATGCAGCATCGCACAATACATCCATGGGTTTGTTATGGTGAATACTCTTCTGGAAGTCTTGTGCTTGTCAAGTTTTTCTTTTTCTTCCTTTTTTTTTTTTTTTTTTCCTCACAGAGCTCCAAGGGTTCACCCAATGTAAGATTTTGCGATGCAACCCATTTTACACCATTCAGGAACTGCTTTTTGCAGCGAGCTGAGGTAAACACAAACCTTTTCGCATTATTGGGTTTTTTTTTTAATGATTCATTCTTTTTACCAGCACACAACACACACGAATAGCCTGCTCTTCCCCAAAAGTCCCCACCCCTGAAACCCAACAGTCGTCTGTCCCTTTTTTTTTTTTAATTTTCAACTCCATTAAAATTCACTTCCAATTTTTAAAAAAGCAAAAACCCCCACCTAACCTTTCAAATATCTAAACACGTCTTCAAAAAAAAAAAAAACCCCCCAAATGTTTAAGGGG
>CM060350.1:15877562-15878789 GCA_030674155.1 Stramonita haemastoma | reverse complement strand
AAAATACATTTACAAATAAACAACAGAATGCTAATTCTTGAAACCACAGGCACTTGTAGAAATCCACAACATCAAAGTAAAAGGCACTCCAAAGTCTTATATATACATACAGGCACTTGCTGTGGAATCAATATTTACAGCACTGGAAAACAAACACCAAAAAAGTATCTTCTTCAAACGGGGCACCTGCTGTAGAGTCAATATTCACTACACTGAAAAATAAATTTTTAAAAACACACCAAAATGGTCTTGAAATAGGCACCTGCTGTAAAGTCAATATTCATTGCACTGACCAAAAAAAAAAAAAAAAAAAAAAAACACCACAAGAGTGAAATCATTGTCGCTGTTTGTTGTTATGGGTTCTCTCATTCATAACAACCACAGGAATACTGACTGGGCTGTGATAAACTTTTATGCTAAGAAGGCTATACTTGAACACATACACAGGTTAGTTAAAGATACCTCTCTTCCACAAAAGCAACCTCAAGCTTGTTGATTTATCTATTTGTTTTATTCACACACACACAGAGAGCACACACACAACACACACACACACACACACACACACACACACACACACAACACACTCACACCCAAACACACACACACACACACACACACACACACACACACACACACACACACACACTCATACACACACACACACAACACACACACACACACACACACACCACACACACACACACAACACACACACACACACACACACACACACACACACACACACACACAACACACACACACACACCACACACAACACACACACACATATACCCTGCCACAACACACACACACACACACACACACACACACACACACACACACACACACACACACACAACACACACACACACACACACACTGACACACACACACACACACAACTCACACACACACACACATATACCCTGCCACACACACACACACACACACTGACACACACACACACACAACACACACACACACACACATATACCCTGCCACAACACACACACACACTGACACACACACACACACACTGACACACACCCACACCCACACACACACACACACACACCACCACACACCCCTCCTCTGCCCCCTTTCACATCACGTGGTGAAGCAATGTGGGTGTAAACGATGCCCAGGCCTCCACTTTCTCTGCGGTGAAATCGGCCGGTGCGATGGAGCTGGGCACGGCCTCGGGCGACTGCAGGGAATGCTGGG
>CM060350.1:15870062-15872562 GCA_030674155.1 Stramonita haemastoma | reverse complement strand
AAATGCAACAGTAACTAACAAACAAAACAAAAAACACAAACAAAACCAACAACAACCACAACAAAAACCCAGCAGTGTCCAGCAAGCCTAGTGAGAGAGCTGAGGCCTTTTGACACATTAGATCCAAAAACAAAAAATAAATAAATAAAAAATGAAATTAACCCTCTTGCATTCAGAATCTCTGAACAACAAACTGCCCCTAGATTTCGCATTCCATCACAAAATCAGGTCAGGCACACATGCTGGCTGGCCTTTTCCTCTTTCTGTGTACATACCAGCAGCTATAATTACTTCCAGACACTCTACAGGGTTTCTCCTTCTGGCCTGATAGAGCTTTGGCATGTGGTAGCAATTAGTGATGGTCACAACGTGATGGAAATCTACTGTGTGTAAATCCCAGGTTCCGGGATTCAGGGGGGGCAATTATTCAATCCCGGCAAATCCCGGTTTGGGATTAAGGGGGGGCAATTATTCAATCCTGGCAAATCCAGGCTCGGAATTCAGAAGGGGGCAATTATTCAATCCTGGCAAATCCCGGTTCAGGGCTAGGAGGGTTAAAAAAAATTTTTTTTTTTTTTTTAAAGACTGACCAGATCTGGGGTGACCTGGGCGTGAAGCTCCATGTCCCCGATGCCGAAGAGCAGGTGACCCTGACTGGTCAGCACGGGGCAGTAGGTGGGACTGGAACTCTCTTCCACAAGGTGCACGCCTCGCAGGTTCTAACCACACGCCACATACACACACACCACACATCAGACCTGAGTCACAGTAACCATGCAAAGACACACACTCACTCGCCATGTGTCTGCAATACAACACTGACTCACTATGTGTCTTAATTATAACACTAACTCACCATCTCTCTGCAATGTGCCATCATGGCATAAACAGAACACTGACTCACCATGTGTCTTAATTATAACACTAACTCACCATCTGTCTGCAATGTGCCATCATGGCATAAACAGAACACTGACTCACCGTGTGTCAGCAGTGTGCCATCAGAGCAGAACCGTGCCATTGCCATAGCATGTCATTCACCATGTGTCCGCAGTGAGCCACTATGGCATAAACAGAACACATCACTCACCATGTGTTGGCAGTGTGCCACTATGGCCAAAATAAAACATTAACTCACCATGTGTCTGCAGTGTGTGCCATCAGAGCAGAAGTGTGCCATTGCCATAACACTAACTCACCCTGTGTCAGCAGTGTGCCACTATGGCAAAAAAAGAACACATCACTCACCATGTCTCTGTGGTATAACACACCACTCACCATGTGTCAGCAGTGTGCCATCAGAGCAGAGGCGTGCCATTGCCATGACATGTCACTCACCGTGTGTCGGCAGTGTGCCATCAGAGCAGAGGCGTGCCATTGCCATGACATGTCACTCACCGTGTGTCGGCAGTGTGCCATCAGAGCAGAGGCGTGCCATTGCCATGACATGTCACTCACCGTGTGTCGGCAGTGTGCCATCAGAGCAGAGGCGTGCCATTGCCATGACATGTCACTCACCGTGTGTCGGCAGTGTGCCATCAGAGCAGAGGCGTGCCATTGCCATGACACGTCACTCACCATGTGTCGGCAGTGTGCCATCAGTGCAGAGGCGTGCCATTGCCATGACACGTCACTCACCATGTGTCGGCAGTGTGCCATCAGAGCAGAGGCATGCCATTGCCATGACACGTCACTCACCATGTGTCGGCAGTGTGCCATCAGAGCAGAGGCGTGCCATTGCCATGACACGTCACTTACCATGTGTCGGCAGTGTGCCATCAGAGCAGAGGCGTGCATGTCATCCCCCAGAGCTGACACGAAGAGAGGAGGGTTGCCCAGGCGACTCATGCAGTCCGCGATGTTGCGCCCCACACCTCCGAATGACTGGTGAATGTTCCCCCCATAGGTCGCCCGTTCATCTGCAGTGCATTTTTTTAAAATTTATTTATTTATTCATTTATTCTATATATATATATATTTTTTTTTTAATTCATTTATTATTTATTTATTATTTATGTATTTATTTATTTATTCTTTTATATCAAGGATAATGGAATAAGCACTCTTGTGCTTTTTTTCATCCAGTCCCCGTGTGTATGCAGTTTTTGTAAATGTCAACTGTTCCCACTGGCACACTATGGCCTACTCTTATGAAACGTGGAACAGGATTTGACGTGTGCACAGGATGTTCTGCATGCGTTCGCACATGGGGCCTCGATTTATAGTCTCAACCAAAAGACTTTTGGGGGGAGTGAAGTCAGCACTGATGTTAACTCCAGGGGAAAAATCCCCTCAACTGGGAATCAAACCCGGGTTGTCAAATTGCGAGCGCAATGTTCTGACCACTAGGCTATATGTGTGTCAATGTGGGGGAGGGGATAGTCTTGTGGTCAGAGGGACATTGCGCTCGCAATTTGACGACCCGAGTTCGATTCCCGTTCAAGGGAATTTTTCCCCTGGAGTTTACATCAGTGCTGACTCTCCCACTCTCCTCACAAGT
>CM060350.1:15845062-15852562 GCA_030674155.1 Stramonita haemastoma | reverse complement strand
CCCCCCTCCACCCCCCCACCACTACCACCCCCCCCCCCTCACCCAACCACCACCACCAACCCCACTCCCACCCCTCTCACCCCCCCCCTCCCCCCCCTGACCACCACCCCCTTCCCCCCTCCCCACTCCCCTCACCCCCCCCCCCCCCCCCCCCCTGCCTACTCACCGACGACACACAGTGCCCTTGAGAACAGCGACAGTGGCAGGGACGGCCCCTCTCTGACGCACTGTGTTCTCCACCTTCAGTGCCGTTCTGTGGGGCCAGACAACAGTCAGTCAATCAGTCAGTCATTAGAGAGTCAGTCAGCCATGCCACGAACAATCCAGACAAAATCTTATCAACCCTTTGCCCATCCTAACACCAACATCTTTTTTTTTTTTAAAATTTTATTTTATACCACTTTTTTTTTTTTTTTTTTCTCTGCGTGAAATTCGGGCTGCTCTCCCCAAGGAGAGCGCGTCGCCACAAGTGCAGCACCTACCCTTTTTTTTTTTCCCCTCAGGGATGGTGTCTAAACACGACACCTGTGTGCATGCTGGGATTTTTTTAAAAAAATAATTTTGTCATCCGCTCCTATCGCACACGATGGCCTGCTCTTCTGAAAGGTTGACCAGGTTTTAACGTGTGCGCAAGATGTTCTGTGTGCGTTCGCACACGGGGCCTCAGTTTATAGTCTCATCTGAATGACTTTCAGTTCTTTTGGGGTTGGTTTTTTTGTTGTTTTTTTTTTAAGTTGCATGTATGCAAAAAATCTCACCACAGGTGAATAATATCAGAGAAGCAAAAAAGGAAACAAAACATTTTTTTAATTACTAAATAAATAAATAAAAAATTCTAAAAGGAAACAAAAGAAAAATATTTTAAAAAATCACTTCAAGTTCAAAACCAACACCTCCTAACCCTATACCATACCATACCATACTGTCTACACCACTTACCCACACAAAAGCCATATCAGGGCTGTCTGTCACCTCATTCAGTTTCTGTGGCTCCAGTAACTTTCAACTTCAGGTTCAAAACCAACACACTCCTACCCCTCCCCCCCCCCCACCCCCCCTTTTTTTTTTATTCTTTTATTTTGAGGATAATGGTGGAAAATGGCAAAAAGTCCACATCATACCTTTATTCCCTCCCCCCACCCCCCACATCACTCATCCCATAGGGCATGTACTGTGTACTGATGATGAAAAAATGGCAAGATTATTGTTGTTGTTGTTGAGATAATTTTTTGAGTCCCAGCAGAAATACTCAGATCTAGGGATTGAAATGACAAGAAGTCCTAATCTTACTTTTCATTCTCCCCTTCCCCTCAACCCACCCCCCACCCCCAAAAGACATGTACAGGATATTAATAATGAAAAAAAATGACCAAAAGATCCACATCTCACTCTTCATTCACCGGCCAGGCATGCCGTGTGTAACAATAGTGCTCTCCAAGGCAACCACGGCCTTCCTACAATGCAATGCATCCCTCACTTCCTCTGACACATGAAAACCTGTAAAACAAAATGTTCATAAAGCCATGAGCAAGGTTAAAAGAAAGACATGAAGAAGAAATAAAGAACTAAAAAAAAAGAAATGAATGACAAAGGCTGTCAAGGTTTTCAAATGGCAGAAAAGGAATTCTCCTTTTCCTGAAAAAAAAAAAAAAGACGAAGAAGAAACAGAAACACAACAACAACTACAATAACAAAAACAACATCATGATCAGGAGGAGGGAAAAGGAGGAGGACAATGACGATGACGACGATGACAAGGAGGAGGGTGATTGATGATGACGATGAAGATGATGAAGAAGAAGAAGAAAAAAAGAAGAAGAAGAAAAAGAAGAAGAAGAAGAAGAAGAAGAAGAAGAACAACAACAACAGCAACAACAACAACAACAAACCTAGGAACTCTAGCCTAAGATTTTTTTTAAAACTACAATTCTACAATACCCGAAGTATTTTGTGCTCCCCCTGAAGGTGTTTGATGAGGAAGAAGACAAACACCCGCCAACTCCAACCTTGCCCACTCAGCCATCGGTCCCCAACAGCAAGCGACAGCCGTTGTAGGAAAACCCCCGCGGCCCTTAGTAGAGAACTGTTGTCTGAGTGCAGCAGTTTGAGCAAAACTGTCTTTTGGAGAACTGTGTGGAGGTGCTACAATTAGAGTACTGCTGTCTAGAGGTGCTGTAAATTTGGAGAACTGTCCAGAGGTGCTAACATTCAAGAACTGTCTGGAGCCATAGCTTGAGAACGTCTTTTAGACAACTGTTTTTCTGGAGCCCTTTGCCCCCTCCCTCCCCCGGGAGACAAGGAGTGGTGGTGATGGAGGAGGAAAGACAGGGTCTGGCCAGAGCTGCCCCGAGCACGGCGGGCCCCGGTGAAAGATGCGAGGACCTGACGCCCCCCTTTCGCCCCCTCCTCCGTTGGAGGCTTTTCCTGGGGGGGAAGGCAAACCCAAATTCCCGGGGAAGACGGGCCTGGCAACCTGGCCAGGTGACCAACGTGCCGACATGATCCGAAGGCGGGGGGTTTTTCCCTTTTCCCCCCCCTGGGCCCCTTTAAAAGGGGGGGTCCCCTGATCCTGAAAGGGGTCCCCTGATCCTGAAGGCTGGTCCCCTTTATCCGAAGGGTGGTCCTCTGATTTAAGGTGGTCCCCTTTACCCCGAAGGGTGGGCCTTGACCCAAACCTAAGGTGGCCTCTGCCCCCAAACCCCGAAAAGGGGTGGCCCCCGGGTCCTAAACCGAAAGGGGTGGCCCCCTGATCCAAAATCCTGAAGGGGGGGGCCCCCTGATCCTGAAGGGGGTCCTTTATCCAAAAACCAAAAAAGGGGGTCCTCTGATCCTAAAAACCAAAAAGGTGGCCCCCTGTTTAATTTCCCAAGGGGGGTCCTCTCCCCAACCCCAAAGGGGGGGCCCCTGACCCAAAAACGTAAAGGGGGTGGCCCCCCGATTGTGGCTTTGGCCCCCCAAAAACCCGAAGGGTGGGCCTCTGAAACCAAAAACCCCAAAAGGGTGGTCCTCTGCCCCCAAATTTATGGTGACCTGTCCTTCTCCCCCTTTTTAAGGGCCCCAAAGGGGTTTATTGGGGGTTTAGGTTTTTTCTGCAACAAAGAACAGAAGTTTTTAGTTAAAAGGTTTTAAAAAAGAAAAAAGGGGTCTTTTTTATTTAAAAAAAATAATAAACATGGAAATTTAAATGCAAAAAAATTTTTAAAAACAAATAAAGCGCTTTAAAAAAAAAAGCGTTTTTATTGATGTGATAAAAAAAATTTTTTCTGGTTTTTATATTGGTTTTGGGTTTTTGTGATGTGTGTGTGTGTGTTTTTTTGAATATTGGTTGGGTTTTTTTTTGTGATTTGGTTTTTTCAAGTAAAATGAGGTGTTTTTTAAATAAAAAATTTTTTTTTAAAAAAAAAAAAAAACACTAGGGGTTTTAACCCCCTTCTCTTAAAAAAAAAAGAAAAAAAAAAATACTTTAAAATTTTTTAAAAAAGGGTAAAAGTGAAAAACCAACCACTGACGGGGCCCCCCCGGAGGCCCCCCAACCCCTTTTATTTTTTTTCCCAATTTTTTCCCCCGTTTTTTCCTATATCATTTTTTCTTTTATACGGGGACAAAACACATAAAAAACCTTCTAAGGCCCCAAAAGAAAGAAAAAACGCTTTTTTTTTTTAAAAAACCCAGCCCTGGGCCAAAAAACCCCTGTGTTTTGCACATTTTATTTAGCAAATAAATTTTTAAATTTTTTTTTATTTTTCAGCAAAACTGTACTTCCTCCTCAGCCTTTGTCGTCTGCTAGTTCCTAAATGCAAAAGGGACGGGGGGGAAACTGTAGGGGAAAAAAAAAAACCCATTTAAAAAACTGCCAACTTTTTACACTCCTGGGATTGCGGGCCTCCCGGGAAAAAAAAACTTGTTTCAAAAATGCATTTTTTCCCAAATTTAAAAACAAAAATTTTTAAAAAAAAAAAATAAATTTTTAACCCTATAAAGATCTACAGGGGAAACAGGAAAGGGGAACCCCCCAAAGTGCCTCTTTTTTTTGCCCCAAAAGGCTATACAATTTTTTAATTCTTTTTGTGGGTGTGTGTTTGTGTTTTGGGGGGTTGTTGTGTGGTGTGTGTGGTTGGTGTGTTTTTGGGGGTTTTGTGGGTTTTTTGGGGGGGGGGGGGGGGGGGGGGGGGGGGGGTGAAAAATTTTTGTGCGTGGGGTGTGTGTGGTTTTGGGGTTTTTGTGGTGGGTTGTGTCGTTCTGTGTGGGGGTTTTTAAATCTTTTTGGGGTTTTGTTGTGGGGTTTTGTGGTGTGTGTGTGTTTTGTGTTGGTGGGGGTTTTCAAGGGGCTTGCATTTTGTGTGTGTGGTGTGGGGGGGGGGGGGGGGGGGGGTTTGTGGGGTGCGTGGGGGTTTGTGTGTGGGGTGTGTTTGTTGTGTGTTTTGTGGGTTGTGTGTGTGGGTTTTGTTTTGTGGTGTGTGGGGTGTGTTGTGTGTGTTTGGTGTGTGTGGTGTTGTGTGTGTTCCTGACGATTTCAAAAAAAAAAGCCGAAAAAACTGAAGTAAAAATTAAATCTTTGGGGCATATGTTTAAAAACACTTTTTTTTATTAAATCAAACTAATCAACTTAAACCACAATCGAGCCCAAATCAATCCAATCCAATTTTGTTGTTTTAAAAATAGCCCAAAACCACAGAGCATATGGGGGGCGTCCCTCGAAAAATGTTACATCTCATAAAAAAAAACTGTGCGACAAAATGCCAGCCCACAAGCGACGATCAGTACCTTGTTTCTGGAAGATGTGAAGATCGAAAAATTTCACGAAGCATGTCGCCCAAAACACAAGCTGTTTACCAAGTTGTAGCATGGGGGGTCGCAACTTTCTCTTTGTTAAAATTTCCCCTAACCTTTGCCTCAAAAGGGGGTAAAGTGGAAGTAAACCTTTTAAGGTTGTAAAACGGTTGTTGAGGGTTTTTTATTTGTATTCTTTATATTTGTTCATTATTGCATTTTTTTCCCGTCTGTGGATCTTGCAATTATCTATTTAGCGCGTTGTTTTGGGGTGTGTGTTGGGTTTTTTGTTTTTTTAAAACAAGGCCTAGGCCTTTTACATGTAAAGAAATTTTTCCTTATCAAGGGCAGTTCTCCAGCTACTTTTGGTTTTTGCGTCGATGCCAGACCTACCGTTGGGATTTGTTTTTTTTAAAATAAAAGTTTTGCAGTCATGGCTGTTAAAGTTTTTTGTCATCGTCGTTAATACAATATACCTGCTTCCAAAACCGCCTTTGTTCTTTGGCCCTTAAAAAACCGTTTTTATCGGCCCCGTTCCCAGGGCAAGTCAGGCATACAAAACGCCGCTCAACACAGTAGCCTAAACTAACGTAACAGTCAAAAGAATTTTAACCTCATACCTGTCGATGGTTTTGATTTCCCTTATTATTCCTATTTTGTGAAGAGCTTACATTATTTACACTGAATATGTTATATATTATGGGCCCTTTTGCTGTCCATCTGTTCACTTCTGAAGTTCTGCAAAAAGACACTCATATCGCTAGACAGTTGTGACAATGTTTTGGCCAACTATAAACCAAATTCAGGAAAATCCAGAAATGTGAATTTTTCCAAATTTCATCAGGAAAACTTTTTTTAAAAAAATGGGGGTTTAGTTTTCATTGCCACCAGGGCACCAAACAAATCATTCTTTTTCAATTTTTTGAAACAACAAAACTCCCCAAAGTTGGTTTGGGCCCCCTTAATCATTAATGGTGGGTAAAAATGGTTGACATGAAAAGCCACCTGTAAACCCTTAGAGTTCACCAAGAAACAAAAAAAAAAAAAAAAAAAAAAGACATTCTGCAAAAAAAAAAAAAACCAGGTTAAAGCGAAACCTTCCTTTTCTTCCAAAATATTCATTAAACAATTTTTTTATAATAGTAACAAAACAAGTGTACAACCGAACTCATGTTAAAAAAAATGTTTGGATGATTCATGGGAGAGCCTGTCTTTCCACATCTACGACACTGCTTTTTTTTTTGGACACAAAGTTTGTTTTTTAATAAAAGTTTTTTTCAATTTTGGTCGTTGACAAGATTTTGGGGTTTTTTTTGTTGTGTTTGTTGTTGTTTTTTTTTTGGGGGGGTCCAGGCACTTTTTTTTTTTTATTGAAAAACTGTTGTTTTTGAACATCTTTTTTTTTTTAATGGTTTTTTTCATTACGCCCAAAGTTTGTTGACAATTTGTATTCTGTTGACAAAAGTTGTGTTTATGTTACAAGGTTTTTTTGTTCTATTGTCACAAGGGTTTTTGTTTAAGTTTTTTTTCTTTTGTCAGAAGTATTTTTCTATTAACAGAATCTTGTTTTTTTGACAGAGTATTGTTTTGTTTTTAAATTTTTGTCTGTAAACGAGGCTTGTTTTTTTTGACAGAAGTATTTTTTCTTTTTTTTATATTCTTGTTCTGTAAACGAGGTCTTGTTCTGTTGCAGCAGTCAGAAAAAACCACTGCTGCGCTGCTTCTGTTACTTCAAGTAAAAGGGAAAGGAAAATAAATCCATGGCAAGAATGAAACAAGGGCACGTCATTTCCAGGGGTGTCAGGGTTTTACTGTTTTCAATCAGACTGGTTAAAACAAAAACCCCCCACACACACACACCACACACCACACAAAACACCACCCCACCCCAAAACAAAAAACCCCCCACCCAACCTCTGCCAGGATGCGGAAAAGGTTTGAAGTTTTGAGGGGGGGGGGGGGTTGCCCTACAGTAATTCTGTCAAAATTGCGGGGTCCCAAATTTTCTTGAAAGGGCCGTAAGCTTACACATTTTCAGCTGCTTTATTTTAGATGCTGAAAAAACAACAACAACAACAAAAAACACCAACAAAGTGTAGGGGCTGACCTTTGTTTAGGGCATTTCATCCTCCGGGCCCAAAAGGCCAGGCGGCCCCCTTTCTGTGCTGGCCTGGGCCCCATGTTGAGGGCCCCAAAGAGCGGAGGCTGGACAAAAAGAGAGGGTTAACAGACCCTTAGGGGGGACAAGAGGGTTAAAAAGAGGAGCAGGGACAGAGGGGTTTAACGAGAAACAGGGACCAAAAAGGTTTAAAAGATAAAACAAGGAAAAAGAGAGGGTTTAAAAGCCCCGGGGGAGGGACAAGAGGGTTAACAGCTGAGGGAGGGTAGGGCAGAGAGGGTTAAAAGCTGGGCAGAAAAAAAGAGAGCGTTGACTCTGTGGTTGGGGGAGGAAACGGAAAGCGTCGACTGTGGATTTCCCACACATGAGGCAGAACCCCAAAACCCTGACCCCCCACTCTCCCCAGCCCCTCCTACTCAGCCAGAGAAATCGGCTGCCAGACCGCTAGCCGACGCCATCTCCGCCACCACCAACCACCACCACCATCACCGCCACCCCACAGGTTTAGCAGGGGGCTCACCCCAGTCAGGCTAACCTTTAAACCCACCCCTCCCGAGACGGCATTCGAGATCGGGCAAACGAGCTCGAGGGAAGGGACCCACGAAAACCGC
>CM060350.1:15819894-15844962 GCA_030674155.1 Stramonita haemastoma | reverse complement strand
TTTAAATTAACACAGGGAAATCTCCATAAATGTATCCAGCAATTTTTATTTCGAAAAAAAACATGATTTGGGCCACTTTTGGACCCCTGTCTCACCTTGATAACGATAGAATACCATATTTTCTGTCATAAATTACGTTATAGAAGGTAAAGGTAAAGGTGTCCCATAACCTATGTGGTTGTAGAGGAGCGAGGCATCAGAAACCTTAGCTTCTCCATGGGCCAGCATACTGAGGGCAGCACCCATCTCCTCTCCCTCGCTGTTTGATCTCCCCTGACCCTGAAGGGGGCAGGTACCCATTTACAGCTGGGGGAACTGGGGAAACTGTGCTGAAGCCAAGGCGCAAAAGGTCACCCATCCAATTGGTAACCATGCTCAATGCACACACACACACACAACACACACACACACACACACACACACACACACACACACACACACACACACACACACACACACACACACCGTGCGGGCAGGCACGCACAAAATCACAATTCATAGCGGCGGTTTATTCCAAAAAAACTCTTTTGAGCTAATAGAGAAACAAAAAGCAGGCATGTCAGTAAATGAATGACGGGAATAAAGAGAAAGAGCACATCACATGTACATAAAGGGCAATAGTGATGATAATGAATTAGACATGGTTAGACACTGTCAGGGTTGGTGCACCCTTGGATGGACGGCAAATTACTCATGTACTTTCAGGAAGTATACAGGTGTTTGTAGGGATAAAAGAGAGAGGGGAACAACAAAAAAATTACATAATTTATGATAGGAGAATGAGCCAAGAACTGTTGAATAAGACATCCAACACCATGGATCAAGCTAAAATGAAAAAAAAAAAAAAAAAAAAAAAAACATGAGGAACAATACGATCATTCAAGAATGAGTGTAGATGAACAACCATGGATGTTACATATTATCATTAATTAGTAATATTATTTTATATAAATTTTTACTGTTGGGTTTTTTCCTATAGTTTGTGTGTAAGAGGGATAGGAGGGGAGTGAAATGGGTCCGCCTGTCTGTCTGTCTGTCTGCCTGTCTGTCTGTCTGTCTGTCTGTCTGTCTATTACTGTTTAGCATGTATTTGTAACGACGATTTCTTTCATCTGGTTGTTTGTTGTGTGTTGGTTGGTTGGTTGGTTAGTAACTGTCAATAATGGGTACCTGCCCTCTTTAGGGTCAGGGAAGGTAAAACAGCCAGGGAGAGGAGATGGGCGCCACCGCCCTCGATATGCTGGCCCCCTAGAGAAGCTAAGGTCTCTGACATCTCGCTCCTCAACGATCCAGTAGGTTATGGAAACACTTCCTTTACCTTAGGTTTAGTTTTGTTGGAGTGTGTGTTTTGTTGTTTGGTGTGTATTTCTTGATGGCTGGCTCCTTGGCGGTGAAGACATCGTTGCTTCCATAATATGCTGAAGGTTAGTGCTCCAGGGAATAGCACCACCACTCTGTGACATTCGGGGATTTTGAAATGCTACTTTTTTAATAGTTGAAGATAAAAAAAAAAAACATACTGTCTTGTTTTTTTTTTGCTTTTAATAATCATGTGCCTAGGCATACAGTGTGTGTGTGTAGGGGGGAGGGGGGGTGTCAGTGTGTGTGTGGGGTGTGTGTGTGTGTGTGTGTGTGTGTGTGTGTGTGTGTGGGTGTGTATGTGTGTGTGTGTGTGTGTAGTGTGTGTGTGTGTGTTTGTGTGTGTGTGTGTGTGTGTGTGTGTGTGTGTGTGTGTGTGTGTGTGTGTGTGTGTGTGTGTGTGTGTGTGTGTGTGTGTGTGTGTGTGTGTGTGTGTGTTAGGTGATGTGTATGTGCGTTTCTCTGTGTGTATGTGTGTATGTGTGTGTGCGTGCGTGCGCGCGTGCATGTGTGTGTTTTTACTGCACATGTTTTCATGCACGTGAATACCTGCCAGTGACTGTATGTGACCAGCCAATGGGTCACTACCAGTAGTGCAGCAGGCTGATCATTCAGTAAGGAAATAATCGCCAACAGAATAAAAACATAACAAAAAACAAAAAAAACACTGCTGACTGGTCTGAGTTTTTTCGGCCGTGTGTTGTGACTGCCAAGTAAGGTGAGACTGGGTGTATGGCACACGCGCATGCATGCACACGCACGCATGCACACACACACACGCACGCACACACACACACATCATGCACGCACGCACGCACGCGCGCGCGCACACACACATGCACACACACACGCACGCAAGCTCACACGCGCGCGCACATACACACGCACCCACGCGCACACACACGTACGCACGCATGCGCACACGCACACACGTATGCATAGGGGGACGGGATAGCCTAGTGGTCAGAACATTGTGCTCGCAATTTGACGACCCGAGTTCGATTCCCGGTCGAAGGGATTTTTCCCTTGGAGTTAACATCAGTGCTGACTCCACTCTCCCCAAAAGTCTTTTGGATGAGACTGTAAACCGAGGCCCCGTGTGCGAACGCACGCAGAACATCTTGCGCACACGTTAAATCCTGTTCCGCTTTTCGTAAGAGTAGGTCATTGTGTGCCGGTGGGAACAGATGACAATATTTACACAACTGCATACACATGGGGACTGGATGAAAAAAAGCACACGAGTGCTTATTCCATTATCCTCGATATAAAAAAAAATGACAAAATAAAATAAATGCATGCATACCAGCGCGCTTACATACTCATAAACGCACACATAAGCATACCAACGCATGCGCGCACGCATGCACATCATACATACACATGCATGCACGCATGCATTCCAGCTCACTCACATACTCCTAAAAGTACACCACGTGCATACCAGCGCACGTACACACACACACACACACACACCACACACACACACACACACCGGATACCGGGGAACGGGATAGCCTAGTGGTCAGAACATTGCGCTTGCAATTTGAGGACCCGGGTTCGATTTCCGTTCGAGGAGATTTTTCTCCTGGAGTTAACATCAGCGCTGACTCCACTCTCCCCAAAGTCCTTCGGATGACACTACAAACTAAAGCCCCGTGTGCAAACGCACGCATAACATCTTATGCACGCGTTAAATCCTGTTCCTCCTTTCGTAAGAGTAGGCCATTGTGTGCCGGTGGGAACAGATGACAAGATTTACAAAACTGCATACACACCGGGACTGGACGTTAAAAAAGCACATGAGTGCTTATTCCATTATCCTCGATATAAATAAATAAATGAATAAATAAATAAATAAATAAATAAATAAATAAATAAGACTACGGGATTGGTAAAGTAGAAATTACTCTCGCCTCACTTTTTTTTTTTTTTGGCAAAGTATATTACTATACACTGGGTGTATTGATTAGATCTACTATCGTCAACATTAATGCAAGAAATTTGAAAGATAAACTACTGAAAATAAAATATTCATAGTGTTGTTGTTGTTTTTTAATTTCTTTGCACCCAACGACACACTTCACACAAATCCGCGACTGTGCTCAATTCTCTCCCCCTTGTTGAAGAACACGGTTGCCTTCTTTGGGGCTACTAAAATTCATAAAGGTTCGCTCTATCATGGGAGTTAATTCTCGCGCATGCGCAAAGCTGTTAAATTCTCTCCCATGGTGAAGAACGCTATTGCCTTCTTTGGGGTTACTAAAATTCATAAAGACTCGCTGCATCAGGGGAGTTTATTTTGAAAAACTGACTTGATAATTATTCACTATCGAACTCTGCCGATCCTAGCCTTGCCTTACTAACACTGTGCGAATCACAAAAGTACCATCAAAATGCTGAATAGTTCACAACTATTTTTCAATCCTAAAAAAAAAAAAAAAAAAAAAAAAATCAAACAGATTTCTTTTTTTAATCAAACTTTCAGATAAATGTCAGTGGTTGACAAGAAGAGCAGCTTCAGTTTACAATGTATAAATGGTATCACATCCTATCAGCTTCATTTTACGATGGATATATCGTATAGGGGACGGGATAGCTCATGGTCAGAGCACTCGCTCTCCCCAAAACCAATGTTAAGCAGCATCGAGCACGGTTACCAGTTGGATGGGTGACCGTTTGCGCGCCTCGGCGTCAGTACAGTTCCCCAGTTCACCCATGCCCTCTTTAGGGTCAGGGAAGAAAAAGCAGCGAAGGAGAGGAGATGGGCGCCACCTTCAATATGCTGGCCCCTGAAGAAGCTGAGGTCTCTGATATGAGTCACCTTTACCTTTACCTTTAAATCGTATCACTTCCAATAGGCTTCAGTTTACCATGGGTATAGCATATTACTTTCCATCTGTCTGTTTCGAATACTTTTTGGTTTTTTTTCCTTTTTTTTTTTTATTGTGACTTTTTCCTCCTCTTCTTCAATTCTTCTTTTGGGGTTGTTGTGGGGGTGGGGAGCTGTTTGTCTGTTTGTTTGTATGCTTGTTTGTTAGTTTGTTTGTTGAGTGTCTTTCTGTTTTTGGTGGTGTTGTCTTCAGAGTTGGCAGTGGACAGCTGTTCATGTGACAAAATAGTGTGTTTTAAAATGTCACTCACTCACTCACTCAGTCCCATGTCCCAAAGGACGTAGGGGGGACATGAGAGAAGACGCAACGGAGATCTTTTTCCATGCTTCACGATCCTGTGTGGCTAGTAGGAGGCGTCGCAGGGGTTGGGCAGTCCAGTCTTTGATGTTATCAACCCATGATTTCTTTTGGCGGCCTCTTCTTCTCTTGCCCTCGACTGTTCCTTGCAAGATGGTTTTTGCTAGGGTGTTGTGTCTTGTGGTGTGACCAAACCACATCAGCTTTCTCCTCTTTATGGTGGAGAGCAAAGGCTCTTGGGGGCCCACACGCTTTTTGATTTCTTCTTAAAATGTAAATCATTGTAACTGTCTGTCCCCTCTGTGTGTCTTGTGAAGTCAAGCCAAGATGAGATGATCTTTCTTGAGGGTAAAAGATTATGTTTTACACAACTGTGGTGCGGTGTGTGTGTGTGTGTGTGTGTGTGTGTGTGTGTGTGTGTGTGTGTGTGTGTGTGTGTGTGTGTGTGTGTGTGTATTCTTTAGTTTAACGTCCTTTCACTCAAAAATGATAACAGGTGGGAAGATATATTGTATGTTGGGGGGGGGGGGGGGGGGGTTGAGCACATAGCTAATCATCCGATATAAACAACTGTAAATAAGTGGGAGGATGGGTGTAAATAAAGCTTAAACAAAATTTATAATATAAAAAAAGAAAGAAAAAAACAGCTTTAAAAAATAATTTTTGCAATTTCATGCAACTAGTAAACATCGTTATGCTACACGTAGCTTATAATAGGAATAACGCACACATTAAATCCTGTTCCGCTTTTCGTAAGGGTATGCCATTGTGTGCCGGTGGGAACAGATGACAAGATTTACAACACCGTATGCACACGGGGTCTTGATTTAAAAAAAAAAAACAAACAAACAAAAAAGCACACGAGTGCTTATTCCATCACCCTAGACATAAAAGAATAAATAAATAAATAAATGAATATTAATGACAACAGAGTGTCTTTCATTAATGGGGTCTCTTTAAGTCTTTTAAACAAAATGTGCTCTAAGCACCTAACAGGGAAGACAGGTAACAAGATTTTCCGATCTCTGCATAGTAAAAGAATGTGAGCATCTGAAATAGTTTTGCCATATATACGTGTTGCTTTTTTTGTATGGAAAATCTGTATTTAAAAGCATTGTGCCTGAACCTGTAGTTAAGAGATTCAACATTTCTATGTTCATGCAAATTACCGCATTCAAAAGATAATAAATGAGTTATATCATCATTCCTGGAAAACTCACTATCCTGTAATTTATTTTTGAACTGTTTCCAGCATACATTTTGCAACATACTATAGCTTGCCTTCAGCGCCTAGGCTTTGGAGAACATCTCCAACACTGACTGTCCGTATGCCTCTTGGCCGAGAGAGTGGGGATGTACTGTGGGAAAGGCATCTCCACGATAATCAAATTTCTGCCCAGTTTCCAAAACAGCATCTGCCTCCTCTGCTGTTTTGGAGGTCATCGTCGAGCACGATGGACAAACAAACAAAACAAAATTTAATAATAGCCTTCATGGGCTGACAAAGGAACATCTACGCTGTAAGACCCATTGTCATGCTTTGCTCCGCATTTTACCATTCTGTCAAGTTTTTCACTAAAGTAGAAGATGGAATCCAGCAGAAAGTAATACTAGTGCCCCGTAACATCAGAAAACCAACCAGATGACCAATCTCAGTTACGAGCTCTTGTCTCACTTTAGAATTGTAGGGGGGGGGGGGGGGGGGTTAGAGCAAGTAAAATTGACTTGGAATGAACACAGAAAAGCGTTTGAAATCTCTCTTTAGGAAAGTGTAGAAAATGTGTGTGCGTGCATGCGTGTGTGTGTGTGAGTGTGTGTGTGTGTGTGTGTGTGGAAGAGCAGAGAGAGAGAGAGAGAGACGAAAAAGACCACTTATCATACCATAATGATGAACCAGAACTAGACACTGTCGAATTAAAGGGGAGCTACTGTGATTCGGCTTATTAAATCGCAGTTCCTTCCCCTATACCACTAACTTCTGTTTCAAGGCGATTCCCAGATCAAGGGCTACACAACTCTAAGTCAAAACTGACTTAGTTTTGCACAAATTTGATAGGCTTTATTTTTGTGTTTTTAACTTTTCAGCCAACACCGTAGTCAGTTATTTGGCGTCTTTTAGCTTCAGCATTCGCGGGGTCAACACTGTAGAAAACACAAACTGTACTCCTTTGATGTTCATTTTCAACTTTCTCGTGATTATCTGGTATTGCTCTATGTCCTCAATCTCAAAATCAAGTATAGAGTGCATTTTTTTCATACTGTTAAATGTCTGTGGAGGTCAGCGGAATATTTCCTTTAGCATTTAAAAAAAAAAAAAAATTATATAACCCAGAAGCTAAAGGCGGAGTGTAGCCAAATTTGTACTTGCAGACCAAAAGTATTTTTCTTCACCAAAGAGTTGTTACTGCATGGGGTTGACTTTGGGGCATTGTGTAAGTGGTATTGTTGCGAAAACAAGGTGAAGGCGTTCAAACCAGGGATCGTAAGTGCATTGGTTTTATCTTCGAAAATCATTCGATTCCAAATGAATTCATCTCTTTTTTCGGCACTACTGGTGCGTGGTACGCGTCAGATTGGACGGATACCGAGTTGCCGTCAGTGTATGCTGGCAAGATGTCGTCTGCTATCGCAACCTTCTTGTGGGATGCCCGTAAGTAATAATATTTTTTTGGCATAAAGTTCTGTCACTGTATGAGAAAAAAATATCGATCAAGTTTTCAGTGTTTTGGAGTCGTTTCCTTAAACTGTGAAAGCTTTTAAATGTGTTAGCTATTCTTTTATTCCAGTATGCAATACAAGTTTAGATAGGCCTATTCACTTCGAAAAAATATAATATAGCCATAGGCCTATTTTTGAAATGCCTTTAAATGATGATATTCAGTTTTGAACGACAGTTACTGTGCTGGTAGGGATGCAGCATTATCAGTCAATCAATCAGTCGATCAAAATTATATATATATATATACATTATATATGTATTAATATACATGTCCTAGTGTGGTACTGGTAGATTAAACAGAACAGGGTTGTTGTTTTTCTTGTGCCCTTGCTTCATTTCATAGGTTACTTGCACAAGAAACATTCAGCATGCATGCACAAATAAGAGCGTGAACACACACACACACACACACACACACACACACACACACACAATCAATCACATACACACACACACACACACACACACACACACACACACACACACACACACACACACCACACACACTCACTCACACATACATGCACGAGCACACACACACACTCACACACACACACACACACACACACACACACACACACACACACACACACACACACACACACACACACACACATGTAATTATGTATGTGTGTGCACACATTGACAGTAAATTACACAAGAGCATACATTTTTGGTATGTTGTGTTAGGCTCCATCCTAACAAAAGATGGCACATCAAACAATGAGGTGAAAGCTCGCATTGCAACAGCAACATCTGCACTAGTCAGACTCCAGAGGATCATCAGAAGCAACAACATCAGCTTCTGCACCAAATACCACCTCTACAATCCCTCGTAATATCTATCCTCCTATATGGCTGTGAATCATGGACTCTGACAGCAGAGTTAGAGAGAAGAATCCAAGCATTCGAGAACAAGTGCCACAGAAGACTCCTCAAAATATCATACAAAGAACACAAGACCAATAACTATGTGAAAGAGGAAATCAAAAAGCGTGTGGGCCCCCAAGAGCCTTTGCTCTCCACCATAAAGAGGAGAAAGCTGATGTGGTTTGGTCACACCACAAGACACAACACCCTAGCAAAAACCATCTTGCAAGGAACAGTCGAGGGCAAAAGAAGAAGAGGCCGCCAAAAGAAATCATGGGTTGACAACATCAAAGACTGGACTGCCCAACCCCTACAACACCTCCTACTAGCCACACAGGATCGTGAAGCATGGAGGAAGATCTCCGTTGCGTCTTCTCTCATGTCCCCCCTACGTCCTTTGGGACATGGGACTGAGTGAGTGAGTGAGTTATACACTGAAAATAGTGGAAAAGTATGTGTACATATCATCATATGTACTGATGTAGAAAAAAAATTAAATGTGTTCATTAGTAACAAATACATGTAATTGTAAATAAATGTTTTTATATGAATTGAATACTTAAATCCTAATTTCAAGTTGAATACAATAAATACATGTAGATTAATGAATATATATATATATATATATATATATATATATATATATATATATATATATATATATATATATATATATATATATATATATATATATATAACTTATAAAACTTACACTGAGTAGATAATGTCTATAATGTTTACATTGACAGGATGTGCACACAGTATAATAATCTGTATTAAATTAATGAATAAAAATAATCTATGTTGTTATTCTGGGGGAGCAAGGGGGGGGTTAGTATATTATGAGAACACCTTTACCTTTTAGCTTACCTTTGTTTTGGATTTTGAGTTGTTGAGTTATTTTTTCTTGGGAAGAAATTGTAGGTGATGGGCCAGATTTTTGTTATTGTTGTTGTGGTCATTGTTGTGTTGTTGTTGTTGTTGAGCAGGTGGAACGGTCACTGACCCAGAGTGCCACCAGAGGGCAGTCAGCAGACAGCAGCAGTGGAGGGGGTGGGGGAGGGGGGGGCCTGTGGAACAAAATCAAGTTTGACCTGGGCTTCATCACAGGCCTCAAGTATCCCAAGTCTGTGAGTGTCGGACAGTGCCCTAGTCTTAGTTTTATATGTTTGTGTGTGTTTGTGTGTGTGTGTGTGTTCTTCAAGTTTAAGGTCTATTCACATTAAGTGATTTTAGACAACAAGTACAAAAAAACAAACAAAAAAAAAAAAACGTAAACAAGAAAAATTGAACAATAGCTGAAAGTGTGTGTGTGTTTGTGTTTGTGTTGTGTGTGTGGTGTGTGTGTGTGTGTGTGTTGTGTGTGTGTGTGTGTGTGTTGTGTGTCATTGTGTGTGTTACTGTGTGTGTCACTGTGTGTGTGTGTGTGTGTGTGTTTGTGTGTGTGTCACTGTGTCAGTGTGTGGTGATGGTGTTGATACATGTTTTGAACTCTTGTGTGATGATATGGTTGTTAATACAACATGTGTTCAGTTATAATACTGCTGTGATGATAATATTGTTGTTATTATCTGGGCAGGTGCTGAATCTTGCAGGGTTCCGTATGTACATCTGCTGTACCGAGCTTGTGGAGCATCAGCAGTTCTTCAAGGGTCAGTGTTGCCATTGATAATAATAGTAAATAATAATAATAATAATATTATTATTATTATTATTATTATTATTATTATTATTATTATTATTATTATTATTATTATTATTATCATTATTATATGGAATTTGTAGCCCTGAATCTTGTAATGTAAAGCAAAGAAATCAAAGCGCTCTCACCTTCAAATCGTTCACATGCATGCAACCGTTCACGAAGATTAACAGATTTTACATTTACACATGCATGCACGCACGCACGCATGCACACACACACACACACACACACACACACACACACACACACACACACACACACACACACACACACACACACACACACTTATAGTGACACACACACACCAGCTGAAGTATGTTGTCAGTGTAAAGTTGTCTTGACTGTGAAAGTGGTGATGTGTAAGTAAACTGTCATGTTAGTTAAAGTTAAAGTCTGTCCGGAGCCTAAGGCCCATCATGCCGGTGCTTATCCCGGTTTCTGTGGCATTAAGCGACTGAGAGTCATAGACTCCCCCTGGATAGGATGCCAGTCTATCGCAGGGTTAACCCCAACACAAGGTTGGTACCCCTTTTACACCTGGGTGGGGTGAGAAAATAGCCGTAAAGTGCCTTTTCCAAGGGCACAACGCCATAGCCGAAAGCTGGGATCGAACCCGCAACCTTTAGATTACGAGTCCAACGCCCTAACCACTAGACTACAGCGGCGGCTAAACTGTCATGTGGGTGTTCTCTGTTTTCAGAGTTCAGCATGCCTGACACCTTCAACTCCTGGTTTCTGGTCACAGACCTGCACGTCTGGTAAAGGACTTTCTATTTTTCTTTTCTTTTTCTTTTTTATTTTGGGAGGGGAGGGAGATCTGCTGTGGGGGGGGAGGTTCCTGAGCGCTCCAAAATTTGCTAGTGGTGTGATATGTGTATAAAGGTAAAGGTAAAGGTGTTTCATAACCTAGGCAGTCGTAGGGGAGCAAGACATCAGAGACCTCAGCTTCTCTAGGGGCCAGCTATATTGAGGGCGGTGGCGCCCATCTCCTCTCCCTCGCTGCTTTACCTTCCTGACCCTAAAGAGGGCAGGTACCCATTGACAGCTGGGGGGACTGTACTGAAGCCAAGGCGCGCAAACGGTCACCCATCCAACTGGTAACCACGCTCGATGCTGCTTAACTTGATTTGGGGAAAGCGAGCACTCTGACCACTTAGCTATCCCCTCCACCCCCATGTTGTGTATGCCAACATTTTTTCCCGTCTTTAACCTTTTCCCTAGGGGTTGCCCACTATTGGGCAACCAACCATCTCCTAGCCCTAGACGGGATAGCATAATGGTCAGAACATTGCACTCACAATTTGATGATCCGAGTTCGACTTCCGTTCAAGGGAATTTTTCCCCTGGAGTTAACATCAGTGCTGACTCCACTCTCCCCAAAAGGTCTTTCGGATGAGACTGTAAACCGAGGCCCCGTGTGCGAACGCATGCAGAGCATCGTGCGCACATGTAAAATCCTGTTCCGCTTTTCGGAAGAGGAGGCCATTGTGTGCCGGTAGGAACAGATGACAGTATTTACATACACACGGGGACTGGATGAAAAAAAGCACATGAGTCCTTATTCCATTATCCTCGATATAAAAGAAGAAATAAATAAAATAAATCCCTATATAGCACCCACATATGGGCAACAGAAGCATACAAATAATGAAGTATGCACAGTGCTTGTAGTTGGGTCATTCTCAGAAACATGTGAGGCATGATAGTGACCTACTTTACACATCTGCCATTTGGCTGAATTAAGTTTAAAATTGTGGTGAATGCTGTTTACTGGTTATGTTTAATTTAAAAAAATAAAATTTAAATGTTTTTATGACCATTTGTGTTTGTGCTTTTAAATATTGTGAATTTATTTCACCAAATTGCTCATTCCAACATGGCGGATTTGTGACATTTTGGTGCATACTTTATTCAGATTGTTCTTCTGACTTGAAAGACTGCTAATTTGAAACACAACTTGTATTAAAGTAATGCCGAGATGTTGTTTCAAGTTCCCTAGAAGAAAAATTGTACTTTCTTTGTCATGGACATTAAATAGAGGGCAGATTAAAAGCTTGTTGCGGTTGTGACGTTGGTTTCCCAAAGTAGGCCCAATTTTAACAATTTACTCACAAAGAACTATATGTTATCATCAACACATTATAGCCACAAGGGATGAATTAAACTGTTAACAGTATAAAGAAAACACTGTTTTTGATCAGCTGGAGCTCCTATCCTCGTAAATTGCTTGAAACCCCAGATGACCAACATGGTTTCCCTTTTTTCATGTCACAACCAAACGATGTAAATCTGTTGCAAAATCCGGCACATTATTTCACTGACCGAGATTTTCAGGTAGGTACTTCATCTTGATCTTAAATATCTCTGACACATACTTTTTCCCGCCAAAGGAGTATCGCGATGCTATAATTAGAGTTCCAGTCTTTGGTTTCTCCCAGCTTTTTCATGTCACAACCAAACGCAGCATTTGATCAATAATAATATTGATTGATATATCACTTTAATTATATAAATCAATGTAGATAATGTTAACAGAATGCATTGTTTCTAATTTAAGATGGTGGGGTTTTTTTCCATTTGTGTTTAAATTGCTACACTTGGGTGATTTGTGGTTTTGAAGGGAGTGGTTTCCATGTCACAACCAAACGGTTTCCATGTTACAGCCATAACAAAAAACATCTAACTCTAAAATGACAAATTAGTATAAATAATGTTAATAGAATGCATTGTTTCTAATTTAAGATGGTTGGGTTTTTTTCAATTTGTGTTTAAATTGCTTCACTTCAGTGATTTGTGGGTTTTGAGGGGTGTGGTTTCCATGTCACAACCAAACGGTTTCCATGTCACAACCATAACAGATCACTCTAAAATGACAAATCAATGTAAATAATCATAATAATGTTAATAGAATGCATTGTTCCCAATTCAAGTAGGTTGTTTTTTTTATTTAATTTGTGTTTTTATTGCTACAATTTCAGGTTTTGTGCTTTTGAAGGGTGTGGTTTCCATGTCACAACCAAACGGTTTCCATGTCACAACCGAAACATATTACTTCTATAAGGCATTAATATCAAACAACTTCCATTCTTATGTAAAGAAAACTGTTTAGTTTAATGGATATCATTCTGTGGTTTAAGTTCAGGATAATCTGGGGGATGCTTGCTGTGGTCATTTGTACAAAAACCAAACTTTAAATCAGGGTATACAAAATGTCTTAGGGTGTCATTACAAAAAAGCAAAATCATATGCTTTGTTGATGATTGTCATACTTCCAATTGATAGTTTTGTTTTATAGATAAAAACAAAAGCGTTTGTGAGTGTTTTTTGTTTGATATTTTGTGTAAAAAGATGTTTTAATGCTACTTTTGGTTTCCATGTCACAACCGCAACACAGCTAAAAATAGAACCTTTATGCCTCAATTACAAAAAAAACAATCAATGATTCATAATTTTTTCAACAGATTGCACTTTGCAACAGAGTACTCTAATATATCACAAGAAGGCAAAAACTTCCAAGGACATTTATTTTTCAAGGTCTATGTCACAAAAACCTCACATGTTTCTGAGAAAAACCCAGTTAGGAAAAGAGGGGTTCTCTCCCTTGATGTAGGGATAGTGTTAACTAACTCTTTTTCATTTTCTGCACAAGTGATACTGTTGTCACCACACTGATGGATCAATATCATCATCACAATCATAATAATGGTAATAATAATGATAAAATCAAATAATTGATGATGATGATGATAACGATGATGATGATGATGATGATGATGATGATAACGATGATGATGATGATGATGATGATGATATTGAATTTTTACAGCGTTGAATCTTACAAAGCAAACAAATCAAAGCACTTGCACTCAAACCATTCCCACACATGCGACCATGCACAATAACAACAAAAATTAACCAATTTCAAATTTACACACACACACACACACACACACACACACACACACACACACACACACACACACTCTCTCTCTCTCTCTCTCTCTCTGACGGCTTTTTGCCATTTTTTGTCCTGGTCGCTGAATCCAGCTCATACGATTTTGTAGAATTTGTATTGTCCAGCTATTAATTTGCGTCTGTATGAAGATATGTCAGTAATAATGATACGCTTTGGAATGTATACGCCATGGATCTAATGTGTATTTTGATGATTATGATATGAGCATATCACATTGTATAGAAGAGAATGTGCATGTGTATGGATATGTATTTAGGATGATTTGTTTGTGCGTGCGCGTGCGTATGTGTGCGTGTATGTGTGTGTGTGTTTGTTTGTTTGTTTGTTTGTTTGTTTGTTTGTGTGTGTGTGTGTGTATCTGATTTTGACTTTGGGGGAAAATTTTGTTTACGAGAGGGGTGTTAGGGAGGGTAGTGGATCGTGTTTGATTGGTCTTGTTTATTGTTTGATTGGTTTCCTTTGTTATGTTTTTCATGGATTTCCTGATTTATCAATTATTGAATGACAATATGAATGATTGAGTTGCTTGGAATCTTACATTCATTTCTTAATAATTCATTGATTGTGTTTTTTTTTGTTGGGTTTTTTTTTTGTTTTTGTTTTTTTTTCTTTTTTTTCATTTTGTCCCCATGAGGGCCTGGTGTAAAGAAGCCTCTGGCTTACCCAATTACCCTCATTAAAAATTTCGAGTTCGAGTTCGAGTTCTCTCTCTGTCCCTCTCCCTCTCCCTCCCTCCCCCCTCTCTTCCTCCCTCCCCCCCCCTCTCTCTCTCTCTCTCTCTCTCTCTCTCCCCCTCCCTCCCTCCCTCCTTTCTCTCTCTCTCTCTCTCTCTCTCTCTCTCTCTCTCTCTCTCTCTCTCTCTCTCTCTCTCTCTCTCTCACTCACTCACTCACTCACTCACTCACTCACTCTCACTCTCCCCTCTCTCCCCCCCCTCTCTCTCTCTCTCTCTCTCTCCCTCCCCCCTCTCTCTCTCTCCCTCCCCCTCTCTCTCTCTCTCTCTCTCCTTCCTCCCTTCTCCCTCTCCCACTCACTCACTCGCATATATGTACACTTGTGACGTGGTTAACCTGTTCATGTATAATTCAAAGCTGATGTGATCAACCTTTTTTTCCCAGGCTGGCTATGGTGCGATTAGGAACTCTGGGAAAAGATGGCCGCATCTTGCGAAACTGTCTGGCCAAAGCATTATGGGAAGATGTGGAAGCTCGCAGCAAGCAGCTTGGGGTAACTCACTGAATATTGTGTTGTGTATATATGTGTTTGTGCGTTTGTGTGTGTTGGGTGTGTGTTTGTGGGTGTGTCTGTGTGTCTGTGTGTGTTTGTTTGTGTGTGTATGTGTTTGTGTGTGTGTGTGTGTGTGTGAGCGTAAGTGCGTATGAGTGAACATGTTTACAAGAATATGTATCTAAAGATATGTATTTATTTGCGAGCCAAGGTAAAAAGGTGTGTGTGTGTGTGTGTGTGTGCATGCGAGTGCATGTGTGTGTTGTGTGTGTGTGTGTGTGTGTGTGTGTGTGTGTGTGTGTGTGTGTGTGTGTGTGTGTGTGTGCATGCGAGTGCATGTGTGTGTGTGTGTGTCTCTGTGTGTGTGTGTTTTATACTAGTATGTGAGGGAGAGAGGAAAAAAAAAGAGAGAGAGAGAGGGGGGGAGAGAGAAAACAGTAGCGGTAGCTGTACAACATAGTAATGATGTTTCTATGACAACGATGTGACCTTGACCTTCCAACAGGAAGCGGCTTCTCTGACGGCCAGAAAGGAAGGTGTTCGTCGGTTGGCCGATCTGTTTCACGCTTCCCTCTTTGCTTATGATGAGGTAGGTTGGTTGGGGGGAGGGGGGGGGGGGGGGCAGGGGGATAGGGGAAGGAGGGGATTGGTTGGTTTACTTTTTATTACCCCATGTATGATAGGAGCGGGATAGCTCAGTGGTCAGAGCGCATCGCTTTCCCCGAGTCAGGTTAAGCAGCATCAAGCGTGGTTACCAGTTGGATGGGTGACCGTTTGCGCGCCTTGGCTTCAGTACAGACCCCCCCCCCCATCAGTTCGCCCAGCTGTAAATGGGTACCTGTCCTCTTTAGGGTCAGGGAAGGTAAAGCAGCAAGGGAGAGGAGATGGGTGCCGCCCTCAATATGCTGGCCCCTAGAGAAGCTGAGGTCTTTGATGCCTCGCTCCCCTACGACTACCATAGGTTATGAAACACCTTCACCTTTTTACCTACTGATTCCACTCCCCCAAAAGTCCTTCAGATGAGACTGTAAGCATCCATTCCCCTTGGGGATGCCGGGGGCCTGTCAGTATGAACAGCATCCCCACCTTCTGGAAATTCTGTGCTAGGAATTCCCTCTTTTCTATCCCTGTCTTTGCCTCTGCCTTGTTCCTTTTCTTCCTCTCATCTCCTCCTTATCTATTTTCTGCATACTTGATCCACTCTCCTGCCTTTTTTTTTCCAGAAAGACTTTTAAAAAATTACAATTCTTTCCTGCATTGAAGTTTGTGATTGTAGACATAGATGTTACTGCTATATTATAGTGATTGTGACATAGATGTTAGTACTGTAGTGATTGTGGCATAGATATTACTCCTATATCATTGTGGGGGGGAGGGGGGGCAAGATAGCCAGGTGGTCAGGACATTGCGGTTGCAATTTGACGACCCAGGTTTGATCCCATTGGAGGGGATTTTCCCCCTGGGGTTAACATCAGTGCTGACTCCACTCTCCCCAATAGTCCTTTGGATGAGACTATAAACCGAGGCCCCGTGTGCAAATGCATGCAGAACATCTTGCACACATGTTAAATCCAGTTCTGCTTTTCGTAAGAGTAGGCCATTGTGTGCCAGTGGGAACAGATGACAAGATTTACAAAACTGCATGCACATGGGGGGACTGGATGTAAAAAAAAAAGCCCGCGAGTGCTTCTTCAATTATCCTCGATATAAAGAAAGGAAAAACGAATAAGTATAAGGATTGTGAAGAAAAGTCTGAAGTCACAATTTTCACTGAAACAGGTCATATTCTTGACATATGTTCTGGTCAGGTGTAGGGGATAATTTGATTGGCCCGGCAGTTTGTTGCCGTGGAAACAAGAGCAGATAAGCATCGTGGATGTTTTGTCATCAGGGGCTGCTAGCAGACGACAAGGTGTTGGCCGGAGCCGTGTGGAGAATCTTCTTTGAGATGAAGGAGGACATGGACCCTGCACATCTGGAGATGATGGTCGCTTACATCCGTAAACAGGTCTGTAAACGCTTTACAGTCTACTGTCAACAGGTCTGTAAATGCTTTACTCTCTCCTGTAAACTGGTCTGTAATCGCTTCACTGTCTTCTGTGAACAGGTCTGTAAACGCTTTACAGTCTCCTGTCAACATGTCTGTAAAGGCGTTACTGTCTCCTGTCAACATATCTGTAAAGGCTTTACAGTCTCCTGTCAACATGTCTGTAAAGGCGTTACTGTCTCCTGTCAACATATCTGTAAAGGCTTTACAGTCTCCTGTCAACATGTCTGTAAAGGCGTTACTGTCTCCTGTCAACATATCTGTAAAGGCTTTACAGTCTCCTGTCAACATGTCTGTAAAGGCGTTACTGTCTCCTGTCAACATATCTGTAAAGGCTTTACAGTCTCCTGTCAACATGTCTGTAAACACTTTACTCACTCCTGTTCATATGTTTGTAAACACTTGACTGTCTCCTGTCAACAGGCATGTTAACACTTTACTGTCTTCCGTCAACAGGTCTATGAACACTTGACTCATCTGTAGACACTTAACTGTCATCTGTAAACACTTGACTGTCTCCTGTCAACATGTCTGTAAACACTTGACTGTCTCCTGTCAACAGGTCTGTAAACACTTGACTGTCTCCTGTCAACAGGTCTATAAAGTCATCTGTAAACACTTTACTGTCTTCTTTCAACATGTCTGTAAACACTTGACTGTCATCTGTAAACACTTGACTGTCATCTGTAAACACTTGACAGTCATCTGTAAACACTTTACTGTCATCTGTAAACACTTAACTGTCATCTGTAAACACTTTACTGTCATCTGTCAACAGGTCTGTAAACACTTTACTGTCATCTGTAAACACTTTACTGTCATCTGTCAACAGGTCTGAAACACTTTACTGTCTTCTGTCAACAGGTCTGTAAACACTTGACTGTCATCTGTAAACACTTGACTGTCATCTGTAAACACTTGACTGTCATCTGTAAACACTTTACTGTCATCTGTAAACACTTGACTGTCATCTGTAAACACTTGACTGTCATCTGTAAACACTTGACTGTCATCTATAAACACTTGACTGTCATCTATAAACACTTGACTGTCATCTGCAAACACATGCCTGTCATCTATAAACACTTGACTGTCATCTACAAATACTTGACTGTCATCTATAAACACTTGACTGTCTCCTATCAACATGTCTGTAAACACTTGACTGTCTCCTATCAACATGTCTGTAAACACTTGACTATCTCCTGTCAACATGTCTGTAAACACTTTACTGTCTCCTGTCAACAGGTCCTCTACCTAGTACCTACACTCTGGATTACTGTTGATGTAAATCCGGCAAATCCCAGTTCAGGATTCAGAGGGGGCAGTTATTCAATCCCAGCAAAATCCCGGTTCGGGACTAAGAGGGTTAAATTAATTGATTCTCTAATCTCCAAGGGCAACTTACATAAGTAGCCTACTTATCATTCTCTTGTTGTGGTGGTGGTTGTTATGTTCATGTATGAATCTGTCTGGTTGTGCAGGTGGCTCACATCGACCAGCAAGAAGAGGAGTCCATCTTGGGTCGTGGGGTCATGACCTTTTTACCCTTGAAAGGAGAAACGGCGGATCAGCAGGCGAACCAGAGACAGGCTCTGACCATGGGCCGCTTGAGAACCAGAGTGTGATGCTGGAATCTAGAATGATTGACGAATAGATTACTGATTGATTGGTTGACTGATTGATTGGTTGGTTGGCTGACTAATTGGTTGATTGATTGGTTGAGCGATTGGTTGGTTGGCTGATTGACTGATTGATTGGTTGACTGATTGATTGGTTGGTTGGCTGACTAATTGGTTGATTGATTGGTTGAGCGATTGGTTGGTTGGCTGATTGACTGATTGATTGGTTGACTGATGAATTGGTTGAGTAATTGGTTGATTGATTGGTTGGTTGGTTGACTTGATTGGTTGACTGAATGATTTATTGATTGGCTGACTGATAGGTTGAGTGATTGATTGGTTGAGTGATTGATTGATTGATAGGTTGAGTGATTGGTTGACTGATTGATTGATAGGTTGATTGGCTGACTGATTGGTTGAGTGATTGATTGGTCAAGATGACTGGATGAGTGAGAATCGGGGTGTGGCTTGAAGATTGAGAATATTTGATTGGACGGTTGAAAATTAAAGTCTTGAGTAATACAAAATTTGAGAGTGTTCCAGATGTGTTTTGGGAGGCATATATGTGTGTGTGTGTGTGTGTGTGTGTGTGTGTGTGTGTGTGTGTGTGTGTGTGTGTTGTGTGTGTGTGAGTCAAAAGTCGAAGTCAACATTTTATTTCCAGATGGTACATTGAGTAAGCAATAAATTTGCTTTTTTTTTTATCAAGCCATCTATCTAGCAAAACAAAACAAAACAGTGGGGGGTGGGAGGGGGTAGCTGGTTCTTCACTTTAACATCCTTCCACTAAAGTTTGCCACTCCTCAATAAAAAAAATAATAAAATAAATGAGTCACATTGCACCTGACTCACTTTTCAGCCAAGAGCCATTTTAGGCAGGTGGGAGGTGAAGTTGTCGATTTTGAGATTTTGATCGATCAATTAGTAGTAATAGTAGTAGTAGGCCTCCTTCAGTCAGTATCGACTATGGAATTCACGCCAGAAGAAAGATCATTTGTTCAGCGACAACGCCAGCTGTGGCTGGTCAGTCCGATGCGGGAGTGGCAGTCTCTGTTGCATCTGATGCAGATGTGGCTTGTTGAGGTGGCTGGAGTACATGCCTTCCGCTTGGATCTCTTTTTGTTTGCTGCGGTGTGGATCTTTTCTTCACCACACTTCAGCTGTTTGTGGAGAACACTGCGCCATTTGCTGCGGTCAGCCGCTACCTCCTCCCAGTTCTCTGTGTCGATGTCCAGGGCTTTCATGTCACGCTTGCAGACGTCTTAGTAGCGCAGTTGGGGGCGGCCAATACTTCTCTTGCCGGAGGCAAGTTCGCCATAGAGGAGATTGATTGTAAAACTTATTAAGCTTTTTTCCACCTTGCACTGAAATATCGTTTCTATTTGCTTTGGAAAAAAAAAGGGTTTTAAAATTACCCAAGTCCTCATCCTGACCACTTATGATGCAAAGGTTTTTGTCAAATTCTTACTTTTTTACATGCTGGAGTCTCGGCTTTTCAAATTGTAATGTTTTTTCATACAATTGTCCAATTTATTTTTTTGAGGGGGGAGGGGGAGGAGGTTGCAGATTTATAATATGTCAATGGTTAAATTTATGTCTGGTGCAATGTGACTCATTTATGTGATGGGGGGGGCAGGGGGGTCACCTTTCATGTAATGTCAGACCACATAGTGTAAAATATGTGAGTGTGTGTGCCTGTCTGTCTGTCTGTCTGTCTGTATGTTCATGTGCACCCACACATACCCACATACCAGAACAGTAGGCCATTGTGTGCCGGTGGGAACAGATGACAAAATTGACAAAACTGCATATACAAGGGGACTGGATGTAAAAAAAATAATAAAATAAAAAAGCAAAAAGTGCTCATTCCATTATAGTCAAAATAAAATATTAAAAAAAAGCAAACGAGTGCTCATTCCATTATTGTCAAAATAAAAAAATTTAAAAAGCAAACGAGTGCCCATTCCATTATTGTCAAAATAAAATATAAAAAAAAGCAAACAGGTGCTCATTTCATTGTCAAAATATTTTTTTTTTCAAAAGCAAACAAGTGCTCATTCCATTATTGTCAAAATAACAAAATATAAAAAAGCAAACAAGCGCTCATTCCATAATTGTCAAAATAAAAAAAATTTTTTTAAAAGCAAACAGGTGCTCATTCCATTATTGTCAAATTTTTTTTTTTTTTAAGCAAACGAGAGCTCATTCCATTATTGTCAAAATAAAATTTAAAAAACAAATAAATAGCCCATTTGTAAATTAACAATACCCCATCATATCCTCACCTTGCCTCATCTCTTCTATCCTGTTGTCTAGTAGACTGTTAGGGCACCACTGAAGATTTTGCAACCAGCTTCCTCCACTCTCAGAATCTTTCCATAGCAAGTCATTTCTCATCATACACAACACAATAAAAAGTCCATAGTCACGCATCCATTTTTTGTTTACTGTATTTTATTGTAAAAATATATAGATATGTCATGTATATATACATACAAAATACACAGACTGTAATATTACTAGTCTGCTTTTCACAACCATTTTACAAAAGTATTAAAAGCATACAAAATTAAGTGTAAATATAATTATATGTAGATTATATACGATGCATGCCCACATAAATGGATTCTATGTTTCTACATTGTGACTTAAAACAAAATGTCTGCAATTTTGCAACAGATTGATATGTGCATATCACTCAGGGGGGGGGGGGGGGGGGGGGGGGACCCAAATTCTCAAAAATACATCACATTCTTCCTTCAAAAGATCTTTTAGACACCATCCCTGAGAAAAAAAAATATTGGGTAGGCGCTGCACTTGTGGTGACGCGCTCTCCCCAGGAAGGGGGTTGTCCTGGCAAAATGCTGAAGGAAAAAGCCACTCTGATAGGGAAACAAATACTGTTGCAGACAGGAAAAAGAAAAGAAAAAAAAAGGGTTGGCGCTGCACTTTTGGCGACGCGCTCTCCTTGGGAAGAGCAGCCCGAATTTCACGCAGAGAAATCTGTTGTGACATAAAGTGGTATAAAATAAATTTTTAAAAGAAATAAATAAAGATTGTGTCGCCACAAGAGCAGTGATTCTGCCATCTTCTTTACCAAAACAAAAACAAAAATGAAAGGAAAAAAGCCATCGAATATACAAAGCAGACTTAACTGAATTTTTAAAATCATATTCTTTTTGAAATAACGATCAATGATATTTAACAACTGTATTCTTTCCTTTTTTCCATTCCTCGGCTAGAGATCCAAGGTTCATTAATGGTGAGATTTTTGTATCCACAACCGTCTTTGTCCTCACACAGCAACACATGGTCTGTCATGGGAACAGATGACATTTTCAAAACTGCATACACACCGGGATTGGATGTAAAATAGCACAAGAGTGCTTATTCCATTATCCTTGATATAAAAGAATAAATCAAATCATATAAGCGAAAAAGCGTCACGCTGCCATTCAAGTGCCTGACAAGTCGGGCCCAGCGCATCCGACTTATGCATGGGGCACTACTGTTATCATTCAAGTCTTTCTGGAAAAAAAAGGATGGAGAATAGGCCTAAACCAAGAAGGCAAAAAACAGACGAGGAGGTGACAGGAACAAGACAGAAACAAAGAAAAGGATTAAAAAATTTTTTTTTTTTTTTTTTAAAAGAGGGAACTCCTAGCCCAGAATTTCCAGAAGGTGGGGATGCTATTTATACTGAGAGGCCCCCAGCATCCCCACAGGAGATATCAACTAAATGATTTATCATTCATTAATCCTCTTTGTCCCAATCCGGGATTTGCCAGGATTGAATAATTACACCCCCCCCCCCTAAGTCCCGATCTGGGATTTACACACAGTAGATTTCCATCATGCTGCGACCATCACTAATTCAGTAATTGCTACCACATGTCAAAGCTCTATCACGCCAGAGGTATGAACCCTGTAGAGTGTCTGGAAGTAATTATAGCTGCTGGTATGTACTTAGAAGGAGGAAAAGGCCAGCCAGTATGTTGCTTGTGCCTGACATGATTTCGTGATGGAATGCAAAATCTAAGGGCAGTTTGTGTTCAGAGACACTGAATGCTAGAGGGTTAATTAAGTGTCTAATGGTTGATAACAGCAACCCAGACACATAGGAAAGGGGAGTGCATTTTTTTGGTGGTGGTGATGATTTTGATCTTGAAAAGCTGGGGGGGGGGGTGGAGGGAGGGAGGGGTTCCAAATGCAAGAAATTTGAGGAAACAGGCAAACCCCGCATATGTCAACCACCAGGACGGATAGCCTAGTGGTCAGAACATTGCGTTGGCAATTTGACAACCCGGGTTCGAGTCCGGTGGAGGAGAATTTTCTCCTGGAGTTAACATCAGTGCTGACTCCACTCTCCCCAAAAGTCCCTCGGATGAGACTTTAAACCGAGGCCCCGTGTGCGAACGCACGCACGCAGAACACCTTGCGCACATGTTAAATCCTGTTCCGCTTTTCATAAGAGTAGGTCATCGTGTGCCGGTGGGAACATTTACAATACTGCATACACACGGGGACTGGATGAAAAAAAAAAGCACAAGAGCGCTTATTCCATTATCCTCGATATAAAAAAGAATCAATCAAAAATAAATCAAACCACACCCTGTTACATCCAGTGCAAAACCTTCACACCCCCTCAGTCAGTCTCACTTTCCCCATCAATACTCCACTTTGACCTTGACAGGACTGTACTCCGATGACCTCCCCTCTCGCTTAACGTTGGCCGATGACCTCCCCTCTAGTTTCAGGTTGCCCAATGACTCTGCCTCTAGCTTCAGGTTGGTACGGATACGTATAGCGTCAGCCATCTGACACACGCAGGCAAAGATGGAGAAAAATCCGGAGACCACGCAGAATCCGAAGGACCAGGACAGGAAGTTGGAATCCGGGCTGGGTAACCATTGACGATCCACTTCAGCTCTGAGGCTAAAAATGGTCACCGATAGGGTGATGAGGGCCCCTGCAAAACCAAAATTTTAAAAAAAATTTTTGATACCACTTTTAATGTCACAGCAGATTTCTCTGCATGAAATTCGGGCTGCTCTCTCTCTCTCTCTCTCTCTCTCTCTCTCTCCTCTCTCTCTCTCTCTCTCTCTCTCTCTCTCTCTCTCTCTCTCTCCCTGGGGAGAGCGGCGTGTCGCCACAAGTGCAGCGCCTACCCTTTTTTTTTCTTTTTCCTGTCTGCAATTGTATTTGTCTCCCTGTCTGTGACTTTTTTCTACAAAATGTTGCCAGGGTCAACCCTCTTGTTGCTGTGGGTTCTTTAACAAGTGCTAAATAATGATGTGTAACACACGGGACCTCGGTTTATCGTCTCATCCGAAAGACTAGCATCCAGACCATCACTCATGGTCTAATGGATGGGGGGAGAGTTTTGGGCCCAAACGGGATTCCAACCACCGTACACTCCGACCCGGACTTTTCGCTTTCTAGGCGGGCGCGTTACCTCTAGACCACCAACTGACAGATCACCAACATGGTCATGAATATGGTAATGAAGGCCCCTGTAAAACCAAAGCCGCCGCTGTAGTCTAGTGGTTAGGGCGTTGGACTCGTAATCTAAAGGTTGCGGGTTCGATCCCAGCTTTCGGCTATGGCGTTGTGCCCTTGGAAAAGGCACTTTACGGCTATTTTCTCACCCCACCCAGGTGTAAAAGGGGTACCAACCTTGTGTTGGGGGTTAACCCTGCGATAGACTGGCGTCCTATCCAGGGGGGAGTCTATGACTCTCAGTCGCTTAACGCCACAGAAACCGGGATAAACACCGGCATGATGAGCCTTAGGCTTAGGACAGACTTTAACTAACTGTAAAACCAAACATATGAATCAGTGGTCTAGAGGTAAACACACCTGCCAAGAAAGCCCAAAGTCCAGGTTTGAAGTGTGTGGTGGTTTGATCCCCGTTTGGCCCAGAAACTTTTCCCTATTTATTAGACCATGAGTGGTGGTCAGGGTGCTAGTATTTCAGATGAAAAAATAAACTGCGCTCCACTGTGATACACACACATGTGTAATTATTTAGCGCACATAAAAGAACCCATGGCAATATGGGAGTTGTCCCTGGTAAAATTCTGTAGAAAAAAGCCACTCTGATAGGGAAACAAATACAGTTGCAGACAGGAAAAGAAAGAAAAAAAATAATGGGTGGAGGCCAACCCGAATTTCACACAGAGAAATCTGCTGTGACTTAAAGTGGTATATGATGCAATACAAACATGGTCAAGGATATATAGTAATGAGGGCCCATACAAAACCAAATTTAAGAAGTGATAAATGAGCACAAGTCTGCATCATCGAATGCAAGATCACTGTTGTTTTGGACAATGAATGATCTGTGGTTTGG
>CM060350.1:15813522-15819794 GCA_030674155.1 Stramonita haemastoma | reverse complement strand
TTCAAACAGATCCTGCTGTAAAGTCAATATTCACCACACTGAAATAAAAATGTCAAAAACACCACAAAATTTTCTTGAAATAGGCACCTGCTGTAAAGTCAATATATTCATTGCACTGACCAAAAAAAACAAAAAACAAAAAAACACCACAAGAGTGGAATCATTGTCGCTGTTTGTTGTTATGGGTTCTCTCATTCATAAACAACCACAGGAATACTGACTGGGCGTGTGATGAACTTTTATCCTAACAAGGCTATACTTGAACACATACACAGATTAGTTAAAGATACCTCTCCCCCCCACAAAAGCAGCCTCAAGCTTGTTTATTTTATTTACTGGTTTTATTCATTCACTCTTCTATTTATATCAAGGATAATGGAAAAAAAGCACTTGTGCGCTTTTTTTTTGGGGGGCAACCAGTACCCGTGTGTGTGTATGCAGTTCTGCAATATTTGTCATCCGTTCCCACCAGCACACAATGGCACGACTCTTTCAAAAACCGAACAGGTTTTAACAATTGCGCAAGATTTCTGCATGGTATTTGCGCATGGGACCCACAGCTGTCAATTTCCTCCACTTTCAGCTCCTCTCAGCTGCTAATTACTTTAAACCCATTCCATCCCATCCCACCCAGCTGGTGCTATTTATAGCAGGAACTGACCACACTTGGGACTAGGCAAAAGGAAAGGGGCGCTAAATATAGTACTCTTGACTGAGTGATGTTGGATTTGTGCGCTGTGACACAAAATAAAAAAAACAACCAAAAACCCACCCCTATCCCACACACAACCCCCCTCCCCCTCTCCCACCCCTATCCACAAAAAAGTTCCCATACACCATAATAATGTACAAACTTGTCCAATCATCGAGCAAGCAATCCCAAACAAACACCAATCAAACGATGCATTGAAAAGCGGAAACTTCTTTCCTAGAGAGTGAGTCTTTAATCTTTCCCATCACCCCCCCACACCACACACAATGAGTCTTAACCCTTACAGCATTAAATATCTGCTAACAATTACTTCCCCTATCCTGAATTTCTACCCCCCCGCGCTCTCCCCCTTCAGTCCGGTCAGGCCGATTTCCCCGGTGATAATGGTACCAGAGGAGGTTTTATTTACATTAATTACCTAGGTACCCATTTTGCACTCTTCTGCACCTCAGAAGCCCAGGAATTGAAGGAAATTTTTCGGTTGCACCAGTTTTTCCTCCTTATAGGACTGAAGGGTAGCAGAAAGCTGAGCCAGAAAACAGCCTTGCCGTATTGAAAGGGTTAAATCTTCCCATCAACACACACACACACACACACACACACACACACACACACAACACCACACAAACACAACACACACACACACACACACACACCTTGATTGCCGTTCGAGGAGATTTTTCTCCTGGAGTTAACATCAGTGCTGACTCCTCTCTCCCCAAAAGTCCTTCAGATGAGACTGTAAACCGAGGTCACGTGTGCGAACGCACGCAGAACATCTTGCGCACACGTTAAATCCTGTTCCGCTTTTTGTCAAAGTAGGCCATCGTGTCCCGGTGGGAACAGATGACAATATGTACAAAACTGCATACACACGGGACTGGATGAAAAAAAAGCTCATGAGTGCTTATTCCATTATCCTCGATATAAAACAATAAATCAAATCAAAAATCATGCACGCACACACACACACACCCACACACACACACACACACAAACACACACACACACACACACACACACACACACACACACACACACACACACACACACTGACACCCCCCCCCCCCCACACACACACACACACACACACACACCAACACACACCCCTCCTCTGCCCCTTTCACATCACGTGGTGAAGCAATGTGGGTGTAAACGATGCCCAGGCCTCCACTTTCTCTGCGGTGAAATCGGCCGGCGCGATGGAGCTGGGCACGGCCTCGGGCGACTGCAGGGAATGCTGGGCCGCCAGGAGACCGCCTTGACACACAGGTCAAGGTCGTGACCTTGGGTGATGAAGTGCATCATGGCCGCGTTCAAGCTGAAAACAAGACAGACGGACAGATAGACAGACAGGAGTGGAGTGGGTATGAGGTGATGCTGGTTTGGGGAGGGGGGGGGGAGGGAGGGGGAGAGGGGGGGGATGGGGTGGGGCAGGTGTGTTTTTTTCTTTTTTTCAAAAGCAATAAAAACAAAATTTAAAAATTAAAATGCAATAGCAATATTTTCATTTCTTTTTTCTAAAGCAATACAAAATTCTTCAATACACATTTTTTTCTTCTCAAAGGCGATAGTTTCACACACATCCCTGTGTTGTTAACCACTTTCTCTGTCTCTCTCTCTCTCTTCACTCAACACACCACACACACACACACACACACACACACACACACACACACACACACACCACACACACACACACAACACACAACAATGACAATATTTACAAAAACTGCATACACATGGGGACTGGATGAAAAAAAAGCACATGAGTGCTTATTCCAATCCATTATCCTCGATATAAAAGAATAACACTAACACTAACACACAAACACACACACACACCACACACACACACACACACACACACACACACACACACACACACATTCACCACCACCACCACCATCCACACATAATATCATACCCCTTCCCACCCCCACCCTCACATACACATACATCCACCCATCCACCCCCCCCCACACACACACCACTCCTCCCACCACCACCATCCCCACCCCCACCCCCCCCAACACACCACCCTACAGCCCCCCCCCCCCCCCAAACACACACACACATACACCTCCACCCACCACCCATCCACACCCACCCCCCCCACCACCACCACCAACCCACACACACACACACACACACACACACACACACTCCCCCCCTCCCCCCCCCACACACACACCTTCCCCACACACCCCACACACCACCAGCCATCCACACATACACCTCACCCCCCCCCCCCTCCCACACACACACACACACACACACACACACACACACACACACACACACACACACACACACACACACACACAAACATAAATGAAAATAACTATACAGGCCTAATTTTTGTTGACTTTTGAAAAAGCATTTGATGTAATTAATCACTCCCTGCTAGTGCGTAAACTTCACCTATACAAACTAACACCTGAAATAATCAATCTTTTAAAAAGTTTTTTGTTAGATAGACAGCAGTTGGTAACTGCAAATAATCAAACATCAGAATTAGTATCTATTAGATATGGAGTACCACAAGGATCAATATTGGGTCCTCTTTTGTTCTCAATATATGTAAATGACTTACCCTTATTTCTAGATTGTAGCTGTGAAATGTTTGCTGATGACACATCCCTCTATTGTAGTGATACTGACCCCCACAGACTAACACTCAAACTTCAAAACAATATCAACAAATTGATTACTTGGACTCAATTAAACCATATGTCCTTAAATGCTCAAAAAACTAAAAGTATGTACGTACTAGCACGACAAAAGAGGCAAAAAATGAAAAGTAAATTTCAACCTCTGTTGATAGATCAAAAAATCATTGAAGAATTTTGACTCACACAAAATTCTGGGTGTAATTATCGACAATAATCTTACTTGGACTGACCATGTGATGGCACAAGGAAAACGTCTTACAAACAAGGTACGTCAGCTATCAAAAATAAAACACTTTCTAGATAGTCATTCACGCAAACTCTTTTTTTGTGGACACATCTTGCCTATAGTTGACTATGCCTCATCTCTTTGGGACAACTGCAGTGAAACTAATTTGAAATTCATCCATCGATTATATAAAAGAGCGCTAAAACTTGTCCTATTAAAATCAAGCTCCCTAACCATCAATGATTATAAGCTAACAAATATTCTTACATTTCAAAACAGGCTTTATCTCAATAAAGCTCTATTTGTACAAAAAGTTGTCAATGGAAATGCCCCTCCCAAGATCACCAATAGATTCAAAATTAATGAGCACAGGCATAACCATCTACTAACATTTCCCAGACCCAGAAACAATCTTTACAAAACAAGCTTCCTATATTCAGGTAGTGATTTATGGAACAAGCTCCCAAAACATTTAAAATGTATCAAAAATAAAAATCAGTTCAAAAATCAGTTGAAAAATCACTTAATGCGCTTATGCAAAAATGTTTAAGAACTACACATCAATCCAATCAACCATACTTAGAACAGACTAAAGATATTGATACTCTCTGCTAACCCCGAAAAATCTTCACGTGTGGCTCACTGTGACTGAAAAAGCTACACTTTGCTTGCTATATATGTATGTGGAAGGGGGAAAAGGTGGAGAAAGGGTTGTTGTTTTTTTGTATTTTTTTTTTTATATAATTTAATTTTGAACAGGATAGGGAATAAGTGATGTATGTAAACACGTGTATATTCTGCAAATTCACAAGGAGAAAACCAAACCACTGATTTGACGACTAGATTGGATTTTTTTTTTTTTTTTTTTTTTTCCACTTACCCAGTTTAATAGTTTCAGGATAAATATTTAATTTTTTTTATTTTTATTAATTATATTAATGAGACTATTAGCACTATTATATTTATATTATTTTGATAAGTGGAAAGGCCTTACTTTTTTGTTCTGGTTGTTGTTGTGTATGTTTTTTGTTGTGTTTTGTTTGTTTTTAGTTTGTTTTGTTTGAATGTTTGTTTGTTTGTTTTTGTTCATATGTGTAGGGTTTTTTATTTATGAAATATAATCATAAATCATTATCATAATTCTTCTGGTTGCTGTTTGTGTTTTCCCCCTTCCTCTTGATACCCCCCTCCCCACCCGTTCCCACCCCCCCTCCAAATTTTTTTCTTTTTTGAGTGTGTGGGGTTTTTTTGTGTGTGTGTTTTTTTGGGGGTTGTGTTTGTTTGTTTGTTTGTTTTTTGTTTGTTTTTTTGCTTTAGTTTTGTTTTGCTTGGTTTTTTTTTTTCGTTCATTAAGTTTGTTTGGTTCTCTGTTGCTTTTGTTTGTTTATTAGTTTTTTGGTTAGTTTGAATGTTTGTTAGTGTATATGTTATTTCCTCTCAGTGAGATTGGTATTATCATATGTATTGTTGCGTTTGTTTTTCGGGGTTTTATTTTTGTTTGTTTGTTTTGTTTTGTTTTGTTTTTTCTTTTCTTCCTCATAACATAAGTATGAATTGAAGTGTGGAGATAATGTAATCTGACATAAGTTGCTTATTGACATTTCATGGATTTTTTAATTATTTTTATTTATTTATTTTTTTTATTTTTTTATTTTTAAGTCTTAAATAATGGTTGGTGACATTGTATTGATATAAGCTGTTGACACCATATGATTTTTTTTTTTTTTTAAACAATTTTAAATGTGTGCATGCCCATATTTTGTTATGTTATTCCACTCAGTGGTGATGGGTATTATCATATAGTATTGTTGCTTTAGTTGTTTTTTTCTTTTCTTTCCTTCTAATATATAATCCGTGTGGATTGGTTTTTTGATATTTTGGTCTGATTGTGTGACATTGTATTGATATAAGCTGTTTGACACCATATGATTTTAAAAATTTTTTTTTTTTTTTTTAAATGTGTGCATGCCCATATGTTTGCTATGTTATTCCACTCAGTGGTGATGGGTATTATCATATGGTATTGTTGCTTTAGTTGTTTTTTTCTTTTCTTCCTTCTAATATATAATCCGTGTGGATTGGTTTTTTGATGTTTTGGTTTGATTGTTTGTTTTTTGGTGTGTTTTTTATGTGTTTTTTGTTTGTTTGTTTGTTTTTGTTCTTCTTTTGTTTGATTGTATGTTTGTTAGCGTATATGTTATTTCCTCTCAGTGATGATGGGTATTATCATAAGTATCGTTGTGTTTGTTGTTTTTTCCTTATCTTCTTTTAAAAATATAAAGTATGAATTGAAGTACAGAGATATTGTAATCTGACATAAATTGCTTATAGATTTTTTTATTATTTTACTTATTTATTTTTAAAAAAATTTGTTGTTGTTGTTGTATTTAGTCATTTTTTTAAAAATTTGTTTTATTATTATTATTATTATTATTATTATTATTATTATTATTATTATTATCATTATTATTATTACTATTATTATTACTATTATTATTATCATTATTATTATTATTATTATTATTATTATTATTATTATTATCATTATTATTAAGTATTAATGTTTTTTGGTTACATTGTAATTGATATAAGCTGTTGTGTGTGTGTGTGTGTGTGTGTGTGTGTGTGTGTGTGTGTGTGTGTGTGTGTGTGTGTGTGT
>CM060350.1:15806022-15808522 GCA_030674155.1 Stramonita haemastoma | reverse complement strand
AGGCTAGAGGTAGAAACCCTGCTGAAAGTCTGGAAATAATTATAGCTGCTGGTTTGTACTTGGAAGGAGGAAAAGGCCAGCCAGCATGTGTGCCTGACCTGGTTTCGTGATGGAATTATGCGAAATCTAGGGGCAGTTTGTGTTCAGAGAATCTGTGTGTGCCTGACCTGGTTTCATGATGGAATTATGCGAAATCTAGGGGCAGTTTGTGTTCAGAGAATCTGTGCGTGCCTGACCTGATTTCGTGATGGAATTATGCGAAATCTAGGGGCAGTTTGTTTTCAGAGAGTCTGTGTGTGCCTGACCTGATTTCGTGATGGAATTATGCGAAATCTAGGGGCAGTTTGTTTTCAGAGAGTCTGTGTGTGCCTGACCTGATTTCATGATGGAATGTGAAATCTTGGGGCAGTTTGTGTTCAGAGAGTCTGAATGCAAGAGGGTTAAATAAAAAAAAAAAGAAAGACTGACCAGATCCGGGGTGACCTGAGCGTGAAGCTCCATGTCTCCAATGCCGAAGAGCAGGTGACCCTGACTGGTCAGCACAGGGCAGTAGGTGGGACTGGAACTCTCCTCCACAAGGTGCACGGCCTGCAGGTTCTAACCACACGCCACACACAAACATCACACATCAGACCTGAGTCACAGTAACCATGCAAAGACACACACACACTCGCCATGTGTCTGTAATACAACACTGACTCACCATGTGTCTTAATTATAACACTAACTCACCATCTGTCTGCAATGTGCCATCATGGCATAAACAGAACACTAACTCACTATGTGCCATCATGGCATAAACAGAACACTAACTCACCATGTGTTGGCAGTGTGCCACTATGGCAAAAATAAAACATTAACTCACCATGTGTCTGCAGTGTGCCATCAGAGTAGAAGCGTGCCATTGCCGTAACACTAACTCACCCTGTGTCAGCAGTGTGCCAAATTGCATAAACAGAACACTCACTCACCATGTGTCAGCAATGTGTCGCCATGGCAGAAATGTGTCACTGCAGTAAAATAACACTGACTCACCATCTGTCTGCAGTGTGTCATCTTGGCAGAGACATATCACTGACACACCCTGAGTCATCAAGGCAGAAACAGAACACTGACTCACCATGTGTTGGCAGTGTGCCATCAGAGCAGAGGCGTGCATGTCATCCCCCAGGGCAGACACGAAGAGAGGAGGGTTGCCCAGGCGACTCATGCAGTCCGCAATGTTGCGCCCCACACCTCCGAACGACTGGTGAATGTTCCCCCCATAGGTCGCTCCATTCATCTGCAATGCAGTTTCTTTTTGTTTTTTGTTTTTTATTTGTTTACTTATCTATCTATCTATCTATCTATCTATCTATCTATCTATCTATCTATCTATCTATCTATCTATCTATCTATCTATCTATCTATCTATTTATTTATTTACTTTTTCTTTTATATCAAGGATAATGGAATAAGCAATCATATGCTTTTTTACATCCAGTCCCTGTGTGTATGCAGTTTTTGTAAATCTCGTCATCTGTTCCCACCGGCACACGATGGCCTACTCTTACGAAAAGCGGAACAGGATTTAACGTGTGTGCAAGGTGTTCTGCATGCGTTCGCACACGGGGCCTCGGTTTAAAGTATCATCTGAAGGACTTGTGCAGTGTAGTGTGTGTGTGTGTGTGTGTGTCAGTGTTAGTGCAGTACACTGTACTTTTCTGTTGATAGCTCAGTTAAGACGTTCGCCTGCCAATATGTAAACCGTGAGTTTCTGGGTTCGTACCCAGCCTTGCCCTTTCTTCCCAGTTTGACGAAAAAAAATCGAAGTGAATGTCAAAGTCATTTAGATGAGACTATAAACCGAGGCCCCGTGTGCGAACACACGCAGAACATCTTGTGCACACGTTAAAACCCCGTTCCACCTTTCGGAAGAGCAGGCCATCGTGTGCCGGTAGGAGCAGATGACAAAATTATTATATAAAAAAAACCAGCATGCACACAGGTGTCGTGTTTAGACACCATCCCTGAGGGAAAAAAAAAAAAAAATTTGGGGTAGGCGCTGCACTTGTGGCGACGCGCTCTCCCCAGGGAGAGCAGCCCGAATTTCATGCACAGAAATGTGCTGTGACATAAAGTGGTATAAAATAAAAATGAAAATAAGTGGTTCAACCCAATCCAGTCATGTTGTTTATAGCCCTGCCGACCACACAGGTCCTATCGGGGGCTGTCACCTCATCAAATATAAATCTCAGATTAAAACTGTGCAACTATATACAGATTAAAATGGGGTATAAAACCAACTCAATTGTCCTTACTTGTATCGACGCCCTGGTCAACTATAAGGGTCAGCCCAGGACGGCCACCACATCATGGGAAAACCCACATCGATCACACATAAAATGAGATAACACCCAAACCAGATTCCTTAAAACAACCTTGTCCTTGTCCTTAGAGATCAACTATACCACTTTCACTCCTATCAGATGGAAAAAGCGTCAGTGGTCAGAGCACTCGC
>CM060350.1:15798522-15801022 GCA_030674155.1 Stramonita haemastoma | reverse complement strand
GGCGTTAAGCGACTGAGTCATAGACTCCCCCCTGGATAGGATGCCAGTCTATCGCAGGGTTAACCCCCAACACAAGGTTGGTACCCCTTTTTCACCTGGGTGGGGTGAGAAAATAGCCGTCAAGTGCCTTTTCCAAGGGCACAACGCCATAGCCAAAAGCTGGGATCGAACCCGCAACCTTTAGATTACGAGTCCAACGCCCTAACCACTAGACTACAGCGGCGGCTACATAACAAAAAACAGAAGAAAAAAACAAAAACAAAACAAAACAAAACACATAACACAAAACAAAACGACACAACACAAAAAAACACAACACAAAACACAAAACAAAACACAAAAAACACAACAGAAAAAAACACTACACAAAGAACAAAACCAAACTCACCGGCACTGAACCCCTCTCCCATGGCCCAGTTTTCTCACACACAGCGGAACCACCTCCCTTCCCTCCTGACCCCCCCCTACACTCTCTCTCCTCCCCTCCCGCGGGCCGGGCCGAGGCTCTGGCAAAGGGAGACCACACCCCTGGCTTCCGACCTGATGAAGAGTCGTCTCCCTGCCCCTGCATCTTCTGGGTCAAGGCCACAGCAATGTCTGCCGCTATGGCCGCGTTGTTTTGGACGAGAGCCACGTCTGACCAGTTGTCAAGGAGAAACAATGATGATGATGATGATGATGATGATGATGATGATGATGATGATGATGGTGGTGGTGGTGGTGGTGGTGGTGTGGTGGTGGTGGTGATGATGATGGTGGTGGTGGTGGTGGTGGTGGTGGTGGTGGTGGTGATGATGATGATGACAATGATGATGATGATGGCTTCACAGAGTAGTGGTCAGCCTAGTGGTCAGAACATTACGCTCGCAATTTGACGACCCGGGTTCGATTCCAAAAAAATGGGATTTTTCCTCTGGAGTTAACCTCAGTGCTGACTCCACTCCCCCCCAAAGTCTTCCTCACTGCATCCAACTTCAGCATGGGGAGATAATTTTTTATATCTTTTAAATCTATCTGGAAAAAAAAAGGGGGGACAGGAAAATGGACCAAGAAGGCAGAACATAGGATGGAGGTGACAGGAACAAATTTATTTATTTATTTATTTATTTATTCATTTATTTATACTTTTATATCGAGGATAATGGAATAAGCACTCATGTGCTTTTTTTTACATCCAGTCCCCATGTGTATGCAGTTTTGTAAATGTCATCTGTTCCCACCGGCACACAATGGCCTTCTCTTACGAAAAGTGGAACAGGATTTAACGTGTGGAACTAGGCAGAAACAAAGAGACAGACACCCCCCCACCACCACCCCTCCCCTCGGTCCCCTCCCCCCCCCAAGCAGCCCCATGACTCAGTCAGGATACTGGCTTCCAAAGAAGCGCCCTCTGTCAGCTGGTTGACCCGTTCCAGGATAAAGGGCGTGACCTCCTGACCCTTCACCCCTGACCTCCTGCACAGCCAATCGCAATGCTCGTAACTTCATGACCCTTCACCCATGAACTCCTCCTCCTTCACAGCCAATCGCAACACTCATAACTTCATGACCCTTCACCCATGAACTCCTCCTCCTTCACAGCCAATCGCAACACTCATAACTTCATGACCCTTCTTCACCCCTGCTAGGCCAATCAGAGGACAGATAAAGTTTGTTTTTAATTTATTTAAAAAATAATGATTAACTAAAAAAAAAAGAAAAAAAAAGACAGATAAAAGTGGACAGTCAGAATCCTCCTGAGCAGTCCCCTCCATCAATACCAAACAACCCCCACACCCCTTTTCCTCAAAGAGAACCTCCCCCTTCTCCCCCCCTACCCCTACCCTCCCTCCCCTACAGACTTAACATGTCTCTCGAGTCTCAATAACGACGATCAAGGTCACCGGTCTGATGATGATGATGATCAAATTTTCTTTCATAAACGACGATAAAAGAGTAGAATCGTTGAGTTGATGACAAGTGTTGGGGTTGGGTTGTTTTGAGTTTCTTTTAGGCATTGTGTGTTTGTTTTCGTTTTTGCTGGTCTACCCCCTCCTGTTAAGAGGTAGCTCAGTGGTCAGAGCACTCACTTTTCCCCTGCTAAGGTTAAGCAGCATCGAGCGTGGTTACCAAGAGGATGGGTGACCGTTTGCTCACCTTGGCTTCAGCAGAGTTCCCCAGCTGCCAATGGGTACCTGCCCTCTTTAGGGTCAGGGAAGGTAAAGCAGCGAGGAGAGGAGATGGGCGCTGCTGGTCCCTCGAGAAGCTGAGGTCTCTGATGTTTCGCTCCCCTACGACCACATAGGTCATGGGACAGGTTTACCTTTACCTTTTATTTTTCTTTTCACACCTCCTGATGGTCACCAGTCTCTCACCTTGCTTCCTCCACAGCCGCGCGGATGGCAGCCTCTATTGTCTCCCCTGAGGCAGCGAACTCTTCGGGGATGGGGACAGCAAACAGCATGCCACTGCCCAGCTGTGCGCGCAGGCTGGCCTCTGAAGATGTTAGAGACATTTTCGT
>CM060350.1:15758522-15793522 GCA_030674155.1 Stramonita haemastoma | reverse complement strand
GTTTCAGTGGCTCCAGTAACTTTCAAATTCAGGTTCAAAACCAACACCTCCTAATCTTCCCCCCCCCCCCCCCCCCCACACACACTTTTCTTTAAATTCTTGTATTTTGAGGATAATGGTGGAAAATGGCAAAAAAGTCCACATCATACGCTTTATTCCCTCCCCCCATCCCCTCCCCCTCACCCACCCCACAGGGCATGTACTGTGTACTGATGATGAAAAAAATGGCAAGATTATTGTTGTTGTTGTTGAGATAATTTTTTGAGTCCCAGCAGAAATACTCAGATCTAGGGATTGGAAATGACAAGAAGTCCTAATCTTACTTTTCATTCTTCCCTTCCCCTCAACCCCACCCCACCCCCACCCCCAAAGGACATGTGCAGGACATTAATGGTTAAAAAAAATGGCAAAAACATCCACATCTCACTCTTCATTCACTGGCCAGGGCATGCCGTGCGTAACAATGGTGCTCTCCAAGGCAACCACGGCCTTCCCACAATGCAATGCGTCCCTCACTTCCTCTGACACACGAAAACCTGTCAGCACAAAAATTTTCAAAAAAAGCCATGAGCAGGGTTAAAAGAAAGACATGAAGAAGAAATAAAGAACTATAAAAAATAAAAATAAAAAAAAAGATGAATGACAAAGGCTGTCAATTGTTTTCAAATCACAGAAAAGGAAAATTCTCCTTTTCCTGAAAAAAAGAAGAAGAAGAAGAACAAGAAGAAGAAGAAGAAGAAAACAGAAACGAAAACACAACAACAACAACAACAACAACAACATCATCATGATCAGGAGGAAGAAGAGGAGGAGGACGATGACGATGATGACGAGAAGGAGGAGGATCAATTGATGATTGATGATGATGATAAAGAAGAAGAAAAAGAAGTAGAAGAAGAAGAAGAAGAAGGAGAAGGAGAAGAAGGAGGAGGAGAAGAAGGAGAAGAAGGAGAAGAAGAAGAAGAAGAAGAAGAAGAAGAAGAAGAAAGAAGAAGAAGAAGAAGAAGAAGAAGAAGAAGAAGAAAGAAGAAGAAGAAGAAGAAGGAAGAGGAGGAGGACGACGACGAGGACGACGACGAGGAGGAGGAAGAGGAGGAGGAGAAAAAACCTAGGATCTCTAGCCAAAGATATAAAAAAAACAACACCTGCCATTCTACAATCCCCCAGGTATTCTGTGTCTCACCTGAAGGTGTTGATGAGAAAGAAGACAAACACCTGCCAACTCCAACACTTGCTCTCCCCGCACACGCCCCCATCGGTCCCAACAGCAAGCGACAGCCATTGTAGGAAAACCCCAGCGGGCCCCTAGAGAACTGTTGTCTGGAGGTGCAGCAGTTTGAGGAGAACTGTCTTTTGGAAAACTGTGTGGAGGTGCTACAATTAGAGTACTGTTGTCTGGAGGTGTAGTTGGAGAACTGTCCAGAGGTGCTACAGTTCAAGAACTGTCTGGAGCCATAGCTTGAGAACTGTCTTTTAGACAACTGTTGTCTGGAGCCCCTGGCCCCCTTTCTCCCAGGCAGACAAGGAGTGGTGGTGATGGAGGAGGAAAGACAGGGTCTGGCCAGAGCTGCCCCGGAGCACTGGCGTGGCCGGCTGATGATGCAGAGGACACTGACAGCCCCCCTGCTGCCTCCTCCTCCTGTGTGGAGGCTTTTTCCTGGGGGAGAAGGTCGAACAGAGGTCAGGCGAGAGACGGGCCTGGCAACGCTGGCCAGGTGACACAACAGTGCCGACATGATCCTGAAGGCTGATTGATCCTCTGATCCTGTCCTCTGGTCCTTGAAGGCTGATCCTCTGATCCTGAAGGGTGGTCCTCTGATCCTGAAGGCTGGTCCTCTGATCCTGAAGGCTGGTCCTCTGATCCTGAAGGCTGGTCCTCTGATCCTGAAGGCTGGTCCTCTGACCCTAAATCCTGAAGGCTGGTCCTCTGACCCTAAATCCTGAAGGCTGGTCCTCTGATCCTAAATCCTGAAGGCTGGTCCTCTGATCCAAAATCCTGAAGGCTGGTCCTCTGATCCTGAAGGTGGTCCTCTGATCCTAAATCCTGAAGGCTGGTCCTCTGATCCTAAATCCTGAAGGCTGGTCCTCTGATCCTGAATCCTGAAGGCTGGTCCTCTGACCCTGAATCCTGAAGGCTGGTCCTCTGATCCTAAATCGTGAAGGCTGGTCCTCAGATCCTGATGGCTGGACCTCCAATCCTGAAGGCTGGTCCTCTGATCCTAAATCCTGAAGGCTGGTCCTCTGATCCTAAATCCTGATGGCTGATCCTGTCCTTCTGCCTCTTAAGGCCAAAGTGGTTGATGTGGTTGAGGTTTTACTGCAACAGAAGAACATGAAGTTTTTAGTTAAAAGGTTCAGTAAGAAAAAATGGGTCTGTTTATTAATAATAATAATAATACATGGAATTTATATAGCGCTATATCTTGTAAAAACAAATCAAAGCGCTTAAATCAAAGCGCTTTTTATTGATGTGATAAAAGTGCTGGTATTGATATTGGTGTGTATTGTGTGATGTGTGTGTGTGGATGTGTGTGTTTGAATATTGTGTTGTGGTATTTTTTTGTGATTTGCGTTTTTTCAAGTAAACTGAGGTGTTATTTATATAATATATTTATGTAAAAAAAAAAAAGCACATGAGTGCTTAATCCGTTCTCTTCAAAATAAAAGAATAAAATAAATACATTAAATTTCAAAATGGCTGTGAACTGTGTAATCAACCAACCACTGACTTGGCCATCAGGAGGCTACACACCACTTTTAGTTTTTGCCACTTTTCCCTCTGTTCTCCTATATCACTTTTGCATTCATACTGCACATACACATAACAAAGCCTTCTAAGGCCCCAAAAGAAAGAAAAATCGCTTTTTTTTGTGAAAGACTAGCCTCTGACTCAAAACTCGTGTGATTTTGCACATATATATTTAGCAAGTAGTTTTGAAATTTTGTTTTATTTTTCAGCAAACACTGTACTTCCTCCTCAGTCCTTTGTCGTCTGCTAGCTTCCTAACTGCAATATGCATGCACGGGGTCAACACTGTAGGAACACAAACAGTCCTCATTTAAAGATCACTGCCAACTTTCTCACGACTACCTGGTATTAGTCTGTGGCCTCAGTGGAAAAACAAACTTGTACATGATGCATTTTCCATACTTTAAAAACAAATATGTGAAAATCAGTATAATTTTACCACTCTATAGAAGATACTACAGGAAGCAGGAAAGTAACCTGTATGTGCCTCTTTATTAGCCCTATAGGCTATACAATTTATAATTCTGTGTGTGTGTGTGTTGTGTTGTGAGTGTGTGTGTGTGGGTGTGTGTTTTGTGTGTGTGGTGTGTGTGTGTGTGTGTGTGTGCATGTGTGCTTGCATGTGTGTGTGTGGGGGGGGGGGGGGGGGGGTGCATGTGTGTGTGCGTAGGTGGTGTGTGTGTGTGTGTGTGTGTGTGTGTGTGTGTCTGTGTCTGTGTCTGTGTGGTGTGTGTTACTCTGTGTGTGTGTGTGTGTGTGTGTGTGTGTGTGTGTGTGTGTGTGTGTGTGTGTGTGTGTGTGCATGCGTGCTTGCATGTGTGTGTGTGTGTGTGTGGTGGGGGGGGGGGGGGGTGCATGTGTGTGTGTGCGTAGGGGTGTGTGTGTGTGTGTGTGTGTGTGTGTGTGTGTGTGTGTGTGTGTGTGTGTGTGTGTGTGTGTGTGTGTGTGTGTGTGTTGTCTGTCTGTCTGTCTGTCTGTCTGTCTGTCTGTGTCTGTGTCTGTGTCTGTGTGGTGTGTGTTACTGTGTGTGTGTGTGTGTGTGTGTGTGTGTGTGTGTGTGTGTGTGTGTGTGTGTGTGTGTGTGTGTGTGTGTGTTCCTGACGATTTCAAAACAAAAGCCGAACAAACTGAAGTCAAAACTTAACGATCTTTGGGCATATGCTTAAACACTTCTTTTCATTCAATCAAACTAATACAACTTCAACACAATCGAGACCAATCCAATCCAATCCAATGTTGTTGCTTAAAATAGCCCAGCAGACCACAGAGCATATCGGGGGCTGTCACCTCGTAAAATGTTACATCTCATAATAAAACTGTGCGACTAATAGCCAGACACCAGCAAGCGACGATCAGTACCTCTGTTATCTGGAAGATGTGAAGATCGAAAAGTTTCACGAAGCAATGTCTGCCATAAGCCACAAGCTGTTTACTAAGTTGTAGCATGCGGTCTGCAACTTTCTCTTTGTTGACACAATTTCCGCTAACCTTTGCTCTCAAGGGAGGTAATGTGGAAGTAAAGCCTTAAGGTTTGTAATCGGTTGTTGAGGGGTTTTTTATTTGTATTCATTGATATTTGTTCATTATTGTCATTTTCCTGTCTGTGGATCATTGCAATTATCTATTTTAGCGCGTTGTTTTTGGGGTGTGTGTTGGTGTTTTTTTAACAGCCTAGGCTACACATGATAAGAGTTATTTTCCTTTATCAAGGACAGTTACTCCAGCTACTTTTGGTTTTTGCGATCGATGCCAGACCTACCGTTAGGTATGTTGTTGTTAAAGTAATGTTTGCAGTCATGGCTGTTGATGTTGTTGTCATCGTCGTTAATACTAATAGTACCTGCTTCACACAGCCTTTGTTCTTTGGCCTTAAAGAGACCGTTTCTATCGGCCAGTTCCAAGGGCAAGATCACGTGCATACAAAACGTCCGTCTCTAACACAGTAGGCCTAATACTAACAGTAACAGTCAATGAATTATAACCTCATACTCTGTCGATGGTTAGATTCCAATTATTGATTCCTATTTTGTGAAGAGCTTATCATTATGTCAGCACTGAGATATGTTATATATTATGGCCATTTTGCTGTGTCATCTGTTCACTTCTGAAGTTCTGCTACATAGACTACTCATATCGACTATTGACAGTGTTGTGATCAATGTTTTGTTGCACATACTATGAACTCAAATTCAGGAAAAATCCAGTAATGTTGAATTTTTCCAAATTTGCATCAGGAAATACTTTTCTTTAAAATGTTTAGATTTCATTGCCACCACGGCACCAGTAATCAAACTCATTTCATTTTCATATTTTTTGTACAACAAAACTCCCCAAAGTTGGATTCTGGCCTCCTTAATCATTAATGGTGGGTAAAAATGGTTGCACATGTAAAAGCTCACCATTGGTGAACCTTAGAGCTCTCACCAAGAAACAAAAACAAAAAAAAGAAAAAAAAAGATCATTCTGCAAAAAAAGAAAAAACCAGGTTAAAGCGAAACCAGTTCTCTTTCTGTCCAAAGTATTACATTAAACATATTTTTTATATATACGTAACAAAACAAGTGTACAACCAGAATCTCATGTTTAAAAAAAATGTTTGGATGATTCATGGCAGAGCCTGTCTTGCCACATCTATCGACACTGCTTTTTTTGTTGGACATCAGAAGTTTTGTTTTGTTATATCAAGTTTTGTTCAAGTTTGGTCTGTTGACAAGAGTTTGGGTTTTTGTTGTTGTTGTTGTTGTTGTTGTGTTTTTTTGGGGGGGTGTCTCAGGCACTTTGTTTTTATTGAATAACTGTTGCTATTTTGATACATACTTTTTTTTTTTAATGGTTTTTATTCAGTTCACAGTCCAAGTTCTGTTGACAAGAGTTGTATTCTGTTGACAAAAGTTGTGTTCTGTTGACAAAAGTTGTGTTCTGATGTTACAAGTTTTTTGTTCTATTGTCACAAGTTTTGTTTAAGTTTGTTCTGTTGTCACAATTTTTGTTTTAGTTTCGTTCTGTTGTCAGAAGTATTGTTCTATTAACAGAAGTCTTGTTCTTTTGACAGATGTATTGTTTTGTTTTCTAAATTCTTGCTCTGTAAACAGAGGTCTTGTTCTTTTTGACAGAAGTATTGTTCTATTTTTTATATTCTTGTTCTGTAAACAGAGGTCTTGTTCTGTTGCAGGCAGTCAGAGAAACCACTGCTGCTGCTGCTGTCATGTTACTTCAAGTAGGAAGGGAACAGGGAAAATAAATCCTATGAGCAAGAATGAAACAAGAGGCACAGTCTACTTCAACATTGTGTCAGCTGTGTACTGTTTTCCAGAATCAGCACTAGTGCTTCAAACACACACACACCACACACCACACACACACACACACACACACACACACACACACACACACACACACACACACACACCCCCCTCTGCCATGGAGTGCTGGAAAGGATAGAAGTTTTGAGAGGGGGGGGGGGGGTTGTCCTACAGTACATTCTGTCAAAACTGCTGTGTCCAGCATTATGTCTTGAAAGCAGCCGTAAGCTATAGCATCACTGCAGCTGCTTTATTTTAGATGCTGAAAACAACAACAACAACAAAAAAACACCAACAAAGTGTAGGTGCTGACTTTTGTTCTAGGACATAATCATCATCCAGCCACCAAAATGGCCAGCCGGCCACCTCTTTCTGTGTCTGGCCTGGCCACAGTGTTGAGGGCACTGAACTGGAGCTGAAACAACAGAGAGGTTAACAGATGTTAGGCTGGGACAACAGAGAGGGTTAACAGACCTCAGGCAGGGACAGAGAGGGTTAACAGACCTGAGGCAGGGACAGAGAGGGTTAACAGATGTGAGGCAGGGACAACAGAGAGGGTTAACAGATGTGATACAGGACAACAGAGAGGGTTAACAGACGTGAGGCAGGTAGAACAGAGAGGGTTAACAGACGTGAGGCAGGTAGGACAGAGAGGGTTAACAGACCTGGGCAGGAACAGCAGAGAGCGTTGACAGTCTGTGGTGTGGGGGAGGAAAGCTGGAAAGCGTCGACTGTGGAGATCCTACACAGTGAGGCAGAACCCAACACCCTGACACCTCCACTCTCCCCTCAGCCTCCTCATCCTGACAGCCAGACTGAAGTCGGCATTGCCAGACCGGCTACTGCCGACGCCATCATCCGCCACCACCACCACCACCACCATCACCGCCACCACCACAGTGTCAGCAGGGGACGTCACCAGAGGTCATGGCTAACCTTAACCCACCCTCTCTCCGAGACGGCATTCGAGATCGGACAACGATGCTCGAGGAAGGGACACGACCGCAACAGCAGCAACAACAGCAAAAGTCGGCCAGGTCAGCGACAGTGTCACACACAGGCGACGACAACAACAACTACCACTACAGCTGCAGGGCAGGAAGAAGAAGCAGCAGCAGCAAAGCAGGGAGCCAGCAGCAACAGTAGCAGTAGCAGCAACAGTGGCGGTGTGAAACGCAAGCAGCGCATCCCTCTCAGCTGCCGGGAGGAGATCGAGGAGGTCGTGTCGGAACATCCAGAGGTCATCTCCCGGTTCGCGGCCACGCTAGGCTGTAGCGAGGCTGCAATGAGGGACACGGTGCGACGCGACACGCGGCTGCTGACCCAGTTTGACCCGGAGGCCGTGATGGCCAAGATGAGGCTGCTGCTGGACCACGGCTTCTCTGCCTCTGAGATCCTCAGCAGGTGAGGGGGATAGTAGAATTTTGCTGGGGGGGGGGGGGGGGGTTTAAGGTTGGAACGAGTGGTTGAGTGTGTTATGTGTGTGTGTGAGAGAGCTAGAGGGAGCTAGAGAGAGAGAGAGAGAGAGAGATGCTCTGTGTGTGTAGGGGGGGTGGTAGGGATGGGTAGGTGGGGCAGGGGGGTGTGGGTGGGTGAGTGGGGGTGGTTGTGTGTGTTTGTGGGGGTGGGTTTGTGGGGTTTTTTTTGTGTGTGGTGTGTGTGCGCATGTATGTGTGTGTGTTTTTATTTTTTCATTTTATTCTTTTGGGGGGGGGGGGGTGCATGCGCATGTGTGTGTGTGTGTGTGTGTGTGTGTGTGCGAACATATGCAGAATGTCTTGCACAGACCTTAAACACCTTTTTTGATTTTTGGAAGAGTAGGCCATTGTTGTGTGTCGGTGGGAACAGATGACAAAATTGACAAAACTGCATGCATGCATGGGGACTGGATGTTTAAAAAAAAAAAAAAAAAAAAAAAAAAAAAGCACACAAGTGCTTATTCAATTATCCTCACAATAAAAGAATAGAAATATATATATATATATATATTATAAGAATGTTGCTGTGGTCAGTGTTCCTGTTACCTTCAGTCTGCTGAATGTTACAGTGGGGGTGGGGAGGTGGTTTGGGGTTTTTGGTTTTTGTTTTTGTTTTTTTTTAATCAGGTTTTCAGTTTTTCCATTGTACAATTTGTTCTACGTAGTGATAAAATCACATCCCTAGGCTAAGGAGTACTGAAGTGGGAATCTTTTGCTTTCCTATTGCTGTTGTGATGAACATGAATTGAGCATGCATAATTACTCTGTCTCTCTGTCTGTCTCTCTGTCTGTCTGTCTCTCTCTCTCTCTCTCTCTCTCTCTCTCTCTCTCTCTCTCTCTCTCTCTCTCTCTCCCTTTCTCTCTGTCTCTCTTTCTGTGTCTCTGTCTCTGTCTCTCTGTCTCTCTCTCTCTCTCTCTCTCTCTCTCTCTCTCTCTCTCTCTCTCTTTTCTCTCTCTCTCTCTCTTCTCTCCCCTCCAAGTTGCCAGATATCCTTTATTCATAAACTCATATATTTGTGCAGTTAGATATTGGTTAAAATTACTACAAATGAGTAATCAGAGGTTGCCAAGACAGGCCTACGAAATGCAATTAATTCTAGATCAGAAAGGTAAAAAATGTTGGGTAGCAAGTGTAAGGGAATTGTTGTGCAATTCAGGGTTTAATATTGTTTGGCTACAACAGGGTGTTGGTGATATTCAGGGATTCCTTAGTGCATTCAAGCAAAGATTAATTGATATGTTTATTCAGGAGTGGTCAGGTGTCATGAGAGAGAGTAATAGGTATGCAACATATAGATCTTTTAAGACTGTTTTTGAAAAAGAATTGTATCTTCATAGTATTGATATTTATTGTTTCCGAGTTGCACTGTCACAGGCCAGAATGAATGTTCTTCCTTTAAATAATAATCTCAGCCGATACAGCAACAACAATCAAGATAAAAACTGTTCTTTGTGCAAAAACGTTATTGAAGATGAATACCATCTAATATATATTTGTCCATTATATACAGATTTACGAACCAGTTACCTGAAAGATCTTCTTCATGTGCCTATGCCTTTTCTTCTTCAGGCACGTAGTAGATGTCGTTCAGTGCAGCTAGCAACATTTTTATTCCGTGCTATTCGAAGAAGACAGACAGTGGCAGAACTTATGTAAAGTAAATAGATCTAGATCTAATAGTGAAAAAGATGCGTTGTATCAAGTGTGTACCGTTGTTTTATGATGAGACTTTGAACAAATTCGTTATATGCACATACATCCACTCCCCCATCTCCCACTTCGTTTTGAATTGTGGCCCAAGGCTGATGTTCAATAAAAACATTTTCATTTCATTTCATTTCTCTCTCCCCTCCCCCCCCCCCTCTCTCTCTCTCTCTCTCTCTCTCTCTCCCTCTCCCCCCCTACCCTCTCTCTCTCTCTCTCTCTCTCTCTCTCTCTCTCTCTCTCTCTCTCTCTCTCTCTCTCTCTCTTGTTAGTCTTCTGAATTTTCCTTGGTATTCCCCTTCTTCTGGACATTACTATTGCTGTTGTTATTCTTGTTGGTATTGGTTACAACACAACAGTGTTCCTGTTGCCTCCAGTCAGTCGTTCTGCTGAATGTTGTTGCAGTGTTTCTGTTGCCTCCAATCACTCTGCTAAACAATGTAGCAGCGTTTCTGCTACCTTCAATCAATCATTCCACTGAACAACAACGACGCTAATGCTGTTTGTAATTGTTGCCGCAGGTACCAAGTCTTCTCTCGAAGCCTCCCCCACCTGCAGTCCCGCCTGCGGGCCATGGGAGCCAGCCAGCACTACCAACACAGGCTGGCCTTCCTCCTCCTCCCCCAACCCCGCTTCCAGGCTCGCCTGGCCACCCTACGCAGAGAGACGGCCATCCTGGGAGACCACCCTTCCCAGGCCAGCTTTGTGGCCCAGCTCCTGGAATGCTCCCAGGATGAGGTGACCTCCCTCGCCCGGCAGTTCCCGTTCTTGCTCACCTTGCCCCCGAGCCGGTTGAGAGAGGTCGTGGGCGTCGTGCGCTCGTTCGGCTTAAGCGCCGAGGACGTCCGAAGCCAGTGCCTGATGCTGCGGTGCCCTCCCGAGGTGGCCCGGCTTCGGCTTCAGCGCGCGGCGGATGCTGGCGTTTTCGAGAAGGACCTCGTGTGCTTCGCCCTCACCAACTCCCAGGCTCACTTCGAGGCCAGCCTCGCCTGGTGGGTGGACAACGCCCGAGCTCTGGGACCCCACAGCGACGAGCGCGAACTCCTGAGGCATGCCCTGGGGTGCTCGGAAGGGGATGTGGCTTCCCTGATGAGACGCAAGCCGGGCGTGGCCAAGCTGAAGCCGGCCAAGCTGAAACGCTGCCTGGACGTCTTGCAGAGGGGTGGGGTTGTCCTCGGGGACCATCCTGGGCCAGGGGGAGCTGCTGTACTTGAGCGCCCGGAGACTGCGTTCGCGCTGGGCCCTGCTGGAGCCCCTGGGGCTCTCCGAGCCGGAGCGCGCGCGGGAGTTGTTGCTGGCGGAGAGAAAGTTTGTGGCCAAGTACGGGTGCGGGAGTGAGTGAGTGAAGGGGGGAGAGAGACACCAAGCGTGTGTTTGTGTGCGCACGAATCCAGCGTGACTTGAGTCAAAGGCCCCTCCCAACAGGGCCCCGGTGGTAAAATCAGCCCGGCAAACATGTTAAATCCTGTTCTGCTTTTCGTAACAGTAGGTCATTGTGTGTGCCGGTGAGAACAGGTGACATTGACAAAACTGCAAACACACGAGCTTTGACATGATTGTGGTAGCAATTAGTGATGGTCACAGCGTGATGGAAATCTACTGTGTGTAAATCCCGGCAAATCCCAGATCAGGATTATGGGGAGGTAGTTATTAAATCCCGGCAAATCCCGGATCGGGACTAAGAGGGTTTTAAGACAAAAGATTACGTTTGACTAACAACCCAGGTAGTGCTGAAATTACAGCAACGGGCTCAGTGCTGCTGGTTGAGGTAACATTGGCTAGTGTAGTTTTTATGTATTTATTTATTCATTCTTTTATATCAAGGATAATGGAATAATCACTCATGTGGTATTTTACATCCAGTCCCCGTGTGTATGCAGTTTTGTGAACCTTGTCATTTGTTCCCAGCGGCACACAACAGCCTTCTCTTACGAAAAGCGGAACAGGTTTTAACGTGTGTGCAAGATGTTCTGAGAGAGAGGGAGAGAGAGAGAGAGAGAGAGAGAGAGAGAGAGAGAGAGAGAGAGAGAGAGAGAGAGAGAGAGAATTAAAATCAGATCAAGTCAAATCAAATCAAATTCTTTTATTTTGAGGATAATGAGTAAGCATTCACACATGGGGCCTCAGTTTATAGTCTCATCCAAAGGACTTTTGGCTGGAGTCAGCACTGATGTTATCTCCAAGGGAAAATTCCCCTCGAACAGGAATCGAAACCGGGGGGTCGTCAAATTGCGAGCACAATGTTCTGACCACTAAGCTATCCTGTCCCCTTGTTTTGAGTCAGGGTGGGGAACATGTCAACCAGGAAATAGTTTTTTATTTATTTATTTATTCTTTTATATCGAGGATAACAGAATAAGCAACATGTGCTTTTTTCATCCGGTCCCCGTGTGTATGCAGTTTTTGTAAATATTGTCATCTGTTCCCACCGGCACACGATGGCCTACTCTTACGAAAAGCGGAACAGGATTTAACGTGTGCGCAAGATGTTCTGCGTGCGTTCGCACACGGGCCTCGGTTTAAAGTCTCATCCGAAGGACTTTTGGGGAGAGTGGAGTCAGCACTGATGTTAACTCCAGGAAGAAAATTTCCTCGACCGGATTCGAACCCGGGTCTTCGAATTGCCAGCACAATGTTCTGACCACTAACTAAGCTATCCTGTCCCCTTGCTTTGAGTCAGGGTGGGGAACATGTCAACCAGGAAATAGTTGTGAAAGGAGGAAACTTTGCTTTGGGCTTTTGAAAGTAAGGAAAAATAGAGAATGTGTTATCTTTCTGGCAAGTGTGGAGAAACAAAAAAAAAAACCAACAAAAAACTGCTGTGACTATTTGTTGTTGTGATGAAAGCTTACAAGCCAGTTTGACATGAATGACGTTTACTTGATTATTGGTGTGTGTGTGTTGTGTGTGTTGTGTGTGTGTGTGTGTGTGTGTGTGTGTGTGTGAAAGGCAAAGTCAAAGTCAAAGTCACACTTTTATTATTAGATGGTACATTGCTCTTTTTCATCAAGCCATCCACCTAAGAAAAAAAAAGTGTGTGTGTGTGGTGTGTGTGTGTGTGTGTGTGTGTGTGTGTGTGTGTGTGTGTGGTGTGTGTGTGTGATATGTCTGCATGATTTATGTAGCTGATTAGTTTGAATATGATGTGTCTGCATAATTTATGCATAATGTCATGAAAAACTGAAAATACATTATATATATTTGTCGCTTTAAAACTGGAGTATCAGTGTGTGTGTGTGTGTGTGTGTGTGTCGTGTGCATGTGTGTGTGCTTGTTTGTGTGCATGCATGTATGCTTTGCATGCGCATATGAGTGTGTGACTTAACATCCTGCGCACAAACCCCCCCCCCCCCCACCCACCCCTCTTCCATCTTTGACAGAAAAGCAGGCAGACTGTGATCCATAGCATGAAGGACAGGTGGCGCATACCTAGCATGCATCCCATGATCTGGGCAGGAATGGGCTCCACCAGTTTTTTATCTGGCCCGAAATAAACTGCCTGCTTGCCCAAAACACGCGCACAAACTGAGTGTGTCAGTTCAGTATAAATATTCAGGGAGAAGGAAGAGAAAGGGGACCGTTGATGTTGTAATTATCACTGTTGTTGTTGTCGTGGTTAGTAATGTTTTCATCATTATCATTATTTTGTCATTGTCATTATTATCATCATTATCATCTTGATGTTGTTTTATTATATTGTTATTATTATCGTTGTTGTTGTTGTTTTATTGTTGTTATTATCATCATCATCATCTTTATTGTTATTGTTGTTTTACTATTATTAATATCTAATCATCATCATCAATCATTTTTTTATTTCTATTATCATCATCACCACCACCACCACCACCACCACCACCACTCATCATCATCATCCATCATCATCATCATCATCATCATCATCATCATCATTCGTTGTTGTTGTTGTTATTATTACTGTTATCATTATTATTACTATTATTATTATCACATCAACATTACCATCATCATCATTATTATATCATCAATTATTATGGTTTTCGTCATCATCACCATCATCTCCACCACCACCAACATCATCATCATCACCACCAATCATTATCACCATCATTATTGAACAGTATTTTTCTGACAATACGTCAACATGTAGGCGGTCCATTCCATATCGCAACAGGGACAATCCCAATACCAACAGATGTTTGAGAAACAATACATAACACAGGGAACACCAAGTACCTAGCAACTCCACAGGTCATCATATTTTTTGCAAACGTTGCAGGTCAGAAGTGCTATATATATATACCATAGCAATTGATCCATCAATCTTTTGATGCTTCCAGGTGGCATGTTGATCAATGATCCAGGGTGTAGAATGTACGTAATGTTCAACAGTCGGTCGTCACTGGACTTAATTAATTAATCAGGTAAATGGTTTCGTGAATTGTCTTCTATCAGTTCTTAGTGTCAGGGGGGGAGACATCTGTGTACGACACCTGTCATCTTTGACGTCCAGGACGGTGTTTGGCGGTGTGTTTATGTCGTGTGTGGGTGGGCTTGTACGTGTGCACATGTGTGTGTGTGTGTGTGTGATGTGTGTGTGTGTGTGTGTGTGTGTGTTTGGATGTGTGTGTGTTTGGATGTGTGTTGGATGTGTGTGTGTGTGTGTGATGTGTGTGTGTGTGTGTGTGTGTGTGTGTGTGTGTGTGTGTGTGTGTGTGTGTGTGTGTGGATGTGTGTGTGTGTGTGTTGTGTGTGTGGTGTTTGGATGTGTGTGTGTGTGTGTGTGGTCTTTGTGTGTGTGTGTGTATGTGTGTGTGTGTGCTTGGATATATGTGTGTGTGTGTGTCTGTGTGTGTGTGATGTGCGCAAGCCAAAAGATCAATACATGTACAGATTGCATGGGACGAAGTTGTTTGTTACTGACAGATTTCGCAACATGGCCATACACATGTTAACAACCCAGTTTTTAACACACTGGTCTGGGGGAGTGGGATAGCCCAGTGGTTAGAGTGTTGAACTCATGATCTGATGCTTGGGTTTGAATCCCCACCAAGACGTTCGTTCGTGGCAATTTTTCCTCTGGAGTTAACATCAGCTCTGACCCAACTGATAGAGAAACAAATACAGTTGCAGACAGAAAAAAAAAAAAAAAAAAGGTGAGCTTTGCACTTGTGGCAACATGCTCTCCCCAGGGAGAGCAGCCCAAATTAGCAGAGAAATCTGCTGTGACATTAAGTGGTATAAAATTTAAAAAATAAAAATAAGTTGCCAGAAGCCCATCAAATGAGAGCATAAACTAAAAAGTCTCTTGTGCAAATGCACGCTGATCATCTTGCTCACATGTTAAAAACCTGTTCTGCTTTTCCAAAGAGTAGGCCATAGCATGCCAGTAGGAACAGACGACAAAAATTGGTTTGAAATGCATGCACAACTGGTGTCATGTTGAGGCATCATACCCGAAGTCAAAATGCAGCTACCTGCTCTAATTACTGACAACTTTGAACAACTGCTCTGTAAATACTGACAACTTTGAACAACTGCTCTGTAATAACTGACAACTTTTAACAACTCCTCTGTAATGACTGACAACTTAACAACTGCTCAGTAATCACTGAAACTTTTTAACAACTGCTCTGTAATTACTGACAACTTTTAACAACTCCTCTGTAAATTACTGACAACTTTTAACAACTGCTCTGTAATTACTGACAACTTTTAACAACTGCTCTGTAATTACTGACAACTTTTAACAACTCCTCTGTAAATACTGACAACTTTTAACAACTCCTCTTTAATTACAGACAACTTTTAACAATTCCTCTGTAATTACTGACAACTTTTAACAACTGCTCTGTAATTACTGACAACTTTTAACAACTCCTCTGTAAATACTGACAACTTTTAACAACTCCTCTGTAATTACTGACAACTTTTAACAATTCCTCTGTAATTACTGACAACTTTTAACAATTCCTCTTTAAGTAAAAGTCAAAGTTAAAGTCTGTCCCGAGCCTAAGGCTCATCAGGCCGGTGCTTATCCTGTTTCTGTGGCGTTAAGCGACTGAGAGTCATGACTCCCCCCTGGATAGGACGCCAGTCTATCACAGGGCTAACCCCCAACACAAGGTTGGTACCCCTTTTACACCTGGGTGCGGTGAGAAAATAGCCGTAAAGTGCCTTTTCCAAGGGCACAATGCCATAGCCGAAAGCTGGGATCGAACCTGCAACCTTTAGATTACGAGTCCAACGCCCTAAGTACTAGACTACAGCGGTGGCTCCTCTTTAAATACGACAGCTTTTAACAATTCCTCTTAATTACTGACACTTTTAACAATTCCTCTTTAAATACCGACAACTTTTAATAACTGCGCTATAAATACTGACAACTGTTAACAACTCCCCTGTTAATACTGACAACTTTTAACATTTGCTCTGTAATTACTGACAACTCTGTGTGTATGTGTGTGTGTGTGTGTGTGTGTGTGTGTGTGTGTGTGTGTGTGTGTGTGTAGGATGAAAAAAATGGTGTAAACTTAATCTTTTACCCTCACTAAAGATCATTTTTCATTTGACTTGACTTCACACACACACACACACACACACACACACACACACACACACACACGATCACACACAGACACACACAGACACAATCACACAGACACACACAATCACACACACACACACACACACACACACACACACACACACACACACACACACACACCCTGCTCCCCCCTAAAAGTCCATCAGATGAGACCATAAACCTGTCCTGTGCCAACATACCCAAAACACCTTGCACACATGGTAAAACCCATTCTGCTTTTCAAAAGAGTAGGTCATTGTGTGCCTGTGGGAAAGGATGACAAAATTTACAAAACTGCATACATGTGGGGACTGGATGTAAACAAAAAGCGCATGGGTGCTTATTCTATGATCCTCAAAATATAATATATAAAAAAAAATAAATAAATAAAACACACACACACACACACACACACACACACTGACAGAATTCAACACACACACACACACACACACACACACACACACACCAAACTGATCTGAGAGAGAAATTCATTGCCAAAATTCAGGTTGACACCACTACATGTTACAGGGAAATAATTACAAACATAGGCTTACTTGCTTGATGATAATGAGTGATGACGATAATGATGATAACGATAATGATGTGAAACAACTACTAGAACTAGTTTATTCAAACGTTATTGTTCGTTGCTTTCCTTGAAATGGATTCTAATTACGCGTAGAATGCTATCGTTTTGGTTTTACATTGGCCCTGTAGCCTATAAACTTCCTCGTTGCTGAAAATGTGAGATCCATAATAATGATGATAATAGTATATAAATATGATAGTAAGAAAAAAAATAACAACAATATAAATAAAATAAAATAAGATTAGGAAACAAATTTGCAAATATTTTTTACATCCAAATTAAAAGACCACGAGAAAGATCAAAACAGCATTGTGGCAAACGTGACCTTGTAGGCCTAGCCTACGAGTAGGCCCTAGGCCTAGGTGGACAATGCTTCGCTTGCTCCCCCCCCCCCCCCCCTCCCTTTTGCCGTATTCAATCATTCATCTTGCCGCTGGAACTTCGACCAAACTCCATGTGGAAGGGGAGGAACGATCGATTCCTCCATCTGTGCGCGCATGGCCTTGCAGCCTTGACAACTGACCTCTAGCTATGACGTATGCATACTAATTAGACTTATTCCAAACAATCGTGGGGATATTGCATCATTATTGATGTTTCTTGCAAGTGGTTTTAGTATTATCTAATACAGTATATCAAGAAGCAATCTTATAGGGGATTTATCACCCTCCCTCCAGCCCCCCGCTTTCCAAGACAGAGATAACCTATAAGATAAAACCGAAACTTGCTAGAAAGCGGTCGGTGTCACTGCGCATGCGTATTACTTGTGACCTTGACGGAGGAATAGTTTGAGCACGCAAAAGTGTTCTTTTAAACTACTTTAAGAAAGCACAAACATTTTCTAGCACTTATCTTTTGCAATTATAGTATAAAAGGTATCAGACGTAATATTCGATGCTCTCTAATGGTATTAGTTGTCGTGTTGAAAAGTTAAGAAGAAACAAATACAAACGCTCCCCGTAGCTAATTATACAGCTTCGGAATTTTCCCAATGCCTTGGAAATTTTGTACCAATCGCAGTCAGTCGTGCAGCAGACGTCAGAGAGTGAGGACGTGCGAGAAAATCCTCTCCAGTTTTCTTGCTTTAAAAGCCTCTTAAATATTGCCAAATTGATCAGTTTATTTGTTATTATTGAAGCATCTACTTGACTTTGTGGTGAAGCTTTGTAGCAGACTTTTTTTAATCACAAATTTGACGATTCGGTGGGCTAACTCAAGCAGACGATCTACTGATTTTTATCGTCTTCTGCTATCGGGCTGCAGTGTCCGCAGCCTCGGCAAAAATTATTTCGCAAGAACTTTCATAGTGTTGTATCGTGTCGACATAAGTGTTGACAGTTTGAATTTTTCAATTTTAATTTGATCTGGAAAGACGTCATGTTAATGCCCCTTGGTCTTTTTCTGCCCGCTGAATTGCTCTTGGCCAGAGAGTGTTGTCAAGCGGGAGATTTGATTGAAATCGACCGAAAACTATATGCACACTGGGTTGTGTATGTTGGCAACAATGAAGTAGTTCATGTACCAGAAACCCGGAGAAACAAGGTGGTGGTAGAAAAGTGCACGCTGGAATCGGTGGCTCAAGACTGCTTGGTGAGAATTAACAACAAACAGGTGCCAGCCAAAGGCCGAGGTCTGAAGGAACTGCCCAGAGAGGATGTTGTCACCAAAGCGCTCAGCTGCGTGGGGTCGACGGTTCGTCACAATTTTGTCGTCAGCAACAGCGAGCATTTCGTCACCAGGCTCAAGTATGGAGTTGGATGGAGTGATCAGGTAAATATGCAATATATTTTTATATAGCTTTGAGAAAGAGTAAGAAGTCAGTGCCTTGTATTAATTCTGTGTTTGCAAATTATATGAAAAATATTTAATTTCATTTAAGATAGATCTGTAGATCTATCTACTTGAGGGCCCTATTGTAGCCATTTATTCAGTCTTTGAAACTATGATTACTGTTTTTAAGGCAATGGGCGTCTTAAATTACTTCTGCAGTTCTAGTTTATTGCTGATGGATATTTGTCATCATTATCATGTATATGGTCATACAACTATGCATAAGTGTTCCTTTAAAAATTAAAAAAAAAAAGGTCAGATGTTTAACATCAATAATATTTATTAATAAATATGCTATTATGTGCATTGTCTCACTCACCTTTCCCCTAGACTTGTACTTGTAGACTGTCGGGGCACCACTGAATTTTTTTGCAACCAGCTTCAGGTATATACTGTATACATTATTGGTCTTTAAAAAATAATGTCAAAAGATACAGTAATAATTTATCATCGTTATTGCTATATGTACTGTGTGCATTGCTGCATCTTTTGAAGGGGTAGGTATTTTTTGTTGACAACTTGATCAAGTGAATCATGACTTCAAAATTATTTCATACCAATTTGACCAAATATACCAAAGATTTGAAGTTGAAATAAATTAAACCAACCACCTGAGCATGTCGTTTCAAGGGCAGACTTTGGAAAATTAGTGTCTTCTTTTTTGACAATTTTAGTATTTACTAGTATTTAGTTTACATATTCTACTTTTAGTCAGAGCAAAGTTTCACTGCCCATAATCCATCTATGCATCAGTCCTCTTTTTTTTCCCCCTTCAATTTAGCCAGGTAACAAGGTGTGTGTGTGTTTCATTTTTATCATTGGGTTTTTAATGTTAAGTTTTTGTGTTTTCTGTCTTTGCTCTCATACAACTATTCTAGTATAATAAGAAAAGAATGAGTTACTTTATAATAATTATATAGAAAAGTAATGAAAGTAGCAAGAATTGGCCATTGGTGTTTTCTAAAATATATTTATATGCTTTTCACTCTCTAAAAGTAAACCACCTGAGATCTAGGGAGGTAATGACTTGCTGGACATTCACCACCCAGGGGGTTGCCCAGAATATGTAAATTATATGCACTCTTGTTTTTCTACCATACTAGAGTTCAGTCATCCCACCTGGTGCACATGGTAGATTGTAAGCACACGTTGGATCAGTAGATCAGATGTGTGGTTGTTCAAATCTCCTCACCATACGTACAATGATACATATTGCCAGTGTGGGCAGCTATACTCTGGCCTCAGAGAATTTTTTTCTTAGCAGAGTGCAGGTTACTGTAAGAGCGTCGCATACTCAGAAATCTCACCAGTGGTGACCCTTGGAATTCCAGCCGAGGAACATTGAACAGGGAAAAAACTTCCCATGAGCTTGTCACTTGGCACAGCTGAAGAGAATTGATTCGGAACATATTTAAAGTGTAACAATTATATGTAGCCTTGGGACTTAGCTTACACTGAATCAGTGAATGTGATGATATAAAAGGGACCGATTTTTTGATTGACAAGAAATCTAATTCTTCTTTTGTAAATTTGTATCGAGAGAAATTGAAATATATTCTTTTCTTTGAAGTAAACTTAAACTTGGCTTTTAGGAAGGGGAAGGTGCTTCTGTGCATACATGATAATGCATAGATCTGATATTTTTCTCTTTCTCTTCTGTGTGCAGGCCAAAGCAATGCGTCATTCGATGTCATCACTCTCCCCCACCCCTTCCTGCCCCCTACAGTGGAGAAAGCTCACGTGGACATCTGGAGCGAGATCCAGAACATCCTCACCACCACCCCACCCGCCTCCCCCTCTTCCTCCCCATGAACTCCTTCATGGGCCTCCCTACAGCGGCCAGTGCTCCAGGGCTAAGAGGTCATCCAGGACTGACAGGTCATCGGGGACTTGCAGGTCATCGAGGCCGAGAGGTCATCGAGGGCTGGCAGGTTATCGAGGACTGACAGATCATCGAGGACTGTCAGGTCATCGAAGACCGACAGGTCATTAAGGACTAACAGGTCATCGTGGACTGGCAGATCATTATCATGGACTGACAGATCATGGATGGTCTGCCCCTTGTTGACGTCGGTCTCGGAAGGTGAACTGATGACAGGCGTGTCTTCAGGTGCTGATGTGACTTGCTGCGGTTGTGCCTGTGACTGGCGGTGTTTGAAAGAGCGATGGTTGTGACTCTTGCCGTGTGAGTGTTAGTGTGTGAAAGTGTGTGTGTCACTGTGTGTGTTTATGTGTGTGTGTGTGAAACAGCATGATGAGTTCCAGTGCCATTTGGCGTCTTGTGTCCAAGACTTTGGTCCATGAGCACAGTGGTGGTGGCAGCAGCAGAGCTGAAGTGAAAGGAAAGGGGGAGGGAGGCTGGCTTAGTTTTGACACTGAACGCTGCTTGATCTCAGAGCTCACCCCCTCTCTTAGCGTCTCCTCTCTCTCTCTCTCTCTCTCTCTCTCTCTCTCTCTCTCTCTCTCTCTCTCTCTCTCTCTCTCTCTCTCTCTCTCTCTCTCTTGTGCCTTGCCTCAATGTCTTTCTTGAAGTCAGCCGTCCACCCTCCCCCTCTCTGCTCGGTCAGTCTGCCTGTTTTTTCAAAACTTTGTTTTATGCATGTGATTTTTTTTTTTTTTTTTTTAGGTTTCTTTCAATATGAAGATTATGATTTATTCTCTTTCTGTGCCCTCTCTCTCTCCTCTCTCTCTCTCTTCTCTCTCTCTCTCTCTCTCTCTCTCTCTCTCTCCAGTTTTCTTTTTTCATTCTTTCCAACTTATTCAGCTGTTTGGCTTGCATTATAGTATTATATAGCCTACCATGTCTATCATAGCCGCCGCTGTGGCCTAGTGGTTAGGGTGTTTAAATCGTATCTAAAGTTGCGGGTTCGATCCCAGCTATTCCGCTATGGCGTTGTGCCCTTGGAAAAGGCACTTTACGGCTATTTTCTCACCCCACCCAGGTGTAAAAGGGGTACCAACCTTGTGTTGGGGGTTAATCCTGCGATAGACTGGCGTCCTATCCAGGGGGGAGTCTATGACTCTCAGTCGCTTAACGCCACAGAAACCGGGATAAGCACCGGCCTGATGAGCCTTATGGCTCGGGACAGACTTTAACTAACTTAACATGTCTATCATTATGTAGACTTTTTTTTTGGACAAATGCATGCTTTTTTTTTTTTTTTTAAACTTGTCTGTTCATATTTTTTTTTCTTATTGCTGATAAATAATCACAGACATGTAGCTTTTCATAGCTGTAAAAGTATTGATATTAATCAGACCATGTTTATAGTTTTTGCATGGTATCAAGTTTGAGAAAAAGAAAAAAAAAAAAAAGGTATACAGAGTTGTGATTAATTTAATGAATGTGATCTTGGTTAATTTCCAAATGGGGATCTGACACTGATCAAATACTTCATTGAGGAGAATGATGCAAATCAAACACTTCATAGAGGACAATGATTGTGCGCAGATTGCATGCTTGGTATGTGAGCATAGTAAAAGAAAGAAAAAAAGGAAAGACCTGCCGTAGGGTTTTTTCCCCATTCCTCAAGGGTCACCAATAGTGAGATATATATGCGACTGTTCTTGCCTGCCATGAAATTAGCGGCATTTTGGCTTTTGGGGATAGTGCTAGTAGTTAGCTATGGTTGGCCAACTCTGCCTCATGAGAGGTGGGTGGTAACGCCGACATTTGCACACTCCGAGCCATGCTCTTGTGTCGTGAACACACTGAAAGTGACACAGGCTGTAGACAACTCACTGACAAATGGGAGTCAGAACTAGTGTTTGCTGTCCGTGGGGAAAGGATATTTCCTTCAGATTCCCAGACGGTGGAAAAAAGATTGGCCAGGTAAAATGGAAAACTTGGCCAGGTGAGGGGGAAAAGATTATCCAGGTAGAGAGAAAAAAAACTCCTGAACTTCATTGACTTGGGCAAAAATCCCCTAGGCTTTAGCCAGGTGATCCAACAGAATGACTGAGAACTGCAGTATGATTGATAGCCTGGGTATGACTGTGGCTGGAATCTATCCACTATCTGCCCCCAGGAACCATTGAGCTGCTGTATCAGTGTGTGTGTGTGGTGTTACACTCCAGTGTGTACTTTGAAATGTGTGAAGTCATGTGTGCAATGGTTCTTGAGCACTATTGAAGTGTTGAGAAATTCAGCGTTGTGAGGAAGCAATATATATATACATTACATGACATTCTGATTCATCGGCCCGTGTGTTCATGGACTGGTTAAAATTGTGGTCTGCTCATTCAACTGTTGAAATGCAAACCTCTTTTACTGTTTATAAAACGAAAACAAAACAACAAAAAAACAAAAAAAATCTGTTGAATCAATTTCTGAATGTGTTGGTGAGTTACTCATTATTGGTTTGAAAATAAACAGCAGTGATAAAATATTGGTCATCGTCTGTGACTTTGTGGCTGAGACATTGTATGAATGGGTGTGTATGAAAGAATGAATGCTTTGAAGAATGTGTTTTTGTATGTATGGATGTGTGTGAATGCTTTGAAGAATGTTTGTATTTTTTGTAGTATGGATGGGTATGTATGAATGCTTTTGAAGAATTTTTGTTCGTTTGTTATGTATGGATGGGTGTATATGACTACTTTGAAGAATGTATTTGTTGGGTTATGTTCATGTATGGATGGGTATGTATGAATGCTTTGAAGAATGTTTGTATTTTTGTATGTATGGGTTTTGTTTTTGTTTTTTTATTATTCTTTTAAATCGAGGATAATAGAATAAGCACTCGTGCTTTTTTTTCATCCAGTCCCCGTGTGTAAGCAGTTGTGTAAATATTGTCATCTGTTCCCACCGGCACACAATGGCCTACTCGCACACAATGGCCTACTCTTACGAAAAGCGGAACAGGATTTAAGATGTGGGCAAGATGTGTTGCATGTATGTGTCCATTCACATATGCACACAGGGATGCACATACAGGCAGCACTTGCATGCACACACACGCACGTTATTCCATTATCCTCTAAGTCTAAATAAAAGAAAGACAAAAAAAATTTTGGAAAAAAATAAACACCCAGACTAATGAAAAAAATTGAAGAAAAAAAATCCCAGTTTCTGGCAAATTACATTCCAAGGCTACACTCCTGCTTTAGCTTGCGGGTCATGTGGTACCTTTCTATTGAGTGCTAGTTTGAAAAAAAAAAAGTTGCTGATTTTCACAGATTTTTTAAAAAGTACAAAAAAATGCACACACCCCATGTTTTGGGGGTTGAGGTCATAGAGGAAGACAGGTATCACAAGAAAGATGAGATGATCATCATATGAGGATTACTTGTGCTCCTACAGTGTTGACCCCACACATACATATATAATATACATATTTTGCGTTAGGAGGCTAGCAGATGACAAAAGACTGAGAAGGTACAGTGTTGGCTGAAAATTTTTTTTTAATGCAAACCTACCAAATTTGTGCAAAATCACATGAATATTTGAGTCAGAGGGTTTTTTTTTCTGTGGATTTATTTCTGTGGATGCCTTATTTCAGTTATTACATTCAGGATGAATGCAAGAGTCATATAACAGGAAATCAGATGGAAAAGTGACAAAATCTAAAATGGGTGTGTAGCCAAACTGCCCATGACAACTGCATTCAGGCATGGGCAGTGAGGGAGTGGTGACACATTTCACAATCGTTTATTCCCATCAACTGTTATTGTTTTCAGCTATAGAAAAAAAGAAAAACAAAAAGTATTGTTATCAATACATGAATGATGGGTATAAAGAGGAGAAGCAAAACAAACTCAAAAAGACCAGTAATATTAAGGGAAAAGTATGTGGAGGAAAAAACATTTATTTATTATTATTCTTTATTTACTTATTCTTTTATATCCAGGATAATGGAATAAGCTCTCGTATGCTTTTTTTTTACATCCAGTCTCTGTGTGTATGCAGTTTTGTAAATTTTGTCATCTGTTCCATCACTCATATGGCCTACTCTTTGGAAAAAGCGGACAGGATTTAACGTGTGCACGAGATGTTCTAAAATTGAAAGACTAGTAATAATAATGAATTAGAAATGGTTATACACTGACAGGGTTGATACACCTAGGATGTATGGAAATTAGGGAAATTACTCCTGTACTTTTAAAAAGTATACACCATATGAGATGACAGAGAAGAAGTCAACAACAAAAGTAACAAAACTAACATGAGAAAAATGAGCCAATCTGACATCAGCATTATGGACAAGACTACAACAAAGAAACATTAAGGATGATACAATCAATCAATAGCGTGAATCGAGAAGAACAATCTCTCTCTCTCTCTCTCTCTCTCTCTCTCTCTCTCTCTCTCTCTCTCTCTCTCTCTCTCTCTCTCTCTCTCTCTCTCTCTCTCTCTCAACTTGATGTATTCCTGAAAAGGGGGGACTGGATGTAAAAAAGCACTTCGAGTGCTTATCTATTATCCTCGAATATAAACTTTGCTTGCCTTGCCTGCCTTGCCTTGTCTCTCTCTCTAGTACTACAAATCAGACTACAGAGGAAAATACACTTCAATGCTAAAACAGCTTATGACTAGAAAATTAAGTCGAGCTATATATATATATATATATATATATATATATATATATATATATATATATATATATATATGTGTGTGTGTGTGTGTGTGTGTACTTGTTTATGCAGTTGAATGGAAAAATCCAGAGAAACATTGATTTATAGTCCTTGTTTATTGAATTCTACAAAGTTCAGTACCTTTTTGCTCTTGCTCAAAAAAGATCTAGAAAAACATTCGTAGTCCTTGATTAATGAATTCTGCAGAGTTCGATACCTTTTTTTTCTGTTGCCCACTTTCATGGTGGTGCTTATTAATTTGGTAAAAATGAGGTCACACACATCAGGGCCGGTAACCTCTCCTGTAGTGTTCGAAAAGATAACTCACGTCACTTCCCAGAATAGACAATTTCCGGAAATTCGGAGATAAGACAAATAATTTGGATTTTCCTGATTAGAAAGACATCACGTGTGTGCGTGCGTGGCGTGTGTGTGTGTGTGTGTGTGTGTGTGTGTGTGTGTGTGTGACGAGAGAGAATATTTTTATTAAATCAAATCCAAAATCTTTTATTTCGAGGATAAGTATTCATGAGCTTTTTTTTTGTAATTTATGTACAATTCCAGTCCCCACCCTTAACAAAGATAACATCATGATCGAAAAAAGCATCAACCAAAAACTAACTACAAAACAACAACAAAGCAAACAAGAACAAAAAACAACACAACGACGCGCGCGCGCGCGCACGCACGCACGCCTCGCAGAAAAAAAATTATGATAATGAAAAAAAACACAGGTAAATTAACAGCAGCAAACAACAAAACATATCGATTCAAGCAACGGAAAATATCATCCCGCCTACCAGTTATGAAAAAAATCATATAAATCATAGAATTTGGGTTAAAAGAAAAGAAGAAACTTTACCCAATATTCATCGTTATGGAAAAGAAGCAGTACAAATAGCAAACTACATAGAAACACACATATGTCACAGATTCAAAAGAAGAGGAAATTACGCATTACATTTGTTGTTGTTGTTGAGCGTTCCCCAGCTTAACGCTCTGGGGGTCACCCAGAATGTGCACTCTGACTCACTCACCGCCTGGGAATCGCTGTAAGATTGAAATTTTACACTTGAGAAGTTTGCGTGTATGACTAGAGTGAAGGTTGTGTTGAGAGCTTGTCATGGCTGAAGGCAGGCAATCTCAACACAATATTTTACAACATAACATTTTAGTGAAGGCCTTGAGAATGAGCTGACATCAATAACTGACACAGCTTTTGGCCTGGGCCATGCATAACATTTAAAGGAAAACAATGGCGTAATCTGATAATGATGATAACACACTCTCTCTCTCTCTCTCTCCTCTCACACACACACACACACACACACACACACACACGCCCGTGCGCGCCATCAAAGGGGTTTATGCTAAGGGGAGAGAGAGAGAGAGAGAGAGCTCCTGACTTAAGGTCTAGTGATTTTTGACCTCCCCCCCCCCCCCCAAAAAAAAAAATCATAACAAGAAAAGGTAAAACAATAAATGAAAACAATGTCAGATAACAGAGCTGAATAAGAACTAACTTTATCATACTACCAAAACAAAAACCAAAAAACCCCTGAATTATCAGACTTCTTATCAACGCTTACACAATATCCAACAATAGGCATGGTTCAGATAAAGGTTTATCCAATCACATACTAGACAGAGCCGGTGATATTTTTTTTTAAAGTGTTCACAATGATAAAGAACATGACTATTTTCTCTTATCCCTACAAATGCAGTTTACACCTTTCATGTATTTTGTCCTAAAAGCGTAATGTTTGGAATGTGCGTAAGGGATAGTAATACATTTCTGCCATGATACCAACTAGATACTTTGCTAGAAATTAAAGCGTTTTTGAAAATCTTATCACATTTCTTGTTCAGATTGTAAATACCCAGAATCCCACTTTTATTCAGAAATGCTTCCAGCAAGCATTTTGTAACAAGTTTTATCCCTCAGGCATAGATGAGAGAGAGAGAGAGAGAGAGAGAGAGAGAGAGAGAGAGAGAGAGAGAGACTATGCTAGCCTCAAAAAATCGCAATTGACAAAGCAGTCAATTCAGAAAGGAAAAAAAAAAGACCAAACAAAAACGACCCCCCCCCCCCCCCCCCCCCCACAGGAGCATGCTAGCAAACACAGAAAAGTAAAACCCTGACAGTAGATATACCAATAATTACGCGCATCGTTCGGGAAAGCAACATTATGGACTGGGTGGCTTCCCCTGCTTGTTGTGTCGCCATCATTGATTAGACAATGGAAATAGACTTTCCCTCGTGGCTTGTCACTCTCGCTCCCAAATGTCGTACAGGCTCAAAATAGCAAATTCGATGCCTTTACACGAGCCTAAAGATACACGAATGAATGCCTTGGCCATTTTGGAGCCTGATATTTCAGGTTTAAAGGGCTATTTTGAGAGTCCTGTATGACTGACTAAGTCACAGATGATGTCAATCATGTTTTTGGTCCAGATTGCTCACTAAAACTTAATGAAATGTTTTTGTCTGTTGATTATGATTTGTCTTTTGTGTGCGCGTGTCGTGGCTGTCATTCATGCCCTGGCGTGGTTATTTTAATGGCTGACGTAACCAGTGTTATTGAGATATTGTTTTGTGATTATTTTTAAATGATTATGGAATACTTTCGGTCTCACAACAATAAGAGAAATTCACGTTGATTACAAACATAGATATTAACATTAAGGCTTTCATCCCAAAAAAAATACCCAGTTCAAAGCAGTATCAGAATCACAGACAACTGATTTCTTGCTTACACATAGAAACAGAGGGTGTGGGCACTCGCGCACACGCGCGCGCGTGCGCACACATGCACGGTGTCCTCGCTTGCGCACACGCACAAACATGCCTATATTATGACATACATGAATCATGCCCACACGTACGTACTGATATCCATGCAGAGGGAATGGACAAGAGAGAGAGCTGTAACCTCGTGTTTAGAATAATTATCATATAATTATATGGTTCTACTGTTTTTCTAGTGTAAACACGTCACAGCCTGTCTTGCCATGATAGTGTTGCCTTGTATTGTCATGTTACATCTACCCCTTTGTTTATTGTTGCTTATTTGTTGTTGTTTGTTTTCTGGAAGGGGGGGGGGTGTACTTATTTGTTGTTTCTTTTTCACATATTTTCACCATCTTTGATTATTTAAGTTATCTTACTTCTCTCTCTCTCTCTCTCTCTCTCTCTCTCTCTCTCTCTCTCTCTCTCTCTCTGGTGTGTGTGTGTGTGTGTGTGTGTGTTTTCCAAAAATATATTAGGCTATTCATTTGACGGCAATCTTGTCCAGCCGTAGCCCATTCATGCATATAATTTATGTGCATGTTAGATAGAGTACTCTTATAAGCGTAGCTTATTCTACTCACTTTATGTGTTGGTGCTGCGTTGTTCTCAACTAATAAAACTTACTTTAAACCTAACAGAGGGTGCTTTGCTTTAATGCTGACAGAAACGGAGATGGCTACTCATCAATTCGAGTTTTTCAAATTAAGAAACCGAAATCCGTCAGCTGTTTGACGTCACAGCGGGAGAGAGCTGCCTGGCTACTGTATGTCGAGCTGACGTTAGCGTTTACTCTTTGGCTGACCTTTAGCGCTGACGTCAATGGATAGTGGAGTCTCACAAATCACAAACCGGATTCAAAATAAAGAGCTATGTGAACTTTCTTTGGACACAGAGGCCTGTCACCTCTTGAAGAAGCTGTAAACACACACACACACACACACACACACACACACGTGTGTGTGTGTGTATCATATATAATTTGTGTGTCACTTTAATTAAGTCACAGCAGATTTCTCTGCATGAAATTTGAACGATTGAAGATTAGAAGGTGTTTGTTTTTAACTTGAAGTGAAAGTTACTGGAGCCACTGAAAGCGAATGAGGTGACAGACATGGTATGGCTGTTGTGGTCTGTAGGGCTGTAAACAATAATGGAATGGAATGGTTCTGATGAAGATAATGTGACCTGTAATGTGGTTGATATAATGCTTTTATTCAGTTTTTAAGGAGTGTTTGCACGTTGCTGTGCTTGAAATTAGTACCCCTGACAAAAAGGTAACAGAGAGAGAGAGACAGATGTACAGACAGACAGACAGTCAGCTATCCGGCAGCTGTTCCACAGCCTACAAACACAAGCCATTATTTTTTTTCTCCCCTACTAGATATCTACTACACGTACATATACACACATCAGCAAAAATGCATCAGATAAAGAAACCTGGCATGCTCGGCAGATGTCAGACAGCAGTATAATTTATTATTATTGTGACCTCAGGGCCGAGCGGTCAAAGGTTATGACCTCGCTAAAGAAAGTAGGGCCGGCGGCGCTTTTGGTGTGTGGGTTGTCGTCCGCTGATGTATTGGCTAGGCCTAGTGTACACAATTCATTCTGCGGCCACTGTGACAGATGACAAAGCCTGATGAATGACAGGAGAGAGAGAGAGAGAGAGGGGAGAGAGAGAGAGAGAGAGAGAGAGAGAGAGAGAGAGTATTTTATTGTTTTAAGGTTTTTAAGCCCATTCACAAGGGGACAGTGGCAAGGGGACTGGGCACAAAACACACATTTTTCAGAAATACAAATGTATAATTTCTACAGGCATGGCATATATTCCACAACATGGTTCAGTTATTTACATTAAGATTCAGATACGTTTTTTGCGTAGCTCTTTCACCCATTGCAAAAAATGGAGGAAAAGGGGGGAGGGGACCCAAAAATACAAACAGCAAGTCTGTGACAGAACTCCCATATGGCTACATTCTGTCTGATCCAAATAAGAGAGAAGAGAGAAGAGAGAGAGAGAGAGAGAGAGAGAGAGAGAGAGAGAGAGAGAGAGAGAGAGAACACCAGTGGTGGGCTATGCAGGTGTGTGTTTCAGGATGGTGTCAGTGTCAATACCCATGCTCATGACATGGGGGACTGTGTTGTCATGGCGATAATTTACTACTTGGGGCATGCATTGAACAGGTGGTGAAAAAAATAGACTCTCTGATGTAGCCTACCGTAACCCACCATTACCTCTCTCCTAGTCCTGTACACCGTGGGGGGCATTACTGAAGATTTTTGCAACCAGCTTCCTCCACTCTTCGGGGTCCTTTGCTTTCCGATGTATCTGGTGTAGGCTTAAGGGATAGGAAAGCAAAGATTCTAACTTCAGTGTTCCTTGGCCAATGGTTGTGACTTTATCACTCCCTAGTTGCATAATGGAAAAAACTGACAAATCTGATCCAAAAAAAAAAATAATAATAACCACAACAACAACAACAACAACAAAAACAGAACAAAAAACCTGTTAGAAGGTGTCCGTGGCCCAAATCATCTCTGTATTGTTTTGTAAGTAAAAGGTCAAGGTGTTCCCATAACCTATGCCCTGCTTATGGAGAGAAATGTCAGAGACCTCAGCTTCTCGGGTCAGCATATTGAGGGCAGCGCCCATCTCCTCTCCGCCCATCTCCTCTCCTCTCCCTCGCTGTTTTACCTTCCCTGACCCTAAAGAGGGCAGGTACCCATTGACAGCTGGGTGTAGGCCTATGTACTGAAGCCAAGGCGCTGCAAACGGTCACTCATCCCCTTGGTAACCATGCTCAATGCTGCTTAACCTTAGCTTGGGAAAAGCGAGTGCTCTGACCACTGAGCTATCCTGTCCTGTACCACAGAACATCGTCTCATCCATCAATGTCAATTCAAACAGCTCCTGCCCTAAGTTCTGAGAGCACTGTTATTCTGTATACAAGTGGACGTTTTGTTGTTTTTTTTCCGCGGATGCCGTTGATATAGCCACACTGTAGACAGAAATGGATGAGACTTGTCCTTCCATCAATCAGTTGATCTGTGTTATGTGTCCTTTTGGGAGGACATCTTTTGGAGAATAATGACAGAGACAAAGTTGACCTGTTGTATTCTTTACTCTGTGACAGTAAAAACAGTGACAGGTATACCTCGTAAAAAACCGGTCAAACAATGTAGATCTATAGATCTGGTGGTTTCAGTCCCTCAACTGGTAAATCTGCAGGAATGTCGGCTAAACGTAATCACATCAACAACAGCAGATCTAGGGCTATGTTGTTTTTTTTTTGTTTTTATCAGGGGCCTCACAGCCCAAACCTTTTATCAATAAAATGGTGAAGAATAAAAATCCTGGGTTGTCGCACTCACTGTTTTCAAAACACTTTTTTCAGATTATCGCAGTATGAACAAAAATATCGGTTAGTTTATCGTCAGGCTGTGCCATGATAAATAGGAAATAATTCGGTTAAAAGAAAAAATGAGAACATTGTGTTTGTGATCTGATAGCCCGGGCGAGCCACCACCGAAGTACCTGTTCAAGGGGACACCCCCCCCCCCACACACACACACACACATACACCTGGGGTTAACATCAGTACTGACACCACTACCCCCCAAAAAAGTCCTTCTAATGAGATTATAAATTCATGTCCCATGTGCAAATGCACGCAGAACATTTTAAGCACAGGTTGAAAACAACAACTTTCTCCTTTGTGTATCACTCTATGATGTGGTAACCCTGAAGCATTGTGCTGCATAATTATGTTGCTTGAAAATTTCTGGATTGTTTGTTTCATCCCTAACGAAACTTTCCATCCCCATGTGAAAGGGCTTAGGCTAAAAGCTTGCCACGAAGTTTGTAATACAAATTGTACTGACATGGTTTCCATGTCCTGTTTTTTCACCTCATGGTTGGTTTTGTTTATGACGCAGTTAAGACAAAAACAAACAAAAACTGCATGTATCAGTGACTGGCCTGACGCCATGCTGTATAGTTTACAAATCTTGAAGAGCAATAAATTTTGTTTTTTATTCACTGTTCTCTCTCTACCAAAAAAAAATGTTTACAGCTATCATATATTTTTTACAATAATTATCTGTGTTTCTTGTTGAATTTTTTTCTTTCTTCTTCTTAGTTAAATATTTTTTTTGTGCCCAATCCCCTTCTAACTGTACCCTTGTGAATGGAATTTAAAATATGCATTGCATAACAATCTCTCTCTCTCTCTCTCTCTCTCTCTCTCTCTCTCTCTCTCTCTCTCTCTCTCTCTCAGTGTGTGTGTGTGTGTGTGTGATGATGACTAGCCAGTGTAGGCCTAATGCAATCAGACTCTTTACTCCTCAGCTGTAATCCTACATGGATTTTTTTTATTTTTATTTGCTGTTTGTTTTGGATTTTTTTCTCCAGTAGTCCTACTTTCCCCAAGGATACATTTGTTTATAACAGCTATTTGTACTTGACCCTTGGATGAGACTATAAACCGAAGCCCGTGTGGGAACGCACACAGAACATCTTGGGCACACATTAAATCCTGTTCCACTTTTCGAAGGAGTACATCATTGTGTGCCGGTGGGAACAGTTGACAAAATTGACGAAAACTGCATACACATGGGGACTAGATGTAAAAAAAATTTTTTTTTTAAAAGCACATGAGTGTTTGTTCCATTATCCTTGATATAAAAGAATGAATAGATAAATGAATAACTAATAATCTTAACATTAATCATTCATTTGATCATTTATTTCATTTTTGTTTTTATTCTTTTTTCAGAATAATGGAATAAGCCCTCCTGTGCTTTTTTGCTTTTTTTTTTTTTTTTTTTTTTTTTTTTTTTTACATCTAGTCCCTCTGTGCTTGCGGTTTTGTCAGTTTTGTCCTCAGTTCCCACTGGCACACAATAATCTTCCCATCAGCACCCCCACCCCCACCCCTCATTCCTTCTTGATGTGTGGGCCAGGGGCCTTTTTATGACGAGTCTTTTCAGAGTTCTTCTTTGTCATCATCCAACTCGCTCAGCAACTTTTGTTGTCTGTCATATGAGCGAAAATGCGTTGCAATGCCCTTAAGTCCCTGACAAGTCAGGCCCTGGGTATCTGACTTCGGCATACGAGAGAATTGTTCTCTTTTTAGTGTGTGTGTGAGGGGGGGGGGGGGGGGAGCAGAAGAGTGGATTAAGAAGGCAGAAAATAGACAAGAAGAAGGTGACAAGAAGAAAATGAACTAACAAGGCAGAAACAAAGAGAAGGGATTGAAAAGTTGGAATTCCTAGCACAGAATAATTGTCAAGAAAGTGGGGATGCTATTTATACCGACAGGACCCCCGGCATCCCCATGGAAGAAGAGTTGGGGGGGGGGGGGGGGGGGATGGGGGTGAGGGGTTCAGATTAATTTTTAACCCTTATGGTGAACAAACCATGGCCTCTTTATGAAATAGGTCATGGTTGTCAGAGTTGACAATGCCTAACACTAATAATGTCGGTCAGCGGTCACTCAGCTCTCCAAGTGGGTCAGAAAGCTGTCCTCGGGTCAAGTTGTAATATAGGCCTACATTACTCTATGGCCTCCACTGTGTCCACCCCCACCACCCCCACCCTTGATAATACCCCCCCCCCCTCCCATTCACCTCATTCTTATACTGCAGTTTGCAGTTTATGTTTGCCCACCACCCAGTAGAAGGTCAGTGAAAGTGTGTGATGGTCTGCCCCAACCAACACAAGGGATGTAATTATTTATTAATTTATTTACTTTTTTATATCGAGGATAATGGAATAAGCAAAAGTGTGCTTTTTTTTTTACATCCAGTCCACGTGTGTATGCAGTTTTGTAAATTTTGTCATCTGTTCCCACCAGCACAGAACGGCCTTCTCTTACGAAAAGTGGAACAGGATTCAACGTGCGTGCGGCGCAAGATGTTCTGCGTGCGTTGGCACATGGGGCCTCGGTTTATAGTCTCATCCGAAGGACTTTGGGGGAGAGTGCAGTCAGCACTGATGTTAACTCCTGGGGAAAATCGTGTTTCCATAAACCACCAAAGGCTGACAGGAATGGTGGGATCTTTAATTTACGTGTAAATTTGAATTCTGTGTGTGTGTGTGTGTGTGTGTGTGTGTGTGTGTGTGTGTGTGTGTGTGTGTGTGTGTGTAGACACGAAGGGAATTAAGGCACTGGCAGATCTGCACTTCAAGTTAACCTGGGAAATCGTCCCCCCCCAAAAAAAAAAAAAAAAAAATCCCCATCTTAATTCAACAGACGCTGCCAAGATTCGAACTTACGGGACTTCATGGACCCAAGGGATTGACGTTGAATGGTCTTAACCATTGGGCTACAGTGTCAGTGGTATTATGTTTGAAATGTTAACATTGTCCTCAACCTGCTACTAAACCACCTGTTTTTCAGTGCATTGTGATGCAAAGATAATGTTGTTTGTTTATCAGGTTACCCTTGATAAAACAATCCCAGGTCTCTGTCTCTGTCTCTGTCTCTCTCTCTGGGATTGGATGTAAAAAAAATTAATAATAATAAAAAAGGCACATGGGTGCTTACTCATTATCCTTGAAATAAAATATTTGATTTGATTTGATTTAACTTGATCTGATTTTAATAAATGCTTACTCATTAATTATCCTCGAAATAAAAGGATTTGATTTGATTTGATTTGACTTGATCTGATTTTGATTTGATTCTCTCTCTCTCTCTCTCTCTCTCTCTCTCTCTCTCTCTCTCTCTCTCTCTCTCTCTCTCTCTCTGGCTTGAATGCTTTGGTGAAGTTGTAAGAACACAAAGGAGGAGTGGGAGGGGGGGGGGGGGGGGGGAGGGGTGACCGATGTACTGTGTGTCCCACATGTGATAATGATAACGATAATAACAATCACCAGAACCAGCATTGTTTATCTCAGTGGGTCTTCAGACATATCACCTGACAAAGGACACACTTTTTCTCTGACAAGTTCAAGTTCACTTCCACCTTCATACAGCATGTGTGTGTGTGTGTGTGTGTGTGTGTGTGTGTGTGTGTGTGTGTGTGTGTGTGTGTGTGTGTGTGTGTGTGTGTGTGTGCGCGTGTGCGTGTGTGCGCGCGTGAGTGTGTGTGTGTGTGTGTGTGTGTGTGTGTGTGTCTGTGTGTGTCGTGTGTGTGTGTGTGTGTTGCGTGCGTTGTGTGCGTGCGTACGTGTGTGTGTGTGTGTGTGTGTGTGTGTGTGTGCTGCTGTGTGTGTGTGTGTGTGTGTGTGTGTGTGTGTGTGTGTGTGCTGCGTGTGTGTGTGTGTGTGTGTGTGTGTGTGTGTGTGTGTGTTTATGGGGGAGGGGGGGGGGGGTGAAGGAAGGAGAGGGGGGGAGCTAACTAAACTTCTCAGCATAAAGTCACCCCACTTTTTTTGAAGAAGGCCGACTGCCGTTTTATTTATTTTATTA
>CM060350.1:15708522-15753522 GCA_030674155.1 Stramonita haemastoma | reverse complement strand
CAAGACCTCAAAACCTTAGCGAAGGCTGTTTTTGTAAAAAATTTTAATCATTATTTACATTGCTTTCGTGGATTGTCATTTTTGACGTGGTGCCGTGTGTACTGTGTGTTACTACGCCTAGTGTTACTGTTGTGTGTACATGTGATGTATACATGTGTGTGTGTGTACATGTGTGTGTGTACACATGCATTGTGGTGAGTGCATGAATTTGTGTGTGTGTGTGTGTGTGTGTGTGCGTTTGTGTGTGTGTGTGTGTTTTAGCGTTATTTTGTTTTTTTCTTATTTTGAGGATAATGAAATAAGCACTCATGTGCTTTTTTTTTTTTTTTTAATCCAGTCCCCATGTGTATGCAGTTTTGTAAATTTTGTCATCCATTCCCACTGTGTGTGTGTGTGTGTGTGTGTGTGGTGTGGTATGATGTGTGTGCGTGTGTGTGTGTGTGCGTGTGCATGCGTGTTTGGGTAAGTGTATGTGTGTGAAACTGTGAGTGGTGCTGTGCTGTCAGTGCATGCATGCGTGCATGAGTGTGTATACTTGTGTGTGTGTGTGTGTGCATGTTTGAATGTGAATGTGGCATTCAGTGTGGTGTATGTTTGAATGTGTGAATGTGCGCATTTCAGTGGTGTGTGTGTGTGTGTAGATCTTCAAAACTGTAGCTAAGGCTGTTTCTACAAATCAATCATCAATGCTTTCCTTGTTTTTCATTTTTACGCACCATGTGTGTGTGTGTGTGAGAGTGAACTCTGTGTGGTGTGTGGCTGTGCTGTGCGTGTTGTGTGTGTGTTGAGTGAGTGACTCATTGATGTACTCTGTGTGTGTGTGTGTATTTAGGGGGGGGAGGTGAGGGGTTGTGAAACAAGGGTTAAATTTTTTTGTAATTACAGAATTATTTTTTTTATAAACATGTAAAATATTGGATTCAGTAGCATCTTTGATCATCAATAAAGTATGTATCATTGTTTTAATGTTGGGTATATTTATATTGAATTAGTCAAAAGCTAAAGCCAAAAGCTGCTGAAAAGGCATTATTATAAACATGTTAAAAAAGGTAAGTTGGGAAGTATAAGCTCTGTTAAAAGCCTTTGGAAACTCATGCTGAAATGGCATTCATGATCTCAGTTCTGTACTTATATATATATAAATTTAATCAATTAGATTTGACTTACTCATGCCTTTACACTTATTTAATACTTTGTGTATTTAGAACAATGATAATAGACATGTTAGTAAATTAATGCTAAATTGATGGTCCCCATAATATTTGTTCTTGACTGAAGAAAATATCCTTGGGCCCTACTTCACTCTTGGTCAGGGTTCACCTAGATTTTTAAAACCTGTACAGCCAGTTGCCTTCAGAGATATCTTGACCAACTCCAAAATGGTCCAAAATAAAATCCGTACCGTACTGTGAACATGAAAAAACTAATTCAGTGTGAGGGGTTGGGAGGGAATTGTTCGAAAAAAAATAAATCTAAATTGAACTCGAATCTCAGACTTTACTGCCGTGCTAGCTGCAACTCGTCTTGGCACGAAGCCACGCAGGAAATATGATTTTTTTTCTAAACTGTGTGTCATGTCCGTCTATCTGTTGTTTTGCATGGCACCATTATGAACTTACTTCTTCTTTCTTGTTTCTATGCTTAGCGCTCATCTAGATCTTTTGTTCAGTTTTGATTAGTTTTCGACTCTTCTCTTCAAAGCAACGCGCAAATTCATAGTCAAAGACCCTCGTCTCGCTCTTTCGTAGAGCAGGCCATCGTGTGACCGTGGGAACAGATGACATTTACTAAACTTAGCACACATGACACTGATGTAAAAAAACACAGGAGTGCTTATTCCATTATCCTCGATATAAAAGATTAAAAGAATAAAGAATAGATAAATCTAGGCCCCATTTACTCATTGTGAATGGAAGTTACTGTCATGCCGAGAAGAGCGCGAAGCTCTATTCTTTCACAGTAAAGCTTGCTGTTCTGCGTGCTAGGCTAATGAGGCTGGCGCCAAAGATGATCGGTGGGAAGGGGTGGGAAGGGGTAGATAAGTGCATAAGCACAGTACAGGCGCATGACTGACTGTCAGAAAATGTCACTTCAGACTTTTTTTTTTGAGACGGAAATCTAATCGGTCACAGGCAAGCAGAATCGGTACGCGGTACCGGCTGCTTCGAAAATTTTCGGTATTCCCTGTTTACAATCGGTAAAATACCGGCAATTACCGGTTATCGCGAACCCTGTTCAGTACTGTCTTGTACAAAGTTCTATTCTTAAAGATCATGTTTGTAATTTATGGCCCTGCACATGTACGTAATACAGAAAATTACAGTGATACATGATTTATATATCATGCAGTGTTAGTTTCATACTCAATTACCTGTCAGTACCAGGGCTGTTGTTTGTTGAGCTGTAAACTGTAGTGTATCCATGGATAGATAAACTTAACTTAAAGCACAATCATTGAACTTCTAAAGATAATAATCTGACACTAGTTGCAGTATTTACTGTGTTTCCGGGGCCATTGAACTTAGCTAATCTTTTTAGAGTTTAGCCAAATTTGTAAAAAATTGTGGCTATAGTATAGACTATAGTTTTATCAAAATTTATGATAAATCAACAAAAATCTTTAAATGGACAATCTCATCAATCTGACCCACTCCTGTTTGAATCAGCTCTTAGTGGATAAGTGGATCAGGTGCAATGTGACTCATTTTGAAGAGCATCACATTATATGCCCAAAGACTGCTCCTAAAGAGTGATATGTGTGTGTGTGTGTGCACTGTGTGTGTGTGTGTGTGTGTGTGTGTGTGTGTGTGTGTGTGTGTGTGTGTATGTGTGTGTGGTGTGTGTGTGTATGTGACACGTGTGTGTGTGTGTGTGTGTGTGTGTGTGTGTGGTGTGTGTGTGCAGTATGTGTTCCTTAAGCCAACAGTAAACAGTAACAGTAGTATACACAGATGTTATATAAGTGCCCAAAGACTTCCTCAACACCAAGAGCTCTATTTTATTTTTATCCATTATTTAAAAAAAAAATCTTTTGTATCAAGGATAATGGAATAGCACTTATGCTTTTCTACATCCAGTCTCCGTGTGTATGCAGTTTTTTAAAATCTTGTCATTTGTTCCCACCAGCACACAGTGCCGACTCTTACGAAAAGCGGAACAGGATTTAATGTTTTCAGCAAGATGTTCTGCATGTGTTTGCACATGGGGCCTGGGTTTATAGTCTCATCTGAAGGACTGTTTGGGGAGTGGAGTTGGCACTAATGTTAACTCCATGAGAAAAATCCCCTTGAACGGGATTCAAACCTGGGTCCTCAAATTGCGAGTGCAATGTTCTGACCACAAGGATATATCCGATCTCCATTTAAGGCCCATACAATGATAAATCATTTCATGTGTATTGTGTGCAGATGTTTTACGCCCACTTTGTGTTGAGCAAGAAAGGGCCACTGCCCGGATCTGGTTGGCGGCCCATTGGGACAAAAAGCTGACCAAAGCCCATGTCTTTGAGACCAACATCGACAGCAGCGTGGAGGCCATTTTGAAGCCCAAGGTTGGTGTCGTCTATAGTATCAATACTGAGTAAAAAAAAAAAAAAAAAAAATTTTCAAGTTAAAAAAAAAAGGGTGGCACTGCTCTTGTGATAACACGTTTCCCAGAGGAGAGCAGCCTGAATTTGAGGCTGAGTAATCTGTCTTGACCTAAAGTGGAATGAAATGAATTAATTAGATTTATTACTATTTTCCCTTCAGCTGTTAGGATTGCACAGGAATGTGCAGTGTTTATATTGTCAAATACTGAAATAGGTCAACATATCAATGAGAATTAATACTGGAATTATTAATTAACAAGGATTGTCAAATAAGTCAATATATTGAGATGAACACTGAAAGGTGCATTGTTTACAAGTATTGTCAAACAAGTCAACATATTGAGATTCATGAACACTGAAATGTGCAGTGTTTTTATATTGTCAAATAAGTTGACACCATTTTGAGTTTCAGACTGAAATTATGTGCAGTTGTTTATTATTTGTAATCGACCTCCATGGGATGATTAAAAAATTGCTTTGATTGTTTGCTTTACAAGATTCAGAGCTATATAAATACCATACATTGTTACAATTTTTATTATTAAAGTGTTTTTGATTTGCACAAGTTGTAGTCAACAGCATTTTGCGTTCAACTCTGAAACTGGCGTCCTATCCAGGGGGGAAGTCTATGACTCTCAGTCACTTAACGCCACAGAAACCGGGATAAGCACCGCCTGATGAGCCTTAGGCTCAGGACAGACTTTAACTTAACTCTGAAACGTATAAAGTTGTTCTGAGGAGCAGGGGGGTAATGTTTTCTTTTTTTCTTGACTTCAGGTAAAAATGGCCCTGCGGACTTCAGGTCACCTGATGTTGGGGGTGGTTCGCATCTACTCCCGCAAAGCCAAGTACCTGTTGGCGGACTGTAACGAGGCCTTTGTCAAAATCAAGATGGCCTTTCGCCCCGGGGTGGTGGATCTGCCTGAAGAGAACAGGGAGGCTGCAGTGGCCGCCATCACCCTGCAGGAAAACTTCCATGACTTTGAGACCACCCTGGCCGATTTGGAGTAAGTCACTGCTTTTTTGTGTGTGTTTTTGTTCATACACGTGTGTGTGTAGCTGTGCTTGCATGCACGCGCATGCATGTATGCGTGTGCGTGTGTGCACACTCACGCACATAGACATACACACACACAAACACACGCGCGCGAACACGCGCGCACACGCACGCACACACGCACACACACACACACACACACACACACACACACACACACACACACACACACACACACACACACACACACACACACACACACACACACACACACACAGAGTCTCTCTCTCTCTCTCTCTCTCTCTCTCTCTCTCTCTCTCTCTCTCTCTCTCTCTCTCTCTCTCTCTCTCTCTCTCATGCATGCACGCACGCATACACACACACGCACACTCGCACACACGCACGAACATGTGCGCGTGCACACAGAGAACACCACACACCTATTTCAAAATATTTTTTTTGTAAAATCCCCAACTTTATTGTTGTTGGTGGTGGTGGTATGTATTTTTGTATTCTCTTTAAATGAATTGGCAAAGAAATTTGGGTAGGTTAAGAAAGAAACTTGGGAAGGTTAAATTAAGAAAGCATTGAAGCAGAGACGAAGGCAGCCGGAATGACGTGGGCCGAGCTGAAGAGGATCTCCCAGAACCGAGTCTGTTGGAGGAGTGTTGTTGCGTAAATTAATTTAACCCTAGTAGCTCGGTTTCCGGATCTTCTGGGACAAGTTTTATCAGCCACACGGAGGATCCTGGAATATTCCGGGATGACGTAGTTGGTCGTAATTGAAGGCTCACTTTCGCTTTCAAAGATCACCGAGTGAATGTTTAGGCCATTGTAGGGCTGCAGAAAGGGTTGAAGGTCATTCAACACACATGAGCAAGTGTGTTGTTATGTGTGTTGTCAGGTTGTACATGTATACAGGTGTGTTGTTATGTGTATTGTCAGGTTGTATGTGTATGTATGTGTGTTATGTATTGTCAGGTTGACGTGTGTCGTTTTAAATGTTAAATGGTGTCAGGATGAACATGTGTTGTTATAAATGTTAAATGGTGTCAGGATGAATGTGTTGTTATAAATGTTATGTGGTGTCAGGTTATGCATGCGTTGTTACATATGGTGTTTATGTGTTGTCAGGTTGTGCATGTGTTATCAGGTTGTACATGTGTTGTTACATACGTTGTTATGTGTGTTATCAGGGACATTGACGTCCAGGCCCAGTTCTCGGTTAACCAAAGCCGGCCTGAAGAAATCACCATGAGAGAAGACCTTGGGTCCATCACACTGATGGGAGACGATGGCTTCGGTATGTGACTGTGTGGACATATGGCATGCTTAGAATATTATACATGATAGGGGATGAAAGCTTTGGTGTGTGACTGTGTGGACATATGGCATGCTTTACATGATAGGAGATGAAAGCTTTGGTGTGTGACTGTGTGGACATATGGCATGCTTAGAATATTATACATGATAGGAGATGAAAGCTTTGGTGTGTGACTGTGTGTACATATGGCATGCTTAGAATATTATACATGATAGGGGATGAAAGCCTTGTTATGTGACTGTGTGTACATATCGCACGCTTAGAATATATGATAGGAAATGAAAGCTTTGATATGTGACTGTGAGTATGGCATGCTTTACATGATCGGGGATGAATTGTGATGGTGGTGTTGATGACAGTGATGATGATGATTGTGACTGGTGATGATGACGGTGATGATGATTGTGTCGGTGGTGATGATGATACTGATGATGATAGTGATGGTGATGCTGATGACAGTATTGATGGTGATGATGACACTGATGCTGATGATTGTGATGGTGGTGATGTTGACACTGATAATGATAATTGTGACGGTGGTGATGATGACACTGATAATAATGATAATTGTGACGATGGTAATGATGACACTGATGATGATGATGCTGATAACCAACAGGGGACGTCGGTTTCGACGAGGGAGAGATCTTGCGAGGCACCAGTCACCTGGAAGACCCCCTGTACAAACAGTCTGACCTTCACCCCTCCATCACCATGGACGACGACCAGGACAAGACCCTCACCAACGATGACCTTGGACCCCGAAAGGACCTTGACCTGGAACCCCCTGTCGTGGGCGATGACGGCTTTGGGGATGGCATGGGCGACGGATTTATGGGTAGGTGGCTTTTTTTTTGTTTTGTTTTGTTACTGGCAGTTTTTCTGAGTTCTAGCCACATGTTTCTTCTTGTTTTGTACTAGTGTTCACCTTTTTGGTGTTGTTTCTTGTTTACTTTTTTTTTTTTTTTTTTTTATTCAACCGCAGAATTAAAAAAAAAAAATGTTGATGTAAGGCGTTGGAAAGCACAAGTTTTCTGATGTGTAAGGTTTGTCAGGATGGCTGATTCCGTTTTGTCGTTCTTGAGGTAGAGGGAACACGGCTAGGCTGTTACGCCGGAACTGAACTTTAAGCCTGGAGGTCAGACTAAGGTCAAGGCCAGGTTTAGAGGCCAGCACCTGCAGAGCAAAATCACAAGAAGAAACCCCTTTCCTTGCCTATCAATCTCTGTGGCTTGTCCCTTTTTTTTTCTCCCAGTCAGTGCCTTGAGATAGAGAGAGGATCTGGACGTCTTAAAGAGCAGATTTAAAGGCTTTTTCCATTGGAACATTGCTAAGACTGATTGATCAGATGGGGCGTAGTTGCCTAAATGCTGTTGTTTACATGTTTGATAGAAGAGATTGTGATTGCCATACTGATAGCAAAGAAATTATGTCATAATTCAATTTGGAGGAAGGGGGGGGGGGGGGGGGGTGTAAACAAATACATGAGTGCAAAAAGTGCTGGGACCAGTGTGTACTTTATGTATTGCAGAATTCAGGAAATTTCATTTCTTGCAGTATAGTATAAATGAATCTTTTTTTTTTTTGGTGAGGTGACTTTAAAAGGTTGTAAAAATTACTTCGCTTGACACAAGTTTTGACAGTGAATGAACTGGATGGCCTTGGGGGAAGAAGGGTTAATTAATGAACTAATCAAGAAGAAAAGGGGTCAGCCATCCTCCTTTCCTTTACCATGTGTTCATTGCGATATCAGCTGTTCATGATTTGCACTGTTAAGTCCTATACTGAACCCCTTCATTATAAAACACTGTGATTTTGTTGCTATAGCCTGCACTTACAAGCTGCTGTGATAAACTTGAGCGTGCGTGCACAAACACATGCATGCATGTATGCGCGCACACACACACACACACACACACACACACACACACACACACACACACACACACACACACACACACACACACACACACACACACACACACCACACCGTGACACACACGCGCACACACACACACTCTTACAACCACACAGAATGAACAATGTATGGATCCACAAGACAAGATGGAAAAGGATCACAGATCGATCAACTGCGTGGATCATGCTTAAGATAAAACAGTGTTTTGAGAAAGAGTTCTATTCATTCCTTGTAAAGGTATTTATAATCAGTCTTGTTAAAGCAGAAACCAAGAAAATAATTCAATTCCCGCAAGTCTTACTGGCAGGTGTCAAGTGTCAAGTCACTTCTTGCACTGTCATTTTATGATCAGGAAGGAAAGTGGCAGGACAGGTAAGACCTTCACCTGCCTAACATGTAAACAGTGAGGTTCTGGGTTTGATTCCAGCCTTGCCCTTTCTTCCCAGTTTGACGGGATATTCAAACTGAATATTGATCTTTCGAATGAGACATAAACCGAGGTCCTGTTTGCGAATGCATGCTGAACATCTTGTGCACATATTAAAAACCAGTTTCGCCTTTCTGAAGAGTAGGCCATTTCATGCCAGTAGAAACAGATGACAAAGTGTCAAAAACGCATGCACACAGGTGTCATGTCTAGACACCAGCCCTGAAGTCAGAATGCAGCTACCAAAAAAGTGGAGGAGGAAAAAAACTGGTCACATACACACAAAAAAAGTGTCACCATTGGAGAACCTCAGATCTTTAACAGAGGAAAGAGAAATTTAAAGCAAATTCATGATGGGTGTACATAGGTGCATGTATGTAGGCCAAGAGAAAAGTGACAAAAGGTGTGACAAGCAGTTACAGTAAAAAAAAAAAATCAAATGAAATACCTCATTCTTCTTATCTGCACCTTTTCTGGTTTTTAAAATTTTTTTTTATCTTCTTTCACTGTTAAAAGTTAACAATAAAAAAACAAAAAAGGGAGGAAAGGAAACTGGCCAAAAATGAAAATGTATTATATGGGAGTTTTGGCAAGCACATTCTTTAGAGGTGCATGCTATACAGAGACCTGAAGAAGATAGTGTGGCTGATGGAGATAACCCTGCAAACCAAGCTGTACGGCCCTTGAAAGGAGCTGGAAAGAGACATACCATAATTTTTCCCAGACACATCTGACAGTATAAAATGAACAAGAGAAGAAGATATGGGATTTTTGATGCCATCTTTCCTTTCCTCCTTTTTTTGTTTGTTTTTGTTTTGAAGCTGATGGTGCATGTGGAATGCCATGTTGTTGTTGCCTGCCCGTTGGCGGCGTTGATTGTGTTATGGTTTTGTTGTTTGGCTAACACGTTAGACACGGCCGCAGATGATGATGATGACGACGACAATGATGGCAATTTTGGAGACGTGGACCAGGAATTTTTTGGTAAGACCGTGACTTGTGTTGGTGTTATTAGATGGAGTGGTATTGCTACCCTGTGTCAGTGATGATAGTAACCGGAAGAGTAAGTAAGAATAGGCCATAAGTAATGATGGTGATGATTATGAGGAGGTTATGTAGTGAAAGAGTGAGTCTTGGCAGCTGTATGTGTGTATACAGTTAGGTTGTGTACAGTGTCTGGTGTATGTGTGTATACAGTTAGGTTGTGAACAGTGTCTGATGTATGTGTGTATACAGTTAGGTTGTGTACAGTGTCTGGTGTATGTGTGTATACAGTTAGGTTGTGTACAGTGTCTGGTGTATGTGTGTATACAGTTAGGTTGTGTACACTGTCAGCTGTATGTGTGTATACATTTAGGTTGTGTACAGTGTCAGCTGTATGTGTGTATACAGTTAGGTTGTGAACAGTGTCAGCTGTATGTGTGTATACAGTTAGGTTGTGAACAGTGTCTGGTGTATGTGTGTATACAGTTAGGTTGTGTACAGTGTCTGGTGTATGTGTGTATACAGTTAGGTTAACAGTGTCAGGTGTATGTGTGTATACAGTTAGGTTAACAGTGTCAGGTGTATGTGTGTATACAGTTAGGTTAACAGTGTCAGGTGTATGTGTGTATACAGTTAGGTTGTGTACAGTGTCAGCTGTATGTGTGTATACAGTTAGGTTAACAGTGTCAGCTGTATGTGTGTATACAGTTAGGTTAACAGTGTCAGCTGTATGTGTGTATACAGTTAGGTTAACAGTGTCAGCTGTATGTGTGTATACAGTTAGGTTAACAGTGTCAGGTGTATGTGTGTATACAGTTAGGTTGTGTACAGTGTCAGCTGTATGTGTGTATACAGTTAGGTTAACAGTGTCAGCTGTATGTGTGTATACAGTTAGGTTAACAGTGTCAGCTGTATGTGTGTATACAGTTAGGTTAACAGTGTCAGCTGTATGTGTGTATACAGTTAGGTTGTGTACAGTGTCAGCTGTATGTGTGTATACATTTAGGTTGTGTACAGTGTCAGGTTCCTGGAGGTTTACTCTCTCACAGTCAAGGAAAACACCCCAGGTGGTTGTTGATTCTGATACTGTCATGTCACCATGTTCTGGGCTGTTAGTGTTACTCTATGGCTGTGCACAATGTCTGAAAAAGGGAGGGTAGGTGGGGTGGGGGGGGAGTAGCCTGCTGGTTGAAGGGTTGTGTACATGTCATGTGTGGTGCATCGAGTTTGGGAGAGGCTGTTTTAAAGATTGTGTGATGTATCACGATGCGTGTGTATGGAGAAGATAATCTAGTAATGAAAAGTGTCTGACAGTGTGGGCGTAAGCCACCAAGGGGATTTTCCCCATAGAGTTCACACCGACTCTGCTCTGTCTAAAGTCCTTTGGATAAGACTATGAATGGAGATTTCATGTATCATATTTGTGACACTCCACCACATAATGAGTTGCATTGCACCGGAGGTCAATTTTAAGTTGTTCATATGTTGTTAATCTGAAATAAAAAGGCTATTTGATAAATAAAAAAAACCTGATTGAAAATTGGAACTCTTATGAAAAGTTATTACAAATTGAAATGGTAGCCTTGCAGAAAGTGACAAAACGAGGAATCGACAAGTTGTGCATCGTAATAGATGGTCAAAATGAGGGCTTAGGTGTTCTTAAAACATGTGATGTGGTATAGCAATGTGGTGTGATGTGATATGAACAATGTGGTGTGATGTGATATGAACGGTGTGATGTGATATGAACAATGTGGTGTGATGTGGTATAACAAAGTGGTGTGGTGTGATATGAACAATGTGGTGTGATATCAACAATGTGGTGTGATGTGGTATAACAGTGTGGTGTGATGTGATATCAACAATGTGGTGTGATGTGATATCAACAATGTGGTGTGATGTGGTATAACAATGTGGTGTGATGTGGTGTTGAACAGGTCAGTGGGGGGAGGCAGGAGGACTGTTTGAAGACACACCAATGCCCGAAGTGCCGCCCCTGTCACAAGACGTTGAGGAGGGCACTTCTGCCATCACCGCTCAGCCTACAGGTCAGATGGCACAGCACGCCACGGCATTCCATTTTATTTTATTCTATTTTATGTTGGTGGTGGGTGGGCGGGCATTGTTCCCTTGTTCTGTTTTGTGGGATTTTGTTGTATGGTTTGGTTGTTTGTGTAGTGTTGATGTGTGTGTGTGTGTTTTTGTGTGTAGTGTGTGTTTGTGTAGTGTGTGTTTGTGTGTGTGTTTTCAGCCCTTTTGGCAGTAGCGTCATTTTCAGCCCGCATGATGTGGTAGTATCCTCATTTTCAGTGAGCTTATTGTTGTTTCAGCTGTAAAATGGGTACCCGCCCTCTTTAGGGTCAGGGAAGGCAACTAAAGCAGCGGGGGAGAGGAGATGGGCGCTGTGTGCCCTCACTATGCTGGCCCCTAGAGAAGCTGAGGTCTCTGATATGCACCTCACTCCCCTACTACGACCACATAGGTTATGGGATAGCCTAGTGGTCAGAACATTGCGCTCGCAATTTGATGAACGGGGTTCAATTCCAGTTCAAGGGGATTTTTCCTCTGGAGTTAACATCAGTGCTGACTCCACTCTCCCCAAGAGTCCTTCGGAAGAGACTATAAACCGAGGCCGCATATGTGAACGCACGAGAACATCTTGCGCACATGTTAAACCTTGTTCCGCTTTTCGTAAGAGTAGACCATTGTGTGCAGGTGGGAACAGATGACAAGATTTACAAAGCTGCATACACACGGGGACTGGATGTTAAAAAAAAACCCATACAAGTGCTTATTCCATTGCCCTCGATATAAAAGAATAAAGAAAAAGGACACCTTTAGGCTATGGCCATAGTAAACCCGGCCGTCTGGAGTTTTGTCGGGCCGTCTCTTTATCGGTAGAACGGATCCGTCAAAGCGGCCATAGTCAACCAGGCTTTCTGGAGTTTGACGGCCGTCTCTTTCTGACAATGTGATCACCCTGAGACTGCGAGTGACGCGAAAACAAGGCTGCTGCGGCAACTGAGACTCTGCCCAGTGCAAAATTGACAGAAAATAGTTCGACATAAAAAGTCTTTTTACGTAAAATCCCCCCACAAAACTTTTATTAAAACCACTGGAATGTAATCGGGAAGGGTCAATTTACTAGTTTGTGTAGTCAGAATTTTTGAAGCACCGTAATAAGTTTTTCTTGATTATTTTCCTTTCTGTCAACCCGGCAAACGGATGTTTTGCTCAAACGTCAAAATGACGGGTTAAAAATACGGACCGAGCCGGCTCTACTATGGCCACGCTATCATTGACGCCACAGAGTAATTCAGCCGGGCAGCATTTTTCACCCGGGCCGGCAAAATTGACGGCGGCAAAATGCCGGGTTTACTATGGCCGCAGCCTAACCTTTTTTAACCTTTTTTCTTGTTTGTTTGTCGACAGAGGAGAGGGTGGAGAAAGGGGCAGGGAGCAGACTACAGCAGCAGCAGCAGCAGCAGCAGCGGCGGCAGAGGCAGGAGAGGAGAGCGTCCCCTTGCCAGCCGGGGCTGGTGCCAGCGTCAGTGCCAGTGCCAGCGCCATCTCGGGGGGAGAGCAGACCACTCTGGTGCACAACGAGGAAGAGGCCTTCGCTCTGGAGCCTCTGGACGTCACTGCTGTGCCAGGTCTGTGTGTGTGTGGGGGTGGGGAAGGGGACGGGTTGGGGGGTTTGTGTGTGTGGGTGGGTTGGGGTGGGGTGTGTGTGGGGGGGGGGGGAGGGGTTGGTTGGGGGGGGTGTTTGTATGGGTGTTTGTATGTGGGTGTATCTGTGTGTGTGGGGGGGAGGGGAGGGGGTGGAAGGGTGTGTGGGGTTGGGGTTGTGTGTGTTGTGTAGTGGTGGAAGGGTGTGTGTGTGTGGGGGGGGTGTTTGTATGGGTGTGTTTGTGTGTGGGGGGGGGTGGGGTGGAAGGGGTGTGTGTGTGTTGGGGTGGATATGTTGCAGTGTGTGTGTGTCTGTAATGGGGTTTTTGGCTAATGTGAAGACAGCACTGCTGTTATCAGCTAACCACACCGCTGTTATCGGCAAACTGCACTGCTGGTATTCCCTACTCTCCTGACCACACATTCTGGTTTTTTTTTTTTTGACTGACGTGAAAACTGCACTGCTGGTATTCACTACTCCTGACCACACATTCTTTTTTTTTTTTTTGACCAACATGAAAACTTGCACACCACCACCACCAACCAACCAACCAACTTACTGTGTGCGTGTGTCGTCACCTGCCTGCCTGCCTGTCTCTCTCCAGGGGGCACGGAACGCAAAGGGAAACGGAAGCGGAAGCTGATTGTGGACGAGCAGAAGGGCATCCCCAGCGAGACGATGAAGGTGCAGCTGTCAGACACCTCCGACATTGTCACCACCCTGGACCTAGCACCCCCCACCAAGAAGCTGATGCACTGGAAGGAGACAGGGGTGTGGAGAAGCTGTTTGCCTTGCCCGGCCGTCCTATCGTGTCCAGAACCACTGTCAGGGTGAGTTGAGTGAGTGAGAGAGAGAGAGGCTGTGGAGATGTGGGTTTGTTGAATTTTTTTTTTTTTTTTTTTTAATAATTTTTTTTGTTTGTTCATTTATTGATTGATTTCTTCTCTCTGCCCGGCCGCCCCATCGTGTCCCGAACCACCGTCAGGGTGAGTGAGGCAGTGTAGATGTTGGTTTGTTCATTTAAAAAATTTTTTTTTTAATTAAAAAAAAGATTTACATTTTTTTTTTTCTGGTTCATTTATTGATTGATTGATTGATTGATTTCTTTGCTTGGCCTGGCGGTCCTATTGTGTCCAGAACCACGGTCAGGGTGAGTGAGGCAGTGTAGATCTTGGTTTGTTGATTTAAATATTTAGTGAGTGAGGCAGGCAGTCAGTGGAGATGTTGGTTTGTTCATTTATTTAGTGATTGATTGATTGATTAATTCTTTTATATCGAGGATAATGGAATAAGCACTTATGTGCTTTTTTTTTTTTTTTTTTGTATACATCCAGTCCCCCCCCCCCCCCCCCCCCATATGTATGCAGTTTTTGTAAATTTTGTTATCCGTTCCCACTGGCACATGATGGCCTACTCTTATGAAAAGCAGAACAAGATTTAACGTGTGCGCAAGATGTTCTGCATGCAATTTGCACACGGGCCTTTGGTTTATTGTCTCATCCGAAGGACTTTTGGGAGAGTGGAGTCAACACTGATGTTAACTCCAGGAGAAAAATCCCCTCAAACGGGAATCTAACCCTGGTCATTGGATTGCGAGCGCGACGTTCTGACCACTAGGCTATCCTGCCCCCAGATGTTGGTGTTGGTTTGTTGGACCAGGGATGGGGATAGCTCAGTGGTCAGAGCACTTGCTTCCCCCAAGCTAAGGTTTAGCAGCATCGAGTGTGGTTACCCAAGTGGATGGGTGGGTGACTGACTTGTTTGTGCGCCTTGGCTTCTGTAGAGTTCACCCAGTTGTTAATTGGGGTACCTGCCCTCTTTAGGGTCAGGGAAGGTAAAGCAGCGAGGTGGTGATGGGGGGGTGTGAGTGCGCATGCATGCGTGCGTGCGCGCAACAATCTAGATGTTTGTCTTTATGTGTTTGTGCAACAATGGAGATGGTTGTCTTTGTCTTTTTGTGTTGGCGCGTGTGTGTGTGTGTGCATGCAACAAAGCTAATGGTCAATGTGTGTGTGTGTGTTTGTGTGTGTGTGTGTGTGTGTGCGTGTGCGTGTGTGTGTGTGCGCGTGCGTGCGCGTGTGTGTGTGCGTGCATGTGTGTGCGTGCATGTGCATGTGTGTGCGCGCGTGTGCTTGCATGTATGCGTGCGTGTCTGTGCGTATCCAGCATTTCAGCAAGAGCCTGATGACCAAAACGGTCACGGACGACCTGGACGCGGAAGAGGAACAACCCCTGACGGACCCCTCCCTCTCCCTCCCCCTCCCCCTCCCCTTGGCCCCGCAGCCGGAAGTGATGAGGGCGGGAGAGGAGGACCGAACCGCGGACGTCACGCGGCAGTCGGAGATGAGCACCATCCTGGAAGAACCCTCAATCACGGCCGCTGACACCTCCTCCGCCAACACCACCCGCGCCTCGCGACGCAGCGAGCGATCGCTGGGTGACAAATCCCTCCCCCCCAAATCCCCGCGTCGCTCCGTGCAACCCGAGCCGGTCCCGGCTCAGCTGGAGCCGGAGCCAGAACCGGTCCCGGCTCCTCAGGACATGTTCGCGCAGATCCCGGACGGGATTGTGGAGAATCCGGCGGATCCCACGCTGATCGAGCCCAGTATCAACCCGCATTTGGACCTGGAGGGTCCGCCTTCTGTGGCGCCTTTCTCTGTGCCGCCTCCCTCCAATGCTCCCCCTTCGGTTGGGGCCCCTACCGCTCTGGTGAGTTTTGGTTTTGTTTTTTTATTTATTCTTTTATTTTTATTATTTTGAGTTTTATTATTATTTTTTTTTATTTTGAGAGTTTTATTATATTTTTTTCTTGAAATTAAAAAAAAATTATTCATTTATTTTTTATTTATTTATCTTATTTATTTATTTATTTATTTATTTATTTATGTATTTATTCATTTAGTTATTTTATGAGGTTAATGGAATAAGCACTTGTGTGCTTTAAATTTTTTTTTTTTTTTATATTTTTTTTACATCCAGTCCCCGTGTGTATATACAGTTTTTGTAAATCTTGTTGCTTTGTGTGTGTGTGTGTGTTTGTGTGGATCTGATAGTCCTTTTTCTCTTGTACATGTCAGTGTTGATTTTAGGCTGTGCTTTCACAGGATTCCTGCATATTTTGCCTCCTGGGTGCCCTCCCCCCAAAAAAAAAAGAAAAAAGAAGGGCACATTTCTGAGCCACAGATGTGCCATTGTGGCAGCTGCTGGAAAGTAGGGAGGGAAACAGGTACCGTTGCAGACTGGAAAGGAAAAAAAAGAAAATGGTGGCGCTGCTCAAATGGCAACACACCCTCTCCCGGGGAGAGCAGCCTGAATATCACATAAAACTCTACTGTCACTTAATGTGATATTTTGTATTACAATACAATACAATTTATTTCTGTAGTTGGCTATATACCCACGGGGACAGGGGATAGCTCAGTGGTCAGAGCACTCGCTTTCCCCCAGCTAAGGTTAAGCAGCATCAAGCGTGGTTACCAATCGGATAGGTGACTGTTTGCTCGCCTTGGCTTCAGTACAGTTCCCCAGTCAATGTCAATGGGTACCTGCCCTCTGGAAGGTAAAGCAGCGAGGGAGAGGAGATGGGCGCCGCTGCCCTCAAAATGCTGCCCCCTAAGAGAAGCTGAGGTCTTTGATGCCTCTCTCCCCTACGACACATCAGTCAGCTTACAAAGGTATGGCATGATGATATCGCACTTCTGAGAGGATCATGAGTACGATGTTACTACTGCACTTTTGAGTAGTTCATAAGACTTAAACCCAGTTATATACCCATATGAACTTAAAAAAAAACCCTCTCTCTCTGTCTCCACGCACTCACACGCCTGCCTACATCCACCATCACCACCACCACCAGACGTTTGACGACATCGACGAGGAGGTGGAGGGCATGCCCGAAACAGCGGAGCAGGACGAGAAGCGGGTGACCAAGCGCAGCCAGCAGATGCAGCAGACGCTGCGCAGCGCCTTCCAGCTGCAGGACCAGCTGTCCTTCCGCCACATGACGCGCCACCACGACCGCAAGCAGGCCGCCTCCCACTTCTACACGCTGCTGGTGCTGAAGAAACACCAGGTGGTGGCCGTGGAGCAGACAGAGGCTTTCGGGGACATCCTCATCTCCCAGGGGCCCCACTTTGGCCGCCAGTGCTAGTAGTGAGTGAGTTGGCTCTACTAGCGAGCTGTGTGTCTTGTCTGTGGAGAGGTGGTGTGTGTGAGGTGAGTGTGTGTGTATGGGTTGGGGAGGGTTCGGCCGCTTGTCCCGGCTGTGTGGGGTGTATGGGTTGGGGAGGGTTCGGCCGCCGGCAGTGTGATGGCTAGTAGCTACTCGTATCTTGTTGTGCTTGAGGTGATGTGGGGTTGGCGCCCGTCTAGTATAGTTGCTGTGCTATCCACATTTGTCTGTCTGTCCCGGCTGTGGAGAGGGGTATATGTGTGTGGGTTGGGGAGGGTTTGGCCGCCAGTGCTAATTAGTATGAGTTGGCTGTGAGCGACTCGCTCACATTCTGTCTGTCCCGGCTGTGGGGTTGTGTGTGGGTTGGGGAGGGTTCGGCCGCCAGTGCTAATTGTGAGTTGGCTAGTTAGCTATCTCACTATCTTGTCTGTCCCGCTGTGGTGTGGGTGTGTGGGGGTTGGAGTGGGGTGTGAGGAGGGCAATGGGAGGTTGGTTGTTGACACTCGTCGTGTTCTTCATATTCTTCGTTGTAGGATGCCTTCACTATGTGGGACATGTGGTCTTGGGGTGGGGTGGGGTTGGGTTGGGTTGGGTTCTTTGCCTTTTGTGGAACGGTTTGTTTTGTAGTTTTTTCCTGGGCTCCTTCCAGTGTTGGTGGGGGGGAGCTGGTGGTATGTTTTGGAGGTTTAAGAAGTGTTGTGGATTTGTTGTTGAATGAAGAGCCAGGCTTGCTATGGGCCTGCTTTTTTTGAGTGCATGCATGGCGCATACATACTCACTTACTCACTCACTTATGCATGCATGCACCTGCACACACTCACACCACACACCCACACACACACACACACACACACACACACACACACACACACACACACACACACACACACACACACACACACACACACACACACACACACACCACCAAAAGAAGAGTCGCCAGAAAGGATGATTGATGTGGCCGATTTATGCATCAAAGGTGTGTGTGTCATCAACCTTTTCTTTTGTCTTTTCTTTTTCCATTTTTTTTGTCTCTATCCCCAATCTCCACAAGGGCAGCCTGTTGACATCCATCCTTCCATTGTGACCACCCCGTGCATCCATAGCGTATGTAAAGTGTGTTGATAGACATTCAGTGGGAAAGAAGGAATGTAGTATGTATGCATGTATACATGTACGTATACATGTGTAGTGAGTGAAGACATGGGAGTGGGCTTAACAGTTGGCCTATTGAATATATATTTGCTGTTTTTGTGGGTGGTGGTGTGAGTGAGTGAGTGAGTGAGTGTGTGGTGTGTGTGTGAGTGGTGAGTGATGGTGAGTGAGTGGTGTGTGATGTGTGTGTGTGTGTGTTGTGTGTGTGTGTGTGTGTGTGTGTGTGTGGTGTGTGTGCGTGCGTGCGTGCGTGCGTGTGTTTAAGAGTGCTGAAACTGAAAGTGTTTCATCCCAGTTGACGTTGAATCATCTCAACTTGGTCACTTTGTCGGGAGGGAAATGTGGTGTGTGACTCACTGACTCACTCTTTTTGTGTCCTAGGGCTTGTTTTAGTGTGGGGGTACTTAGTGTATGGCACCGACTGTCAACAGACAATTTTTTAAATTATTTTTTTATTCTTTTCCTGTGACCTTGTTGCTCCGTGGTTCATACCAGTGGTGAGATTTTGTGTGGTGACGGACCATTATTTTTGGCCCGCCAGGGATTTTATTTAATTAAGATAGCAGCTGTATTTCGACTTGTGGTTAGTGTCTGAACCTGACACCAGTGTGCATGTGTGTTTTTTCTTTCACCCCTCAAAATATTTGCCATCCTTGTGGATGTGGATGATGTCTAAACACGACACCAGTTTTCATGTTATGTGTTTATTTTAACAAAAATTGTAGTCGGCGGGGCTGGGAAACAAGGTTGGATTGAATTGGATTGGATGGACAAAAATCGTCATCCGCTCTTACCGACAGGCAGTGGCCTACTCACCTGAAAGGCAGAACGTGTTTTTTATGTGTGTGCAAGATGTTTGGTATGTGTGTATACCTGAGATTTTGGTTTATAGTCTCATCTGAAGAATTTACGGGAATGAATTGAGTCGGTGTTGATGTTCAGCTCTAGAGGAGAAATCCTCTGGAATGGGCATTTTGGTGGTGGCTCGAATTTGTGCCCTCAGATCACGAGCTCAAAGCTTGGATCGTTAGGCTATTCCGCCACCCACACCCCCTCCCCCTTTGTACTTTTATTAGAATGGAATTTTTCTACAGATATTTTGCAACAGACAACTGTGTTGTAGCTGTAGGGTTTAAAAAAAAGAAAAAAGATTGGCTGTCAATTCTTAATCAGGTAAAAAGATAGGTAAAGGTGTTCCCATAACCTATGTGGTTGTAGGGAAGCGAGGATCAGAGACCTCAGCTTCTCTAGTGGCCAGCATGTTGAGGGCGGTGCCTATCTCCTCTCCCTCGCTGTTTTGCCTTCCCTGACCCAAAGAGGCAGGTACCCATTGACAGCTGGGTGAACTGGGGGACTGTACTAAAGCCAAGGTGCGCAAACGGTCACCCATCCACTTGGTAACCACGCTTGATGCTGCTTAACCTTTGCTTGAGGAAAGCGAGTGCTCTGAGCCACTGAGCTATCCCATCCTGGGACCTCAGTTCAGTTGTGTTGCCATGGCTATGAATTCTTTGATATGCCCTGAAAAAACCCAAAACCCAACGCACAGGACTTCACACTATAGTATTATACTGCCTTTGCTGTAAGAGCTCTTACATGCACTAAAAACATCATCTTGACATCAGTTGTGGTAGGCTCTCTTTACAACAATTGCCCCATAAACAAAATGATTGGCAATCAGTTTAGAGAAAAATAAAATTGGCGTAAACTGGTGATATTTTACTCTTAGATGATGCAGAGCCCCTCCCCCCACCCCCCAAAAAAGGATTTTATAAATAAAAAAGAGAGAATTGACTTTTTTGTATATTCTGGTTATGGAAAAAGGTTTTTTTTGTTTTGTTTTTAGATTTACAACAACAAACTTTTTTCTTAAACGGTCTACAGAGTGAAATCCTAGAAGGATGTCATGAAATGTTCTTACAATTTTGAAGAAAATATGTTTTTTAAATGGTGTCCAGGTACAGGGCTGTGAATTTGCATCTGTTAAAAAAAAAAAAAAGGGGGGGGGGGGGGGGGTGTGTGGATGTTGTTATAGGGCTGTGGATTTTATAGAAATAAGTCAAAAAAATTTTTTTTTTAGGGCAGTGGATTTTCAGCTGGAATTTTTTTAAAGAAATGTTTTAAGGGTTGTGGATTTTCAGCTTTTTTTTTTTTTTTTTAAGGCTGTGGATTTTTGCTGGAAGTTTTTTTTTTGGTTTTGGGAATTTTTTGTAGGGCTGTGGATTTTCAGCAGGAAGGGTTTTTTTTGTTTTTTTTTTTTTAAATGGGTGTGTATTTCCAGCTGCAAGGTAAAAAAAAAAATTACAGGGGTTTGCATTTTCAGCTGTAAGTGTTTTTCTTTTTTTTTTCTAAAGGGGTTAGCATTTCCAGCTGTAAGATTTTTTGATATTTTTTCTAAAGGGGTTTGCATTTCCAGCCGACAGTTTTTTTTTTTTAAAAAGGGGTTTGCATTTCCATTTTTTGTTGAATTTTTTTTTTTTTTTTAAGGGTTTTACATTTGTAGCTTGAAGGGTTGGGGTGTATTGTTAAAGGGCTGTGGATTTCCAGTTTAATCCAAATAAGAGAACACAGTGTCTAAAGTGTACAGCTTTTGTTGCCAGCAAGAGCTAAAAGAAAAGAAAAAGAAGCTTTGTCTGGCAACTTTTGTTGTGTCCCAAGGATTGACCTGATCTGACCTGACCCCTTCGTTGTGGTAGTATCACACATGTACGCAGTTTTTTGTTTTCTGAATGAGTGTAAATCACCTTGTTGATGTTACCCGTTTTCCCCCCTGTCTGTGACCAATCTGTAATTAGTGTTACATAATTGATGTGGCGTTATACGTTTTGTTATCTGTTTAGTTGGGTTATCTGTGTGATGTACTGTAATTATGAGCTGTGGAGCCAAGTGTTACGACTTTGGGGGGGGGAGGTGGTGGTGAGTGTGACTGGCTTGTGTGTATGTTGGGAGTGTGTGAGTGGTGGGACCCCTGTGTTATTTTCCTGCCGATGTTTCATATAAATTTATAAGGGAAAAAATCATTTTAAGGCATTAAACAGTTTTCTTCCGAGTTTTCTTTTTTGGTCTCAACTTTGTAAATGGTACCCTTGTGTATGCTATGTAAATATGTGACGTTCCACCACATAATGAGTCGCATTGCACCAGAGGTCAATTTTTAGTTATTGGCAATGTTCTTGATCTGCAATAAAAAGGCTATTCAATATATAGAAAACAGATTGGAAATTAAACGATTCTATGAAAAGTTATTGCAATTTGAAATGATAGATTGCAGGAAGTGCCAAAATGAGAAACTGACATTGTATTAGGTGGTCTGAATGAGGGCTTGGGTGTTTTAAATCACATCTTAATTAAAGCAAATGCAAACAAACTTGCACCTTGATTTTTCATTACAAGGTAGAATAGTTGCTTTATTTTTATAATCATTCAGAATCGACAAACTGACCCCCACCTGCCTGAAACGGCTCCTAGAAGAAAAGTGGGTCAGGTGCAAAGCGACTCATTTCATGGTGGAGTGTCACATATGTGAGTGGTGTGTTCCCTGTGGTCTGTCTTTCTTTTCTTGTTCCATGGAAGGAAGGTGGCAGGACAGTTAAGACGTTCGCCTGCCAACAAGAAAACCATGAGGTTCTGGGTTCAATTCCCACCCTTGCATCAGTCATTTGGATGAGACTATAAACTGAAGCCCGGTGTATGGATGCATGCAAAACATCTTGCACATGCACTAAAAACCTGTTCTGCCTTTCGGAAGAGCAGGCCATTGTGTGCCTGTAGGAGCGGAAGACAACAAAATAAAAAAAACCAGCATGTGTACACAGGTGTTGTGTTTAGACACCAGCCAGAGGGGCCCTGCACTGCTGCTGGGTCACTTTGGTGGTGTTCAGAGGTGCCTGTTCTGAGCTAACATATGCAGGAGACCACCTACTAAGCCCCCTACTAACAAAAGTATTAGCTCAGTCGTGGCGACAGAGTGAGTGAGTCACCCACCTGAGGTGGCGACCACCACAATGTCTCTCCAACAACCGTTCCCCTGCGATTCTCCAACCCCAAAGGCTTTGACACAAACTCACCACAGGCACAAAAGTGTATGGGTTAACTGAATCAGAGGTGACCATGAGACCAGAGCAATGGGGCCCACCGAATCAAAGGCATTTTTTTTTTTATTGCATGATGATTGATGATAATGAGGATGATGTAATGATGCTGCTATGGATGTGCGTGTGCTTTGAAACTTCTTGACAGAGCTGCACTCTATGCTTACTATTATGAGATAGCCTGGTGTCAGCTGGGCCTGAGAGATACAGACACCTGCAGTGTTAGTCTGGTAATTTGAGCAACACTCTCAAACTCGCATCCATGAAGTGGATGAATATCAACCATATGGTCCCGATCTTCCCACTGAGCCCACAGCACACTCGCTCTGGGTAGGAGGAGCTGGCTGGAGTCTGAAAAATTCTCTATGACTCTTATGGGATTCGAACCTGCAACTTTCCAGTCCATGACCCAAGACACTAACCACCGCTGCGCCAAGGCAGCTGATAACCTGCCCCTTTTCTTGTTCACCCGCACTCAGCCTTCAGAGACACGACATTATGAAAGTTTCCTATTTTATTACAAAAATGGTATGTTGCAGTCCAAATCATCACAGTTGGTCTGTGTAAGTAAACAGTAACAAGTGCGAGAGAGAGAGAGAGAGAAATCTACACCCAAATTGTTGACATTCTTGTTCACATGGCATTCGATGTAATGCATCCTAAGAATACAAGTTAGCACAAAAGAACATTGCTATATATATCATCACCACTATAGCAGATATTATACTGTTCTTTTTCCATAGTATGTCATTATTGCATAACCAATTCCAGCATAGTTTTTTTTGTTTTTTTTGCCGGCTCTTATCACATTTAAATTATACGCTTCAATATCAAAGTCTGACAATGGTAGAATCACCATTTATAAAAAAGAAAAAAAAAACACCCCAAAACAAAAAAAACCCACACAAAAAACCCAGATGTAAGTCTACCTGACAAATATGTTATTGAAAATAAAATGACCACAAACCAATCAAGCAAAGCTCTGATGATAAAAAAGTAAATATCTACCTTGCTAAAGAAACTCATTTCTGGTGAAATCTATATCTAATTTGTTAAATCTGAAATGGTGTGTAACATTAGGGGGTAAATTTGTCTATGAAAAAAAAATCAGTAAAACTATTTAAAAAAAAAAGAAAAAGTTACATGGGTGTGTTCCCAATGGCTGAAAACTGAGTAAACATAAACATTATACATATATAGACATACAGATACACATACACTGTCCCCATATCTGCCGCAGCAAAAAGTGTACATGAACATGTACACAACCTTGCACGCTTGTATGTATGCATCATGTACACAGAATTACACACTTGTATGTATGCATCATGTACACAAGCCTTACACAATCTTCACAATGCCCCTACCCCCCCCCCCAAAAAAAAAAAAAAAAAAAAAAAAGGTAGGAAAACTAAAATAGCCACAACACAAAAGAAAAAAAAAGAAAATTATGAAGTATACACTGATTTCAGATCTCCATTATTTCCTTCCACTCCCCCCTCAAAAAAGGGCAAAACCTAAAATAGTCACAACACACACAAAAAGATTATGGAGTACACACTGATTTCAGATCATTATTGTACTCCACTCATCTTCACAACTCTCCCCCCCCCCCCCAAAAAAAAAAAAAAAATGGGGGCAAAACTAAAATAGCCATAACACACAGAAAATTATGGAGAACACTAAATTCAGATCTTCATTATTACCTTGTCCTCTACACATCTTCACAACCGCCCCCCCCCCAAAAAAAAAAAAAGAAATAAAAATGGGGGGCAAAACTAAAATAGCCACAACACAAAAGGAAAAAAAAAAAAGCAGGAAATTCTGGAGTACACAAAGAATGTAGATCTTAATTTTAGTACCAAAAAAAAAAAAAAAAAGAATAGTCAATATACAAAACACATACGAAAAAAAAAATTCTGGAGTACAGACAACTGAATATAGATCATCCTTTTAGTAAAAAAAAAAAAAAAAAAAAAAATTGGCAGCAAAAACAAACTGCAGGGCAGGTAACCCCCCCCCCCCCCAAAAAAAAAAAAAAACAACAAAAAATATATATATATTTCAACAGCAGCAAAAAAAACCTAAACAAAACAATCAAACTGCTGGACAGGGTAGAAAAGGTGTAAAAAAAAAAAAAAAAAAAAAAAAATTGCAGCAGCAGCAAACAAAAGTCAACTCTGCTGGACAGAGTAGGAAAGGTTAAAAAAAAAAAAAAAAAAAATTCAGCAGCAGCAGCAAACAAAAAGTCAACTCTGCTGGACAGGTTAGGAATGGTAAAAAAAAAAAAAAAAAAAAATTGCATAAAAAAAGTCAGAACAGGACAGGGTAGAAGAACAGCAAACCAAAGTCAACTCTGCTGGACAGGTTAGGAACGGTAAAAAAAAAAAAAAAAAAAAAATTGCATAAAAAAAGTCAGAACAGGACAGGGTAGAAGAACAGCAAACCAAAGTCAACTCTGCTGGACAGGTTAGGAACGGTAAAAAAAAAAAAAAAAAAAAAAATTGCATAAAAAAAGTCAGAACAGGACAGGGTAGAAGAACAGCAAACCAAAGTCAACTCTGCTGGACAGGTTAGGAACGGTAAAAAAAAAAAAAAAAAAAAGCAGCAGCAGCAAACCCAAGTCAACTCTGCTGGACAGGGTAGAAAAGGTAAAAAAAAAAATAAATAAATAAAAATTTCAGCAGCAGCAAACAAAAGTCACTGCTGGACAGGGTAAAAAAAAAAAAATTCAGCAGCAGCAAAAAATAGTCACTGCAGGACAGGGTAGAAAAGGTTAAAAAAAAAAAAAAAAAAAAATCAGCAGCAACCATAAACAAAAGACACTCTGCTGGACAGGGTAGGAACGGTAAAAAAAATAAAAAAATAAAAAAAATTCAGCAACAGCAAACCAAAGTCACTCTGCAGGACAGAACAGGACAGAGTAGAAGAACAGCAAACCAAAGTCACTCTGCAGGAAAGAGTAGTGCAGGGACTCCCTCCTCCTCAGCCAAAGGAGCGGTCAGGCAGCATGATGGGAGCCACCAGGGTCCACACATAGAGACCCACACACAGCCAGGCTGACGAGATCTTCACCCACACTGCAGCCATGTTGGCGTTCAAGGTGCGGAAATCGGAACTGGGGCTGTGCACACACACACACACACACAATAACAATAATAATAATGATAATACATGGAATTTACATAGCGCTATATCTTGCAAAAAGCCGCCGCTGTAGTCTAGTGGTTAGGGCGATGGACTCGTAATCAGGTTGCGGGTTCGATCCCAGTTTTCGACTATGGCGTTGTGCCCTTGGAAAAGGCACTTTACAGCTATTTTCTCACCCCATCCAGGTGTAAAAGGGGTACCAACTTTGTGTTAGGGGTTAACCCTGCAATAGACTGGTGTCCTATCCAGGGGGGAGTCTATGACTCTCAGTCGCTTAACGCCACAGAAACCGGGATAAGCACTGGCCTGATGAGCCTTAGGCTCGGAACAGACTTTAACTTTAACTAACTATATCTTGCAAAAACAAATCAAAGCGCTTGCATTTGACCTGTACAACACACAAACAGTTGATGACAATAACTTTAGCAAATTCAAATGTACGCATGCATGCACACACACATGCACACACACACACACGCACGCACACGCACACACGCACGCATACACACACACACAAACACAGTGAGTGACTTGGCTGCTTATTATTTTTGGGGTGGGAAAACCAAGAGGGAATAAAAAAAAACAAAAAACAAAACAACCAAACAACACTGACCCCCCCCCAAAAAAAAAAAACAACAACCCCAAAACAACCCCAAACCAAAACCAATAACAACCAAACCAAAACAAAAACCCAGAAAAAAGAAACTGACCCCAAAACAAGAATAAAACAGTATCTTTGTTACATATAAAAACTGTAAGTTTAACACAGCTGACTGACAATTTTCTACGAGAAGAAAGCTGAGTCTTTAATGGTATACAGTTTGTAGTTGTCAAACTATATATAAAAAAAACCAGCATGCACACAGGTGTTGTGCTTAGACACCATCCCTGAGGGGAAAAAAAAAAAAAAGGGTAGGCGCTGCACTTGTGGCGATGCGCTCTCCCCGGGGAGAGCAGCAGAATTTCATGCAGAGAAATCTGCTGTGACATAAAGTGGTATAAAAAAAATTAAAAAAAAAAAAAAAAAAAATTCATCAGATTGTTCACAAGCATAGACACAGTTACACATTGACAGACAAACAACACAGACAAACAACACAGACAGACAACACAGACAGACAACACAGACAGACAACACAGACAGACAACACAGACAGACAACACAGACAAACAACACAGACAGACAACACAGACAGACAACACAGACAGACAACACAGACAAACAACACAGACAGACAACACAGACACACAGACAGACAACACAGACAAACAACACAGACAGACAAACAACACAGACAAACAACACAGACAAACAACACAGACAGACAACACAGACAGACAACACAGACAAACAACACAGACAGACAACACAGACAGACAACACAGACAACACAGACAACACAGACAGACAACACAGACAGACAGACCTGAACCAGTTGGTGAGGGTCATCATGATGTAGAGAGAGGCCAGACACAGCATGAAGTGGAAGAAGGAATAGCTGTAGGCCACCGCATCCTCCTCATTGTCCCACACCTTCTGCCCCCCCTTCTCCTCCCCTGCCTCCTCGTCACCGCTGCCTGTAACACATCAGTCGCCACATCAGTCGCCACATTACTGCTAAACACTGGAAACACTGATTCACCACATCACCGCTAAACATTAGCCACATCACCGCTAAACCCTGTAAACATTCACCACATCATTGCTAAATATTCACCACATCACTGCTAAACACCGTAAATAATCACTAAAAAAAAACCCCACCAACTCTCCCCCCAAAAAAACCCACACAAAAACAAAACAATCATCAGTCACCACTAAACACTGTATACGTTCACCACATCACCAACCACCGCTAAACACTGTAAACATCCACCACATTTATGTAAACACTGTAAGCAGAACCACATCCCATCATTCATGGCCAAACATTGTAAACAGCGCTACACTGCAGTTACAACCATTGACTCTATCTAATATTGCTTTTTATCTCGTTTATCTCGTAAGAGACAGACTCACAGAGGCTATAATATTATGATAATATCTCTATTATCACTAGTTATCTAGTCAAAGACAGGCTATAATTATCATATCTCTAATATCCTAGTTCATCTAGTCCAAAGACAGAGGCTAATATGATGATAACTATTTCTAATATCACTAGTTATCTAGTCACAGACAGAGGCTATATGATGATAATCTATCTCTAATATCACTAGTTATCTAGTCACAGACAGAGGCTATATTATGATGATAATATCTCTCTAATATCACTAGTTATCTAGTCACAGACAGAGGCTATATGATGATAATTATCCTAATATCACTAGTTATCTAGTCACAGACAGAGGCTATATGATGATAATATCTCTCTAATATCACTAGTTATCTAGTCACAGACAGAGGCTATATGATGATAACTATTCTCTAATATCACTAGTTATCTAGTCACAGACAGAGGCTATATTGATGATAATATCTCTCTAATATCACTAGTTATCTAGTCACAGACAGAGCTATATGATGATAATCTATCTCTAATATCACTAGTTATCCAGTCACAGACAGAAGCTATATGATGATAATCTATCTCTAATATCACTAGTTATCTAGTCACAGACAGAAGCTGTATGATGATAATCTATCTCTAATATCACTAGTTATCCAGTCACAGACAGAGGCTATATGATGATATCTCAATTTTAATATCACACTAGTATATCTCTAAGTCTGTACAGCTGCAAGAGGCTATAGATTATGATATGTCTAACATTGCTGTTTATACAGTCAAGGGCTATATCATGATAATATCTCATTATCTGTAATACTGCTATTTATACAGTTACAAACAGAGCAGTATTATTAATAATTATCAATCTTTTTACCACCTCCACACAAAAATCAATCCGACTTTGAACACTTTTCCCCCTTAGTCCATATTGACCAAAATACAGTCATTCATGACTCTCTCTTTCTCTTTCTCTCTCTCTTCACACCACACACACACACACACACACACACACACACACACACACACACACACACACACAAAATCTCTGGCATGTGCGAACATACATGAGCCACCATTTCCCCCCCTCCATTTCTCCAATGTGGTTCATGAATGCTATTTTTCTATGTGTACATAGAGTGTACAGACACTGCACTACCGGACAGCAGAATGGCAAAAAAAGACAAGAAAAGACAGAAAGACACAGGTACACTATGGAGTATCAAGGTATAGAAAGACACACAGGTCCACTATCAAGGTATAGAAAGACACACAGGTCCACTATAGAGAATCAAGGTATTGAAAGACACACAAGTCCTCTAATCTATAGAGTTTCAAGGTATAGAAAGACACACAGGTCCACTATCAAGGTATAGAAAGACACACAGGTCCACTATAGAGTATCAAGGTATAGAAAGACACACAGTCCACTAATCTATAGAGTTTCAAGGTATAGAAAGATACACAGGTCCACTAATCTATAGAGTATCAAGGTATAGAAAGACACACAGGTCCACTATAGAGTATCAAGGTATAGAAAGACACACAGGTCCACAGTAGAGTATCAAGGTATAGAAAGACACACAGGTCCACTAATCTATAGAGTATCAAGGTATAGAAAGACACACAGGTCCACTATAGAATATCAAGGTATAGAAAGACACACAGGTCCACTATCAAGGTATAGAAAGACACACAGGTCCACTATCAAGGTATAGAAAGACACACAGGTCCACTATAGAGTATCAAGGTATAGAAAGACACACAGGTCCACTAATCTATAGAGTATCAAGGTATAGAAAGACACACAGGTACACTGTAGAGTATCAAGGTATAGAAAGACACACAGGTCCACTAATCTATAGAGTATCAAGGTATAGAAAGACACACAGGTCCACTATAGAATATCAAGGTATAGAAAGACACACAGGTCCACTGAAGAGTATCAAGGTATAGAAAGACACACAGGTCCACTAATCTATAGAGTATCAAGGTATAGAAAGACACACAGGTCCACTATCAAGGTATAGAAAGACACACAGGTCCACTAATCTATAGAGTATCAAGGTATAGAAAGACACACAGGTCCACTATAGAGTATCAAGGTATAGAAAGACACACAGGTCCACTATCAAGGTATAGAAAGACACACAGGTCCACTATAGAGAATCAAGGTATAGAAAGACACACAGGTTCACTATAGAGTATCAAAGTATAGAAAGACACACAGGTCCACTATCAAGGTACAGAAAGACACACAGGTTCACTAATCTATAGAGTATCAACTATCAAGGTATAGAAAGACACACAGGTCCACTATCAAGGTATAGAAAGACACACAGGTCCACTATCAAGGTATAGAAAGACACACAGGTCCACTATAGAGTATCAAAGTATAGAAAGACACACAGGTTCACTAATCTATAGAGTATCAAGGTATAGAAAGACACAGGTCCACGAATCTACAGAGTATCAACTTATAGAGAGGCATACAGGCTGTAGTGAGCAACAGATGTCAGCATCAGGTACACAATGTAATTTGAAAAATAAAAAAATCAGGTACACTATGTAATTAAAAAAAAAAAAATCAGGTACACTATGTAATTAAAACAAAAAAGTCAGGTACACTATGTAATTTTTAAAAAATAAAAAATGAGTATTCTGGGACAGAAAGAGTTAAAACACACCAACCCACAGTGCTGTGTATCACAACTCTACACTGTTCACACACACACACACACACACACACACACGCACGCACACACACACACACCACACCACACACACACACACACACACACGCAGGCACACACACACACACTCACACACATGCATGTGCACACACACACACACACACACATGCACACACACACACACACGCGTGCGCACTCACCACCGCACACACACAGCACACATACACACATGCATGTGCGTGTATACACAGAGTGCAGAGAAGGTTATTGGAGATACAAACTATTCTACTCACCCTCCCTGTACTTGCTACCTGTGCCAGCCACCACATAGAAAGCCACATCAACATGCGTGACAAGTCACCACATCACACACACATAGAAAGCCACATCAACATGCACACATGACAAGTCACCTCAACACACACACATAGAAAGCCACGTCAACATGCGTGACAAGTCACCACATCACACACACATAGAAAGCCACGTCAACATGCATGTGTGAAAAGTCACCACATCAGACACACATAGAAAGCCACATCAATATGCATGCGTGACAAGTCACCACATCATACCACATCAGACTACAAGTCACCACATCAGACTACAAGTCACCACATCAGTCTACAAGTCACCACATCATACCACATCAGACTACAAGTCACCACATCAGTCTACAAGTCACCACATCATACCACATCAGACTACAAGTCACCACATCAGACTACAAGTCACCACATCAGACAACAAATCACCACATCAGACAACAAGTCACCACATCAGTCTACAAGTCATCACATCAGACTACAAGTCACCACACCACAAGTCATCACATCAGTCTACAAGTCATCACATCAGACTACAAGTCACCACACCACAAGTCATCACATCAGTCTACAAGTCACCACATCCGACAACACAGAAGCCATACTATGCAGCAATCTCCACAGGACACGCATGCTTTGGCCTCAGCAAAACACATCATGCATCTGTCACCACATAAAACCACATCTGTCTCCACAGAACAACACATCACCCCACTCCACATCTGTCTCCACACAACTTGACCACATGGCACATTTGTCTCCACCTCATGCCGTTATCCCCATATATTAACTAAGCCACATCAACATGCGCACACATAATGTATGCATACATACAATATCCACTTAACATGACACCACATCACAATTCTACGCTAGCTATTGTCTCCACATAACAAACACAACACACACACACCACACACACACACACACACACACACACACACACACACACACACACACACACAACACACACACTCTTGTCCAGGAAATGCTAGATGGTGCAAAGCTAGATGGTTACTGGAAGGAACTACTGTTTAAAGAAAGAAATCCTCATCACGTGTTCATGCCATGGTTATATCTGTGCATTATATGCATACATATATATATTGCCACATTAACACCATCCCTTTGCCACCATGACAGCTCACATTATGAAAAGTAACATGTCACAATGCATCGCAACAATAATGACACAACAACATAATTCACTGAGTTACCACACACCCACCCACCCCCACACACACACGAATGCACACACAGATACACAGACACACACACATAACACACACATACAAACACACATGCACACACACGCACACAGACACACACACACACACACACACACACAGCAATGAGTGCATAATGTTATTATTACCACAATAACATCACAACAACATAATTCACTGTGTTATCACACACACATGCACACATGTGAGCGTGCGCAGGCGCACAAACACACACACACACATGGAGAAGACAGCGGCAGCAGCAGAGAAAGGAGTGTACACAGCCTAAATTAAAAATTAAAAAAAAATGCATGCAGAAACTTACACTCTGAGCCTGTGAGAGAGAGGGGAAATAGCAGGTCTGCATTAATCATTGACTCTGTGTGTGTGTGTGTGTGTGTGTGTGTGTGTGTGTGTGTGTGTGTGTGTGTGTGTGTGTGTGTGTGTGTGTGTGTGATCGTGTGTGCATGTCAGGGAGGGAGTGAGTGAGTGAGTGAGTAAGGAGTGAGTAAGTGTGAGTGAGTGTGAGTGAGTGTGTGTGTGTGTATGTGTGTGTGTGTGTGTGTGTGTGTGTGTGTGTGTGTGTGTGTGTGTGTGTGTGTGTGTGTGTGTGTGTGATCGTGTGTGCATGTGAGGGAGGGAGTGAGTGAGTGAGTGAGTAAGGAGTGAGTAAGTGTGAGTGAGTGTGAGTGAGTGTGTGTGTGTGTATGTATGTGTGTGTGTGTGTGTGTGTGTGTGTGTGTGTGTGTGTGTGTGTGTGTGTGTGTGTGTGTGTGTGATCGTGTGTGCATGTGAGGGAGGGAGTGAGTGAGTGAGTGAGTAAGGAGTGAGTAAGTGTGAGTGAGTGTGAGTGAGTGTGTGTGTGTGTATGTGTGTGTGTGTGTGTGTGTGTGTGTGTGTGTGTGTGTGTGTGTGTGTGTGTGTGTGGTTGTTGTAGTTCAATTCAAAGTCTATTCACACTTGGTGATATAAGTGGTGTGTGTGTGTGTGTGTGTGTGTGTGCGTGCATGTGTGCATATGTGTATGTGTGCGTGCGTGCATGTGTGTGTATGCTTTTGTAACATTTTACATGCATATAAATCTGTTGTTCTACCCCTAACCCTTGGTACGTCATACCACTACACAGGCCCACGTACAACTCACACCTATGTACAAACCTCCTATTATAAAAAATAAAGAGAAAGTGGAAAGAGAGTGTGGAAGACTTGAAAAGCTGCTTTGAGTGTACTGATTGGAGCATGTTTATTGATTTGAGTGAGAATATTGATAAAGCGACCGATGCTGTGCATATATATATATATATATATATATATATATATATATATAATATATATATATATATATATATATACATCTATTATCATTCTGTAAAAAAAAAAACCCAAAAACCCAAAAAAACAACAATAACAAAAGTGAAAATATTTCCCAACATCAAGCCCTAGGTAAACAGTCATTAAAATCATCTCTGTTGTGTGCTGCCCAATTCATTCTTTTAGCCAGAAGAAGGTTCTACACAAACTGAAAACTTATACTGCAAGACACCTGGGAGTTGTGTTTTTAACTTGTCTGCTTTCATAAAAATCATCTCTTAACGACGGAAAGAAAATGACATTTCAAAAAGGAGTGGAAGAACTCGCAGCAGAGCAGAACAAAAGAAACTTCAAAAAGAAATTGGAGAAAGTAAAATTTTTTTAAAAATCAAACAAGCCAAACGTTGAAGAACAGTTTCAGAAGGTGATATGACAGATACACAGAGGATGCATGAAGAACTTTCAGGGCAAGCAAAGTCTAAAAGCTGAAAACAGTCAGTGGCATAAGAGGAACACAAATCTTTTTCAAATTAAGTGTCAATTCCAATATATTTATTATTGCCATTTTTCGTGTGATGATTTTAGAAACGAGCTTCTGAATGTGTTGTTCTTACCCAGCTTCAAAACCGTGTCTGTTCTAACCAGAGAAATGATGACGACTGTATTGTTGATGCTAAAGATGTCAAGTCAGGTCAGTAACTGAAAGACTGCACATGAAGAAGGCTGTGAGTGGGTGTGGATGGTGGTGTGTGGGTGGTTGTTGAGGTAATGTTCTGATAACACTGTTCTTGAGGATCTACCAAAACATCTTGGGTACATGTTAAAACCCATTCCGCTTTTCGGAAGAGTAGGCCATTGTGTGGCGGTGGTAACGGATTATAAAATTTTCAAAACTGCATATACGCAGGGACAGGATGTAAAAAAGCATATGAGAGCTTATTCCATTAATCCTTGAAATAAAAGAATGAATAAACAAATAATTGAATAAATAAATAAATTCTAAACAAATCAAGGAGTTTTCCTTATAGGGTGAAAAAACAACAACTTATCTGGACTTCAATGTATAAAAGACTAAAGAAATGTTAGTTGATTTTCGCAAGAACACACAGCCTGTTTCGGATCTTTACACTGATGGCATAAACACAGAATGAGTTCATGAATATAAAATATTCAGGGACCGCTATTGATGACAACCTGATCTTAACTGCCAATACAGATTTCATCAATAGAAAATACCATTCTCGCATCTTCCTTTTTCAAGAGCTCTGCAGATAAATGTTAAATTTTCATAGAATTTCTATCGATGCTTTTTGAGTCTGTCTTTTCCTTTTCCAAGCTGACAAACAAGAGATGTCGACCTGACAAACCTCAACTGTGTGCCACAGGCTGACATGACAGGCCAGAAGTGTGTGCCACAGGCCTACATGACAGGCCAGAACTCTGTGCCACATGCTGACATGACAGGCCGGAACTATGTGCCACAGGCCGACATGACAGGCCAGAACTGTGTGCCACAGGCCGACATGCCAGGCCAGAACTGTGTGCCACAGGCTGACATGACAGGCCAAAACTGTGTGCCACAGGCCGACATGCCAGGCCAGAACTGTGTGCCACAGGCCGACATGCCAGGCCAGAACTGTGTGCCACAGGCTGACATGACAGGCCAAAACTGTGTGCCACATGCCAGGAATGTATGTCACAGGCTGACATGACAGGCCAGAACCGTGTGCCACAGGCCAGAACTGTGTGCCACAGGCTGACATGACAGGCCAGAACTGTGTGCCACAGGCCAGAACTGTGTGCCACAGGCCGACATGACAGGCCAGAACTGTGTGCCACAGGCCGACTTACAGTTCAGAACTGTGCACAGCGACATACAGTCAAACTTTTCACACGAATTTCACCAGAGCTTTTGCAGGTCCGACATGACTTGCCACTTGTGTCCAAGCTGACAGAACAAAAGCTTGTACCACAGTCGACCTGACAGAACTACTGTGTGCCACAGGCTGACATGACAGGCCAGAACTTGTGCCACAGGCTGACATGACAGGCCAGAACTGTGTGCCATAGGCCACATGACAGAAGTCAGACCATCAGTCCAGTGGGAGAGAAATCACATGATTGGAAATCATAAAAGAAAAGAAAGAACGAAAAACCCAGAATCCCCAAGAAATAAAATTAATCCTTTGTCTTCAGTTTTTTGTCCCCCATTTTTCTTCATGTACTTTTCATTCAAGATGACATTCTCATGCCTGACATATAAAAAAAAAAGAGGAAAATCCTTGGCCACCCCCCCCCCCCCTCCTTAAACCCCCCCAAAAACCGAAACCAAAACCTGAACCAAACCAAACCAAACCAACCAAAAATCCCAAAGCAACAAGGACAGGCAAAACTTTCAACGCCAAACTGTATACACGTTTGGTCCAAAAATCACAACCTACGTTTGTGACTGTTCGGTGGGGCTGCATACCAGATAGAGAGAGAGAATGAGGAACGTTGGGAGTAAGCATACTGTAGCGTATTTATCATATTGAGTTTTACTGTACTGCATTGTATGTACTGTATTGCATTGTATTGTACTGTACTGCATTGTATTGTACTGTACTGCATTGATTGTACTGTATGTTTATTAAAACACATATTGTTCTGTATGTTTGTATTGTACTGATACTGATGTATGTATTACTGTTTATTTATGTATGATTATGTATTACTTATTGTATGTACTGTATTCATTATTTACTGTATTTGTATTTATTATTTTATTTACTGTATCTTGTATTGTATTATTGTTTTAAATCATATATTGTTCATATATATATTATTACACTAGTCACTAAATTTATATCATTATCATTATTATTACATTGTACTAGAATTGTATTATGTAATCATATTGTATTGCTAGCTGAATAATATTGTATCATATTGTTTTGTACTGGATTAATTATCATACTGGATTATACTGTATCATATTGTATTACACTGGGGTTTTATGTATTAACTGGATTATATTGCATTATACTGTAAGATATTGTATCATGCTGTAATATATAGTTCCACACTGTAATATATTGCTTTCACACTGTAATATATTGCCCACACAGTAATATAGTTTATCACACTGTAATACATTTTATCACTCTGTAATAATTGTATCATACTGTAATACATTGTATGATACTGTATTGTACTGGACTATATTGCATCATATTGTATCATACAGGATCATATTGTGCTGTATTGGTTTATATTGTGCCGTTTTGGTCTATACAACATCATACTGTATTGTTCTGGATTATATGGCACTGAACTGAATCAGATTGCATCATATGGCACTAAACTGAATAGTATTTTGTCATACCGTGTATTGTATTGTATTAAACTGCATCATGTCATATTGCATTATACTGATTTGTGGCATTGTACTGTATTGAAACATGGCAGGATCCACAAAGACAGAAGAAAAGAGAGGAAGAAAATAAATATAAATAAAGACAGACAGACAGAGAGAAAGAACGAAAAGGAGGGAAAGAAAGAAAGAAAGAGAAAAGAAAGAGAAAGAAGAAAGAAAGAAGAGAGAGAGAGAGAGAGAGAGAGAGAGAGAGAGAGAGAGAGAGAGAGAGAGAGAGAGAGAGAGAGAGAGAAGAGAAGAGAAGAGAGAAGAGAGAGAAGAGAGAAGAGAGAGCAGAGAGAGACAGAGAGAAGAGAGAGCAGAGAGACAGAGAGACAGAGAGAGCAGAGACAGAGACAGACAGAACAGACAGAAGACAGTCAGACAGACAGACTGACAGAGAAAAAGACAGATGGACAGAAAACAAAGGAGGAGAGAACGAAAAAGGAGGAGGAGGAGGAGGAGTGAGGAGGAGGAGGAAGGTGAGGATGATGAAGTGAAGATGATGAGGATTATGAAGATGATGAGGAGAAGGAGGGGGATGAATAGGAGGAGGGCAGATGATGATGATAATGAGGAGAAAGGAGGAGAAGGAGGGGTCACTACTATTTATTACTAACCAGTGTCGCCTGCAGAATGGTTTTCTCAGACATGGTCAGACGTCCAACCTGACTGTTGGAGGATGTGCGAATGCTGCAACATCAACATCATGGTCATTTATATGTCATCATCATGGTCATTATCATCTCATGTCATTCTCATCATGGATCATCATCAACATCATGGTCATTATCATTATCATTGTATCATCATCATCATGGTAATTATCATCATCAGGTCATTATATCCATAATTATCATCATCATGGTCAATCTATCATGGTAATATCATCATCATGGTAATTACCATCATCATGGTCATTATCATCATCATAACAACATCATGGTCATTATCATGATCACATGGTCATTATCATCATCACCATTTCATCAAAATTGATCACCATAGTATCATCATTCTAATTATATCTTCATGTTCATAATTGTCATCATGATCATCACTCAGTGCCATCATTATCACCATTGTCATCATGATCCATCATGATCATAATTGTCATGATCATCATGGTCATCCAGACCAGACCAGACTGACCAGGACCTGGACCAGACCAGACCAGATCGGACCAGACCAGACTGGACTGAACCAGAGCTGGCCGGACCAGCTGGACCAGACCAGACCGGACCAGACCAGAGCAGGGTGCTGACCTGGAGTAGAGGACGGCCAGCATCCACAGTATCAGGGCCAGGATGCTCTGGGCGTCAAACTGGGTGCTGGAGCTGTCCCCACTGTCCCCTGGGCCACCGTGCTGCTGCTGTTGCTGCTGCTGCCTCCGCCCCCACCTTTGGCCGAGGTCACGATCTGACTCAGCGAGGGATTGCACGTCGTGTCTGCGGCACACACATTTGTACACATGTACATACACATACATACATACACATATATACATGTATACACACACACATACATATACATGCACACACATACATACACATACAGCCAGAGAGACATACAACCAGCCAGACTGACAGAGAGACAGAGACAGACAAATAGAAAGACAGAGAGACAGCCAGACAGCCAGAGAGACAGACAGAAAGAGAGACAGACAGCCATCCAGCCAGAGAGACAGAAAGACAGACAGCCAGAGACACAGACAGCCATCCAGCCAGAGAGACAGAAAGCCAGAGAGACAGACAGCCATCCAGCCAGAGACAGACAGCCATCCAGCCAGAGAGACAGAAAGACAGACAGCCAGAGAGACAGACAGCCATCCAGCCAGAGAGACAGACAGCAAGAGAAACAGACAGCCATCCAGCCAGAGACAGAAAGCCAGAGAGACAGAAAACCAGAGAGACAGAAAGCCAGATAGAGAGGCAGACATCCAGCCAGAGAGACAGCCAGACAGCCACACAGAGAGACAGACAGCCATCCAGCCAGAGAGACAGACAACCAGCCAGAGAGACAGACACAGACAGCCATCCAGCCAGAGAGACAGCCAGACAGCCAAGACAGAGAAACAGACAGCCAGACAGCTAGAGAGACAGACAGTGAGACAGCCATCAAGATAGAGACACAGACAGCCAGAGAGACAGCCAGACAGCCAGCCAGAAAGACAGACAGAGAGACAGCCATCCAGCCAGCCAGACAGACAGCCATCCAGCCAGAGAGACAGACATAGGGACAGACAGACCTGGGTTGTTGGTCATGGCAGACCAGGTGAGGTAGGTGATGTAGGCACTGATCAGACTGGCCTGCAGCAGTCCTGACCGGGGCTGGGCTGAGGAAGGAAAATGGGGTCATCATCAGCATCATTGTCAGCATCACCATTGTCATCATCATCATCATCAGCATCATCATTATCACCGTCATCATCATGGTCGTCATCATTATCATCAGCATCATCGTCATTAGCATCATCATCATCAGTAGCAGCAGCAGCAGCAGCACAATCATCGTCATCATCAGCAGCATCACTATCATGATCATCATTAGCATCATTAACATCAGCAGCATCATAGTCATCATCATAGTCAACAGCAGCAGCACCATCATCCATTATCCTATATATATATATAAAAGAATACATAAATAAAAACACCCCCTCCAAACACACACAACCTCCCCCTCCCCCACCACAAACCTTCCGCCCCCCCCCCCCCCTAAACACACAACACTTCCCCCACCCTCCACACACACATCCCCCCCCACACACACACACAGAAAAGAGAAGTGTGCTGACCATACCATTCTGCACTGGAGGGATGATGGAGAGAATACTGATGCCCACACACAGAACCAGGTTGAAGGAGATGAAGAACTTGTGCAGCTTACACGACGACCCCTGTTCCAACACACAAACGTCACACTGGTCACACCACAGTACTGACATATTTATTAATTAACCCTCTCACATTCGGATTCTCTGAACACAAACTGCCCCTAGATTTCGCATCCCATCACGAAATCAGGTCAGGCACACATGCTCGCTGTGTCTTTTCCTGCTTCTAAGTACATACCAGCAGCTATAATCACTTCCAGACTCTCACAGCAGGCTTTGTGCATGTGGCCTGATAGAGCTTTGGCATATGGTAGCAAGGTCACTGCCTGATGGAAAACTACTGTGTGTAAATCCCGGTTTGGGATTCAGGGGGGAGCAATTATTCAATCCTGGCAAATCCTGGTTTGGGACTAAGAGGGTTTTAATTAAAAAATAGTACAGAAGTAGGCATCTGTCAGTCTAGGGAGACTATGGAGTTGTGCTCTAGTCTTTAGAGCGCAAAGCCTGGGTAAGTAAGTATGTACGAGGGCCAGCTGTTACCCATGTAGCAGACCCCCCCCTCCCCCAACACCCCCCCCCCTCTCCACGCCGCTGGAATGGTTCATTGGAAAGGCAATCGCCGATACGCATGGTTCCAGTACCATCGCAGGAGCCGCCAGAACGTTGCCATATACAGCCCCAAACTGCCCTGGGGACTCCAACTCCTCCGATTTTTCCTCAGGGATGGTGTCTAAACACGACACCTGTGTGCATGCTGGGTGTTTTTATTTTGCTCCTACCAGCACACAATGGCCTGCTCTTCCGAAAGGCAGAACCAGCTTTTAATGTGTGCGCAACAAATAAATAAATAAAAGGAAAAGAGAAAAATAATGGGTGGCACTGCTGTTGTGGTGACGTGCTCTCTCTGGGGAGAGCAGCCAGAATTTTATGCAGAGAAATCTGCAGTGATTTTAAGTGGTATACAATACAATACAATACAATACAATACAATACAATACAGTACAGTACAATACACCACACATCTTGAACATCTTACACACATGTTAAAACCTGCTCCACTTTTCGGAAGAGTAGTAGACCACTGCGTGCTGGTGGGAACGGATGACAATTTTATATATTTTTTTAATAAAACTGCATACACACAGGGGGACTGGATGTAAACAAAAAACAAACAAAACAAAAACAAACACATGAGTGCTTATTCTATTCTTCTCAAAATTAAAAGAATGAATAACAAACAAAACCAAAAAAATTTTTTTTTACAAAGTGAAACAAATCACTTACACCCGGGGACAGCACAAACTAAACCAAAACCAAAACCAAAACCAAAACCAAGCCAAACCCAACCCAAGCCAACCCAAACCTAACCCAACCCAACCCAACCCAACCCAAACCATACCCAACCCAACCCAAACCAAACCATACCCAACCAAACCCAACCCAACCCAAAACCAAGCCAACCCAAACCTAACCCAACCCAACCCAACCCAAACCATACCCAACCCAACCCAAACCAAACCATACCCAACCAAACCCAACCCAAAACCAAGCCAACCCAAACCTAACCCAAACCAAACCAACCCAAACCTAACCCAAACCAAACCAAACCATACCCAACCAAACCAAACCCAACCCAAAACCAAGCCAACCCAAACCTAACCCAAACCAACCCAAACCAAACCATACCCAACCCAAACCCAACCCAACCAAACCCTAAACCAAGCCAAATCAAACCAAAGCACTCACATCAGCATAGAAGACATAGAAGAGCACAGTGCCAGCTATGGATAAAATGTAGAAGAGTGCGGTGCAAGCCAGCAAACCTGAAACATCATCACCCCCAACAATCATCATGAATACATCATTGTCATCAAGATCATCATCATCATCATACATCACTGTCATAAAGATCATCATTGTCTTCATCATCACAAAGATCATCATACACCACTGTCATATAGATCAAAATGTCATCATCATATATCACTGTCATAAAGATAATCATTGTCGTCGTCATCAACACTGTCACAAAGATCTTTGTTATCATCATCACAAATCATCTTATGTTATTGACAGAAAGATCGTCATTGTCATCATCAAACATCATTGCCATATACTAGATAATCATTATCATCACCAACACTCATTATCACAAAGATAATCATTATCATCAACAATCATCACAAAGATAATCATCATCATCAACAATCATTACCATCACAAAGATAATGATTACCATCATCAACAATCATTACCATCACAAAGATAATCATTATCATCATCACAATCACCACCATCATCACAAAGATCATCATTACCACCAACACCATCACAAACACGGTCACCACAGAGTGAAGTCATAGGGCTCCATTGTTCCACCCACGCACACAACACTCTCTAGGATTTCTCTACCAGCTGTCTGATATTACATCTGACACCACCACCACCACCACCACCACCACCACCATCCACCACCACCACCAATGGCAGTGTTCAACAACTCTTGCAAATGCAAGCTTAAATGTGATGCTCCACCACATAAGCAGTCACATTGCACCAGAGGTCAATTTTTAGTTATTGACAAGTTATTTATCTGCAATAAAAAGGCTATTCAATACAAAAAACAGATTGAAAATCGGACAATTCTGTGCAAAGTTATTACAAATTGAAATGATAGACTGCAGGGTGTGACAAAATGAGAAACGGGCAAGTTTATTTTCGTAACAGGTTGTCAGAATGAGGGCTTGAGTATTTTCAAAACACATTTAAAAGCAAAAGGAAAAAAAATTATGCCTTGATATTTCATTACAAGATAGAATAACGGATATAGTTTAATAATCGATAAAAATCTCAAAATTGACAACTTGACCCCCACCTGCCTTTAATGGCTCCTAGCGCAAAATTGGGTAATGTGCTAAGCGACTCATTTCGTGGTGGAGCGTCACAAATTTCACAGATGTGAGAGACATCATAGCACGAGTTCGACACCTCACTTGCCAAAAACAAACAGCAAATTTTACTGTTTGTGCATCTATATGTCCGCAACTGTACCTTTTCTAGCCCCAATATGGTGTGTTAATGTCAATTTGCGTTTACTCCACGTCTTTCTTTGCTTGAGTGTTGACAGTTTGGTCAGTTTTCTAACTCTACCATGTTCCGCCATGTTGTTGTGAAAGTGGTGCTGTGTGCACATATGCATTGATTCAACTGCGTAGCAAGGGGAGAGAGACTAGTCTCTGAACAATAGCAGACGATGTGATGTGAGGTGAACAACAAAAGTCTCTGAATGATAGCAGACGACATTTTCAATATTCAGATTTTTTTTTTTAGTTGACAAACATTGGATTTTGATGAATGAAATCGTATTTCCGCGTTTTCCAACTTTTTCCTGGAACAAATATGGAAAAATACGCAGGGTGCACAGGTCTGCAAAATGAAGGGGTACGGGCATGTCACATGTATGTGTGTGTGTGTGTGTGTGTGTGTGGTGTGTGTGTGTGTGTGTGTGTGTGTGTGTGTGTGTGTGTGTGTGTGTGTGTGTGTGTGTGTGTGCATGCTTGTGTGTGCATGCACAAGCATGTGTATGTGTGTGCATGCACGAGCACGTGTTAAGCATGCATACATGCATATGCACATGCAAGCATGCATCCGTGCATGTGTGTGCGTGTGCATGTGCGAGACGGCAGCAGCGGCAGAGACTCACTGACTCACTCACTCGCTGACTCACTCACTGACTCACTAACTCACTCAATCACTGACTCACTCAATCACTGACTCACTCAATCACTGACTCACTGACTGACTCACTTACTCACTGACTCACTCGCTGACTCACTCACTCGCTGACTCACAGACTCACCCACATAGTAGGCCTTGGATCCTGTTTCCTCATACTGCCCCACCCAGCTGTCAGCCCAGCTGTGGGCAAAGTCGATGAGGAGAATCAGCTGGATGAGGATGAAGAGGAAGGCCCCCATCAGCCCTATCACCATCCACGCTGCCCATCAAACACACCATCACCATCACCATCAGCATGAAACACACCATCACCATCATCATCATCATCATCAGCATGAAACACACCATCAGCATGAAATACACCATCACCATCATCTATCTCATCATCATCACACCATGAACACACCATCACCATCATCACATCATCATCATCACCATCAGCATGAAACACACCATCAGCATGAAACACACCATCACCATGAAACACACCATCATCATCATCACACCATCACCATGAAACACACCATCACCATGAATACACCATCAGCATGAAACACACCATCACCATCATCATCATCATCATCATCATCACCATGAAACACACCATCAGCATGAACACACCATCACCATGAAACACACCATCAGCATGAAACACACCATCACCATCATCATCATCATCATCATCATCACCATGAAACACACCATCAGCATGAAACACACCATCAGCATGAAACACACCATCAGCATGAAACACACCATCACCATGAAACACACCATCAGCATGAAACACACCATCAGCATGAAACACACCATCACCATCAGCATGAAACACACCATCAGCATGAAACACACCATCAGCATGAAACACACCATCAGCATGAAACACACCATCAGCATGAAACACACCATCAGCATGAAACACACATCAGCATGAAACCACATCACCATCACCATGAAACACACCATCACCATCACCATGAAACACACCATCACCATCATCATTCATCATCATCATCATCACATGAAACACACCATCACCATGAAACACACCATCACCATCACCATGAAACACCCATCACCATGAAACACCCATCACCATCAGCATGAAACACACCATCACCATCACCATGAAACACACCATCACCATCATCATCATCATCATCATCATCACATGAAACACACCATCACATGATCACACCATCAGCATGAAACACATCATCAGCATGAAACACACCATCAGCATGAAACACACCATCAGCATGAAACACACCATCAGCATGAAACACACCATCAGCATGAAACACACCATCACCATGAAATACACCATCACCACAATCCAGTTCACCTCACCACTGTCCTCAAACAATTTTCTACATAATGCTCCCCCCCCCCCCCCCCCCCCCCCTTAACCCTTTCAGTGCAGTAAGCCAGTTTTCCGCTCAGCTTTCTGCTACCCTTCAGTCCTGTAAGGAGGAAAACCGGCCGGCGCAACCAAATTTTCCTTCAATTCCTGGGTTTCTGAGGTGCAGAAAAGTGCAAAACAGGTACCTAGGTAAATTTTACATACACACACATGAAGCCGGGAAAGATAGGGAATGGAAGCAGAAGGCTAAAATCTTTGGTTTGAAACAAGTGTGTCTTGAGGTTGGATTTAAAGAGTCATAGGTAGGCTTTTGCCGAAGGGAGAGAGGGAGGTCATTCCAGATCGATGGACCAGAAATAAGAGAAAGAGCGGCGGCCAACGGTAGACAGATTGAATCTAGGTATTCTTTTTTTTTTTTTTTTCAATTGTAACATGCATTTATGCACTTTCTTCTACATGCATTACAACCCAAACACACTACGATAAAGGTCGCATCAATGTCCTTCCTGTGTCCAGAAACCGAATGCTTCCATTCAATCCTTGATTTGTTCTGACCTTTCAAAGTTTTCAAGTGAATGTATCTCAAAACCTTTGAAAATGGCGGCTCTGTCGATAGACCGTTCTTGCTC
>CM060350.1:15668522-15706022 GCA_030674155.1 Stramonita haemastoma | reverse complement strand
TTAACATCAACATTGAACTTAATGCTTAATCATGCCTTAACAGCTGGGTGAACTGGGGTCTGTGCTGAAACTGAAAGCATGGCCTGCCAATGATCACCCATCCACTTGGTAACCACACTCGATACTCTACTTAACACTGGCTTGGGGAAAGCGAGTGCCCTGACCAGTAGAGCTTTAGATCCCGTCTCCCTTACATTAACTAACTTCTGCTCTCCCAAGAATTCACTCACTCATGGGAATAGACAAAAAGTGCTGCTCTCACATATGTATGGCATGGTAAATCGGTGGTCTAGGTGGTAACGCGCCTTGCCTAGAAAGCAAAAAGTCCGGGTCGGAGTGTGCGGTGGTTCGTACCCTGTTTGGACCCCAAACTTCCCCCCCATCCATTAGACCCTGAGTGGTGGTCTGGCGCTCGTCTTTTGATGAGACGATAAACCGAGGTCCCGTGTGTTACACATCACTATTTAACGCATGTAAAAGAACCCACGGCAACAAGGGGGTTGACCGTGGCAAAATTCTGTAGAAAAAAGCCACTTACAGGTGTAAGCTGTAGCCACACACTCAGACACTGTCTGTCTGTCTGCAGTTGCATGCAGGAAAAAAAAAAAAAAAAAAAAAAAAAGGTAGGCACTGCACATATGGCGAGGTGCTCTCCCCGGGAAGAGAGAGAGAGCAGCCCCGAATTTCACGCAGAGAAATCTGCTGTGACATAAAGTGGTACAAAATACAAATAAATTTGTTCACAAAGCCACACGAATCACTGAATTTTTTTCCCCCCACTGTAAAGGCTCCGTGTTGTCATTTAGCAAAAAACATCTTGCAAGTCCAACAGTCGAAGGCAAGAGAAGAAGAGGCGCCAAAAGAAATCATGGGTTGACAACATCAAAGACTGGACCGCCCAACCCCTGAAAGCTCCTACTACTAGCCACACAGGATCGTGAAGCATGGAAAAAGATCTCTGTTGCGTTTCTCTCATGTCCCCCCTATGTCTTTTGGGACATGGGACTGATAAGGTTCTTCATTTCTATTTTACTTCATCTTATTTTTTTTGTTAATGTGAGAGTACATGTAGGTAAATCCGTGAATGTGCCGTTTTCTTTGTTATTCCGTATTGTGTGTTTTGTGTATATGCGTGAGATTTTTGCACATGTGTGTGTGTGTGTGTGTGTGTGTGTGTGTGTGTGTGTGTGTGTGTGTGTGTGTGTGTGTGTGTGTGTGTGTGTGTAGTGTGTGTGTATGCTGTAGCATTGCACATTTTCTTGATGATATTGCTCTTATTTTACTTTCATTCCCTGGCCATGTAATATGCTGTGTATTGTATACATGTGCATGTATTTTTTTCCTAGTATTTTTTGTACTAGTCAAATTTTCCACGTTTATATAATAACCTATTTAAATCGATTTGATTGTACAGTGCGGTGAGCCCATGTTTTGGGGGAATTGGCGCTATATATAAGCCTCCATTTTATTATTTATTATTATCATTATCTTGCAAGGAACAGTTGAAGGCAAGAGAAGAAGAGGCCCCAAAAGAAATCATGGGTTGACAACTGGGCCGCCCAACCTCTGCAACACCTCCTACTACTAACCACACAGGATCGTGAAGCATGGAAAAAGATAGATCTCTGTTGCGTCTTCTCTCATGTCCCCCTACGTCCTTTGGGCATGGGACTGAGTGAGTGAGTGAGTGTGAAAGGCTCATCAGTCTCTCTCCTCACCTTATCCAGCTGGTCCCGAATGGTTCCGTCCAGCATGACACAGGCGACCACTGTGCCCACCAGCAGCATGAGGGAGTAGCCAATGCGGGAGCTGTCGAGTTCTTGCAGGATGGGCATGCTGCGCAGCAACAGCTGCATGCTGCGCTGCCAAAGCAACATGCCAGCTGCACACACAGAATATTATATAAGTATATATAAAAGTATATGTATAAAAGTCCTTCGGATGAGACCTTAATTTAAACAGAGGGGCCCCGTGTGCGAACGCACGCAGAACATCTGTCATCTTGCGCACACGTTAAATCCTGTTCCGCTTTTACGTAAGAGTAGGCCATCGTGTGCCGGTGGGAACAGATGACATGAATTACAAAACTGCATACACACGGGGACTGGATGTAAAAAAAGCACATGATTGCTTATTCCATTTTCCTCAATATAAAAGAATAAATAAATAATAAATAATATATAATATATACATATATAAAAAAGATATAATATTATATATTATATATAAATATGAGAGAGAGAGAGAGAGGAGAGAGAGAGAGAGAGAGAGAGAGAGAGAGAGAGAGAGAGAGAGAGAGAGAAGAGAAGAGAGGAGAGAGAGAGAGGAGAGAGAGTTGATTTGATTGATGATTTGATTTGATTTCTTTTTATGAGGATAATGGATAAGCATCTGTGTTTACATCCGTCTCCATGTGTAGCAGTTTGTATGTATCTGTCCAGGCACACAATGGCTACCTTCAAAGCAGAAAGGATTTCATGTGCACAAGATGTCTGCTGCGTTGAGAGAGAGAGAGAGAGAGAGAGAGAGAGAGAGAGAGAGAGAGAGGAGAGAGAGAGAGATCAATAAAAATGACACCTTTTCATGAAGTAGCAATCTAGATAAATATAAAATATCAAAATATATATATATATATTTATCATGCTTCATGAAGTAGCAGATCTAATATATATAAAATATCAAAATAATATACACATTTATCATGCTTCATCCCTACAAACCAAGGTCCCTTTGAGTTTGACTCTCCATGTGTGTGTCACTGTCGTGTGTCACTGTGTTGTGTGTTGTGTGTGGTGTGTGTGTTATGTGTGTGTGTGTGTGGTGTGTGTGTGTGGTTGTGTGTGTGGTGTGTTGTGGTGTTGTGTGTGTGTGTGTGTGTGTGGTGGTGCTGATGTCACTGTGACAGTGTGAGTGTGTGTGTATTATACATGTGTGTCACTGTGGTGTGTGTTCACTGTGTGTACATAACTACATGTTTTTTAAAATAATTTTTTATTATTGTTTTTATATCTATTATTTTATATTTACTTCACAAGACGAAATGATTAAGATGGCACTCTGATAAATGACATTTTGGAACAATAAGTTGGATCAATTTAAAGTGAAATTTAACTAAAGGTTATGCAAAATTATATTTTTTTTATGGGGAAAATATATATTCAATCTGTCTGAATAATTCAGGTTTGAAATGCTTGGTCTGTCAGTATACTCATCTGTTTTCATAAACAAGTAAGTTTACTGAAACTCAATCGCTACCTGCTGACAGAACTTTTTGGTGTTCCTAATCAAAGCTCGAGCGATTTGGATCAGGCCCAGAATACAGGTTTTTAAAATCCTGTTCAGGATCAAACTGTTGTCGTGTAAAACTTACCGATCCAAGGATACAACCCATCAGAAATAAGGCCGAGGTATGAACAGATTATATAAAAGTGCGATCAAAGAGGAAGTACGCACAACCCGTTTATTACATTACAAATAATATGGCGAACTCTGCGTCAAACCAATGTTTACGTCAGGCGATGGCGCTGTCCTTAGTACCAGAGGTACTGTAAAGGATTACAAAGTTCATGTACACCTTATTGTTTCGAAAAAATAATACAGAAAAGAGATCAAAGGTAGAGCAACGGTAAAAATGTTTTTTTTAAAATCTGCAAGGCTGTAAAATTCGTTATATATATTTTGCTGCTGAAAGTATATGAAATTCGACATCTGATTTAGGCCTCAAAGATTCGGCAGAGTTATCCATCTTGAAGACTTCGAAGTTAGGCAAGCCTTTTGGAAATTTCCGGTGAGAGACTAGGGAGTTTGAAAGCAGACGATTCATAGGCCGACAGTGTGCAAAGCCTTCGCTTTTAGGATATTTTTGGTTGAAATTTGCGATTCCTGATTGAAGAGTTAGTGATATCACAGTGAGTACTTTTTGTTTTGTGCGTTCACTGTATTTGGTTTATATTGTTAGCAATTTCATGCCTTGAAGTTGGACCGTTGGTCAACTAAAGTTCTTAACTACTGTCATGAACTTCTGAACTTTTACCAGCACTATGAGTAGTACTAGGCCTATGTCTAATAGTACTTAGGACATGTATACTGACTTTCTCATTCAAGCATAGGAAGATAGAATGGATGGTCGCAACGTTTTGTTGTTACCGTTTTTCAAGTTGTTTTTGTTATTGATTTATTTTTTGAGTCTCACAAGATTAGAGCTGCAGTCTGCTTAAGTTTCACTGATCATATTAATTATCACTCAGTACACAAGTTTGTAAGTCATTTTTCGATTCAACTGATACATTGGCCACGGGGGTCCTGTCAAATTGAGACCTATTATGATATCACTTGTAGATCTATGTATGTAATTGTAACACAACTTTAAAATTATATAAAATATCACTGCTAACCAGACAAGTTTGATGTCTTCAGATGTAAAGCACTGTATACATGTACAAACTGCAGCGTTACAGAATTTAGAAAATTCTATAATCACACAGTGACAGGAAATGTAATAAAGGCATTCAAAATCTGTCATTCATTCAATCACAATATTACATGTACAGTATATAGATTTATAATTATGTTGTAGCACTTACTGATTTAGATTCTGACTTGCTTCTTAAAAACTTTCTATCACAGTATCACTGCTCAGCTAGTGGTAGAAAGTAGATCTATACTAGATTGAACCATTAGACAACAAGAGAAACAATTTAATTATACTTTATAGTTTATAAATCATTAAATGTCTGATTCACACTATATATAATATTTCTTGAAATAAATAAAAGCTGTTTGTCATATTAATATGTATGCCAATTTGTATTAATTACAGTACATCATTGCATTGTATACAACTATACAGCACACACACACACACACACACACACACACACACACACACCACACACACACACACACACACACACACACATATGATATAATCACAGACTTTACACACACACACACACACACACACACACACACACACACACACACACACACACACACACGACACAGGGTACACATACACACACACTGACACAGGGTACACCAACACACACACACACACACACACACACACACACACACACACACACACACACACACACACACACACACACACACACACACACACACACACACACACACACAACACACACACACACAAACACACACACACACACACACACACACACACACACACACACACACACACACACGACACACACACACTACACACAAACTAAAGAGTCTAATTCCTTACACAAGAAAGTGATAATTGTGATTCAGAAATGATAGACTACGATGTGTGTTAACTTACAAATTTATGGACTTTTGGCTTGCAGCATCATACTAGCTGAAGTGTGTGATTGTCTCTGATCTTCCTCTTTCACTAGTTTCAGCATCATGGCACAGGGATGTGGTGGATGAAGCCTCTCACAGCAGACAGTACATGGCCCAGGTAAGCAACTGCACAGAACTTTTAAATTTTTTTCCTCACACCACACTTGCTGTCTATGTTACTCTAAGTCAGTATACAGTGTCTTTGTGCTTTGGTTTTGTTCCAACACATTTCCTCTTGTCGTTGTCTAACTCTGAGAATATTTTCTTAACTGACCCCATATTGTGTTGACCAGTGTTTACTAATAATAATACGAGTACTAGGACAGTATTTGACAGCTATGGCAGTGTTAACATAAAGAAACTTGTGCTAGAACAGCACTAGACATAGATAGGTCTAGATCTACACCACTAACACTGTAACAGTGTGCAGAGAATGATGTTCTGTGTTGTTAACAGTATGATCAATACTAGGACAGCACTAGAAGAAATAGATAGATAGATCTATAGATAGATCTCTACAAGTTACAACAGTGGGCAGAGATTGATGTTCAGTGTTGTTCCTAGTGTCATCAGTACTGCTACTGGGGCAGCACTAGACATAGATCACCGATATGATCTTCACTTCAGCAGTGGGCTGAGAGTGAGAATGAAGTTCAGTTCAGTGTTGCTGACACTATCATCAATACTAGGGCAGCACTAGACATATAGATCTATAGATCAATATATGAACTACAACAGTGAGCAGAGAATGAAGATCAGTGTTGCTAACAATATCAAATTCAAAGGTAGGACAGCACTAGATATAGATAGATGGATCCATAGATGATCTACAGCAGTGGGCAGAGAATGAAGATCGGTGTTATTGACAATATCAAAGGTAGGACAGCACTAGACATAGATAGATCTGGATCTATAGATCTATATGATCTACAGCAGTGGGCAAAGAATGAAGTTCAGTGTTGTTGACAATATCAATACAATTGTACAGCACTAGACATGATAGACAGATCCACCTATCTACAACAGTGAACAGAGAATGATGTTCAGTGTTACAAGTGGACAGTACAGTTTCTCCAAGCTAGGACCTGTAGCACCAGGCGGCCCAGTGACTGTCAGAACTTTGTAAGCTGGGAAGAGGGGAGTGAAGAGCTCTTGACTCAAGGATTTCCTGACAGGGGACAGCACAGAATTGTACAAGGCCTGATGACGTCCGTCCCGTCCGTCCGTCAGTGGCTGAGGCCTGGGAAACAGTGTTACTTTACTTACTGTTAAGTTAGCTGTTGGCATGAGTCAGGGATGAAGGAAGGGCTGGGAGAGACTTTGGTCCGATACTTGTCACTTCATTTTTTTTTTATGTATCCTTTTTTTCTTTTATATATATATATATATATTCCTTTTTTCTTTTATTCTTTTATTTCGAGGATAATGGAATAAGCACTCGTGTGCTTTTTTACACCCAGTCCCTGTGTATGCAGAATTGTAAATTTTGTCATCCGTTCCCACCAGCACACATTGGCCTACTCTTCCGAAAAGCAGAACAGGTTTTAAGTAACGTGTGTGCAAGCCTGAAGGTCTTACCGTGGTCATCATGATCACTTACATTAGTTAAGTTACAAACTTGTAGAACTTTGTACAGGTGTAAGCTATAGCCCACACACTCAGACACTGTCTGTCTGTCTATGTCTGTTGTTTCTTAATTAATACTTTTTTTTTTCTCACCACCTCTCTCTTTTTCTCTACCCTCCCCCATTTTTTGTTTCTGTCTATCTAGATGCACTATTGCTATCTAGAGCTCTCTTTGTGTGTGGCCTCCATCCGTCTCAGTCCATTTCACGGCATTTGTCTGTCTTATCTCTCTTTGTTTTAACAGAAAAGATATAGTTTCTCCTGTGTGTTTCAACAATGTTCCATCAGTGTCATATCATAATTCCAACTTATATAAGAACGATAATAACAAGGATTATGATATTGACAGCAAAACATTTTGATAACTGACGCACTTTAATGTACAAATAATGAGTGCCTAGGCAGTGAATAAAACTAAAGACTTATAATTAATTGTGATGTGTTTATGCTTCAGAACAGATGAGGAGAAGAAAGGGGGTGGTTGATCGTTTACATTTTGATGTGATTGTAGGATAGTTATCATTATGTAGTGTTGTGCGATTTTATTTCTTATTTTGTGATTAGTTGCTTGTTCTTGTTTAGGTTAATTTTTTTTTCTATAATATCTCTTTTCTCTGAATTTTTTTTATACAAAAACCCTGTTTTTATTACTAACATTTGCCTAAGATTTTCAACTTTTTTTCTTACTTTTTTTTTTCTTTTGAGATGGATGGCTTGATAAAACAATGAACAACAAAGCAATAATGCATTGCTTGGTTTTAAATTCCATTTGCCATCTGAAAATAAAAGATTATATTGATAGATGTATACACACACACACACACACACACACACACACACACACACACACACACACATACACACACACACACACACACACACACACACACACACACACACACACACACACACACACACACTTAAATTATAATGTAATATAAATTTTATATGTATTATATATAATATACGTTTTATTATATATTGTACATCAATATTATACATTGAAATATAGATAATAAAGGGAAGATATATTCTAAGACTACGATAAATACTTTATCATCTGAACAACAGGAGAAATTTTAATACATACACGTGGAAACACACCACAAGTGAATCTGAATGATTAAATTTTATATTCTCTGAGTGTCATCAGCATATTCTTTTTTCTTATAGTGACAGTGGCATCCCTGTTGGAATGGAAACTTGCACACTTGTGCCAGAACTGGCAAGTCTAAAATGTGTAATGTGAATACTACTGTTTCAATATAATAATAAAATACATGTATCGTATTTTGTGAGTGGACCCTGTTCTAGGCTGGCTGGCAGAATCATAATATTCATATTCTCCCAGCCATTCCTAGTAGAAAGGTGGGTTTGGAGATCTTGTGTCACTACAACCTTTTCAAGCATTTAGGGGACATCTATGGATAGGCAATGATTACACAATTTATAGATTGATCTACATGTGAAGATTAATGTTTGATGGATTTTTTTGTTTGTTTATAAATGTTTTCTTTGTTTTTATTCTTCGGCTAGGGCTCCGAAGTTTACCAATGGTGAGATTTGTGCATATGTAATATATATTATATATGCAACCTTTTTTTCTCACCCCCATCATTAAGGTAACCACATTCCAACTTCAGGGATATATATCATATATGAGGAATTCTGTGATGTGGATTTCACACCATTGTAACTTTAAATTAAACAGAATCCGTTCAAGTTTTTTTTTTCTCACAACATCCCATCATCTTCCTCCCTCCTGTAAAATGGGTTGTGTATAAAGCTTGACTCAGTGAACCATTTTGCTTTTGATAAATATAATATAATGCCTTAGTGGCATTCTTGCTGAGCAACTTTCAGATATTATTTCATTCCTTGGCTAGAGCTCTGAGGTTCACCAGTGGTGAGATTTTGTGTATGTGACCATCCCCCCCCCCCCCCCCCTCCCCCTCACCCCACCATTTAGGTAGCCGAATTCCAACTTTGGGTACAGTGTCTAAACACGACACCTGTGTGCATGAAGTTGAGGGGGGGGGGGAGGGTTGTTTGTATCATCCCTTCCTACCAGCACACAATGGCCTACTCTTCCAAAACGGGGAACAGGTTTTTAATGTGTGCGCAAGATGTTCAGCGAACCTTCGCAGATTGGGCTTCAGTCTATTAATGTATTGTAGTCTTATCCGAAGGACTTTGACACTCAGTTTGATTTTCGTCCAACTGGGAAGAAAGGAAAAAGACTGAAAGTGAAATTATAGAAAATCGAACTCAGAACCTTATGGTTTACTTTATTTATTTTTTATTTTATTTTATTTCATTCTTTTATATCGAGGATAATGGGATAAGCATTCATGTGCTTTTTTACATCCAGTCCCCGTGTGTATGCAGTTTTGTAAATGTCGTCTGTTCCCACCGGCACATGATGGCCTACTCTTAAGAAAAGCGGAACAGGATTTAACGTGTCCGCAAGATGTTCTGCGTGCGTTCACACAAGGGCCTCTAGTTAACTAATCTAGTTAACACTGGGCCTCTCTACTTAACTAGGCAGGTGAGCATCTTCAAAACTAGGCAGGTGAACATCTTCCAAACCATTTGATTTCTGCCACCTTCCTTCCTTCCTGTTGTCTGTATCATTACCTGGTTACAGGTGCACCAGGGTCTGTGAGGCTGAAGCAGTGTCAGGTATGTCATCAGCACTGCATGATGCTGTTGTGTAGGCAAACGTAGTGCTCAGTCACTAGTCTTCGTAACATTGGTTACAAGGGGGTGGGGGGTGGAGAGGGGTAGAGGGTGGTTTGAAAGAGCTCCCACTCCCCCCTCCCTCTCCCCCCTCCTCACCGCATCTTCAGCATTGCATGATTGATGAAGTCAGTAGTTTTGGTAGCACTGGTTGTGGGTGCTTTGGAATAGCTCCCCCCCCCCCCTAACTCCCCCCCCCCTAAGTCCCCCCTCCAGCCCCAGCCCCCCTTCCCTCCCCCCTGCATCTGAGCATTGCATGGTTGATGATTGTAGACTGACTACCAGTCAGTAGTTTTCGTAGCATTGGTTGTGGGTGCTTAGGAATAGTTCCCTCCCCCCTACCCTAACCCCCCCCCCCCCCCCACCTTGCATCTGAGGACTGCATGATTGATTGTAATTGATTGTAGTTGATGTAACATTGGTTGTGGGTGCTTTGGAATGTCCCCTCCCCCCTCCCTCCCTTCTCTCTCCACCAGATTTGGTGATTTTTTTGTTTTGTTTACATCTTTGCTCATTTAAACAAAATTGGATCTTTAACACTAACACTGTAACAGTACTTAACACTAACAGTAACAGCAGTCCCTCTGGCATGAATGACTTTTATTTAACCAGGCCGTTGATCAGTAACTAAGGATGATCTATGTGTAGGAGGGTGTCGGTCACAACTTTAGTTTCTAAAGGGCATTCTTCTGTGTGTGTACTACAGCCTCACATTGCCAAACACTGACAAAATGTTGATAGTGTGGACACGCGTGTGTGTGTGTGTGTGTGGTGTGTGTGTGTGTGTGTGTGTGTGTGTGTGTGTGTGTGTGTGTGTGTGTGTGTGTGTGTGTGTGTGTGGTGTGAGACAGAGAGACAGACAGACAGACAGACAGACAGACAGACAGACAGACAGACAGACAGACGGACAGACATTGTACTGCAACTGTTGTAAGTGTGGAGAGAGAGAGAGAGAGAGAGAGAGAGAGAGAGAGAGAGAGAGAGAGAGAGAGAGAGAGAGAGAGACAGACAGACAGACAGACAGACAGACAGACAGACAGACAGACAGACAGACAGACAGACAGACAGACAGACAGACAGACAGACAGAGAGAGAGCATATGCATTTTTTGTTGGGGGGGGGGGGGGGGGGGATTGGGTGTGTGTGTGTGGTGTGTGTGTGTGTGTGTGTGTGGTGTGTGTTTGTTGTGTTCTTCTGTTGTTTTCTGCTGTTCGTCGTTGTTGTGTCTCTGTCTGTGTCTGCTTCGTCTGTGTCTGTGTGTTGTGTCTCGTCGTTCTCTTCTTTTCTGTCTTCTTCTCTCTTCTCTTCTCTCTCATCTGTCTCTCTATCTACACCCTCTTACCATCTTTTTTTTGAACTGTCTCTCTGTCTCTGTCTCTCTGTCTCTCTGTCTCTCTCTTCTCTGTCTCTGTCTGTCTGTCTGTCTGTCTGTGTCTGTCTCTTCTGTCTGTCTGTCGTCTGTCTGTCTCGTCTGTCTGTCTGTCTGTCTGTCTTCTTCTCTCTCTCTCTCTCTTCTCTCTCTCTCTCTCTCTCTCTCTCTCTCTTCTCCTCTCTCTCCTCTCTCTCTCTCTCTCTCTCTCCCCTCTGTGCGTCCTTTGTCTAGTGACATGTCTGTCTTGTAGTTGATTAACATGGGAAATAATCCTTTTGGCAGAGAAAGTGGGTCGACACTGAATACATGACTGTCTTCCTCTGCTCCTGTGGCTGTGTCCCTCTGTTGGCCCCTGATAATCCCCTGTTGAGGCCCTCTGTTGTCCCCTGGTAATTCCCTATTGAGGCCCTCTGTTGTCCCCTGACAATCCCCTGTTGTATCCTTCTGTTGTCCCCTGATAATCCCCTGTTGTGGCCCTCTGTTGTCCCCTGATAATCCCCTGTTGTGGCCCTCTGTTGTCCCCTGAGAATCCCCTGTTGTATCCCTCTGTTGTCCCCTCATAATCACCTGTTGTGGTCCTCTGTTGTCCCCTCATAATCACCTGTTGTGGCCGTCTGTTGTCCCCTCATAATCCCCAGTTGTGGTCCTCTGTTGTCCCCTCATAATCACCTGTTGTGGCCCTCTGTCTGTTGTCCCCTCATAATCACCTGTTGTGGCCCTCTGTTGTCCCATCATCATCACCTGTTGTGGCCCTCTGTCTGTTGTCCCCTCATAATCACCTGTTGTGGCCCTCTGTCTGTTGTCCCCTCATAATCACCTGTTGTGGCCCTCTGTTGTCCCATCATCATCACCTGTTGTGTCCCTCTGTTGTACCCTGATAATCCCCTGTTGTGGCCCTGTGTTGTCCCCTGATAATCCCCTGTTGTCCCTCTGTTGTCTCCTGATAATCCCCTGTTGTTGCTGTCTGTTGTCCCCTGATAATCCCCTGTTGTGGCCCTCTGTTGTCCCCTGATAATCCCCTGTTGTGTCCCTCTGTTGTACCCTGATAATGCCCTGTTGTGTCCCTCTGTTGTACTCTGATAATGCCCTGTTGTGTCCCTCTGTTGTACTCTGATAATGCCCTGTTGTGTCCCTCTTGTACCCTGATAATGCCCTGTTGTGTCCCTCTGTTGTCCCCTGATAATGCCCTCTTGTGTCCCTCTTGTACCCTGATAATGTCCTGTTTTGTCCCTCTGTTGTACCTTGATAATCCCCTGTTGTGGCCCTCTGTTGTACCCTGATAATGCCCTGTTGTGTCCCTCTGTTGTCTCCTGATGGTCACCTGTTGTGGCCCTCTGTTGTCCCCTGATAATCCCCTGTTGTGTCTCTCTGTTGTACCCTGATAATGCCCTGTTGTGTCCCTCTGTTGTCTCCTGATGGTCACCTGTTGTGTCCCTCTGTTGTCTCCTGATGGTCACCTGTTGTGTCCCTCTGTTGTCTCCTGATGGTCACCTGTTGTGTCCCTCTGTTGTCTCCTGATGGTCACCTGTTGTGTCCCTCTGTTGTCTCCTGATGGTCACCTGTTGTGTCCCTCTGTTGTTTCCTGATGGTCACCTGTTGTGTCCCTCTGTTGTCTCCTGATGGTCACCTGTTGTGTCCCTCTGTTGTACCCTGATAATGTCCTGTTTTGTCCCTCTGTTGTACCTTGATAATCCCCTGTTGTGGCCCTCTGTTGTACCCTGATAATGCCCTGTTGTGTCCCTCTGTTGTCTCCTGATGGTCACCTGTTGTGACCCTCAGTTGTCTCCTGATGGTCACCTGTTGTGTCCCTCTGTTGTCTCCTGATGGTCACCTGTTGTGGCCCTCTGTTGTCTCCTGATGGTCACCTGTTGTGGCCCTCTGTTGTCTCCTGATGGTCACCTGTTGTGTCCCTCTGCTGTCCCCTCATAATCACCTATTGTGGTCCTCTGTTGTCCCCACATAATCACCTGTTGTGTCTCTCTGCTGTCCCCTCATAATCACCTGTTGTGTCTCTCTGCTGTCCCCTCATAATCACCTGTTGTGTCTCTCTGCTGTCCCCTCATAATCACCTATTGTGGTCCTCTGCTGTCCCCTCATAATCACCTATTGTGGTCCTCTGCTGTCCCCTCATAATCACCTATTGTGGTCCTCTGTTGTCCCCTCATAATCACCTATTGTGGTCCTCTGCTGTCCCCTCATAATCACCTATTGTGGTCCTCTGCTGTCCCCTCATAATCACCTATTGTGGTCCTCTGCTGTCCCCTCATAATCACCTATTGTGGTCCTCTGCTGTCCCCTCATAATCACCTATTGTGGTCCTCTGTTGTCCCCTCATAATCACCTATTGTGGTCCTCTGCTGTCCCCTCATAATCACCTATTGTGGTCCTCTGTTGTCCCCTCATAATCACCTGTTGTGTCCCTCTGTTATCCCCTCAAGATCACCTGTTGTGGCCCTCTGTTGTTCCCTCATAATCCCCAGTTGTGGCCATCTGTTGTCCCCATATAATCACCTGTTGTGTCCCTCTGTTGTCCCCTCAATATCACCTGTTGTGGCCCTCTGTTGTCCCCTCATGATCACCTGTTGTGGCCCTCTGTTGTCCCCTTATAATCCCCAGTTGTGGCCGTATGTTGTCCCCACATAATCACCTGTTGTGTCCGTCTGTTGTCCCCTCAAGATCACCTGTTGTGGCCCTCTGTCTGTTGTCCCCTCATGATCACCTGTTGTGGCCCTCTGTTGTCCCCTTATAATTCCCAGTTGTACCCTCATCACCTGTTGTGGCCCTCTGTTATCCCCTCATGACCATATTTGGTGTGTTGTGATGTCCCCCTGTGACCCTCAATTGTCCCCTCATAATCCTCCCACCTGTTCTATTTCACTTTCAGTGTCTGTCAGTCTGTCTGTAAGAGAAAAAGGGCTCAATATATATAGATTTCAGTTTTTCCTTGGCAAAGCAGAGAGTGGGATTGTGACTGAAATACTACAACTGTACATTAATGAATTAATTTAACTCTTTCGGTGCCAAGTTTTTTACTAAAGATTTCACTTCAGTGCTGATTATTTTTCAGCGCTGTTACTGAGTTCCTGGCTTTCAGTCTGTATCAGAGTAACATAGTCATGTTTTTTTTTTTTTTTTGTTTTTTTTTCTCACTTGAAACTGGGTTTGGGGAGAAGGGTGATATGTCTGCTATCATATCACACATGCAAGTCAGCTGAGGTGTGAAACCGTGTTCCTGTATGAGAAATAGTCCTTTTTATCGTTGCCTGTGCCGTTGACAAAAGTCGCCTATGGTGGTGAACGGTAGTGTTAACTAAAGTCAACATATGGCGGCGAAAGAGTTAAATTAATTAATGGCATTGGCAGTGATTGATGGATCCTGACTGAAATAACCATGGGTGATAATGGCAGAGGTTGTTTGATCATGATTGTTCAAAATAACTAAGATGATAATGGCACTGGTTGATTGATTGTGACTGAAATAACCATGGATGATAATGGCAGAGGTGGCTTGATCATGATTGTTCAAAATAACTAAGATGATAATGGCAGTGGTTGACCAATTGTGACTGAAATAACCATGGATGATAACGGCAGAGGTTGTTTGATCATGACTGAAATAACCGTAGATGATAACGGCGGAGGTTGTTATATCGTGACTAAAATAACCATAAAGATTAAAATGGTAGAGATTGTTTGACCATGACTGAAGTAACCATTGATGATAATGGCCATGAATGATGGATCATGACTGAAATAACCATTGATGATAATGGCTGTGAATGATGGATCATGACTGAAATAACCATTGATGATAATGGCCGTGAATGATGGATCATGACTGAAAATGAAATAACCATTGATGATAATGGCTGTGAATGATGGATCATGACTGAAATAACCATTGATGATAATGGCCGTGAATGATGGATCATGACTGAAATAACCATTGATGATAATGGCCGTGAATGATGGATCATGACTGAAATAACCATTGATGATAATGGCTGTGAATGATGGATCATGACTGAAATAACCATTGATGATAATGGCTGTGAATGATGGATCATGACTGTTCAAAATATCTAAGATGATAATGAAATGCAGTGGTTGTTTAATCTTGACTGAAATAACCGCATGGATAATACTTATTGTGGAAGAGGTTGGCTTATCCATCATGACAACAGTAACTAGATAGATAATAAGATATAGATGTTAAAGGCAGAGGTTGTTCAGGCTGAAGTGTGTGTAACCAGGGCTAACCCCCCCAAAAAAATGACCTCAGTCTTCCATGCCTGTGTGCTGTCGTCTTGGCTTTTTCACTTTGGGTGGTTTGGGTTCCTGTCCCTTCCCGTAGTAGAGCTGTGTATACTGTAGAGTGTAGTGCATGCAGAACTGTGTATGTTAGCTGTCTTTCCCCGTGTACAGCACAGTGAATATGATGTGTGTGTGTAGTGTGTGTGTATGTGTAGTGTGTGTGTACGTGTAGTGTGTGTGTGTAGTGTGTGTGTGGGTGTGTGTGTGGGTGTGCATGTAGTGTGTAGTGTGTGTGTGTGTGTGTAGTGTGTATGTGTGTGTGTGGTGTTGTGTGTGTGTGTGTGTAAGTGGGTGTGTGTGTTGTGTGTGTAAGTGGGTAAGTGTGTGTGTGTGTGTAGTGGCTGAGTGTGTGTGGTGCGTGCGTGCGTGCATGCGTGTGTGTTCCGCCTGTAGCCCATGACCTGTAACCCGTAACCTGTAATAACCTGTAACCTACTAAAGAGTAGAGTCCGTTGAGCTTGCAGCCAGTGACTGTGGATGTGTGGCCATTTGTACCTAGGCACTGTATACTGTACATGTATGTATTCATATCATGTATCTAGTGAGCACTGGTAATTTTAGGGAGTGGGGTGGTGATGTATCAATCAGTGGTGGGTGTTTGCAGAGGGAGGTGGTGGTGGTATGTCATTGATGTGTTGTATGGATGTGATGGATAAATTAATGGTGGTAATATCATGTTTGGAGAGAGAGGGAGAGAGAAAGGTTGTGTGGTGTGTGTGTGTGTGTGTGTGTGTGTGTGTGTGTGTGTGTGTGTGTGTGTGTGTGTGATGTAGTATCGGTGAGCATCTATCTATATCCCCCACTGTGCCTGATGGATTGCCCTGGAAGCCTAGCACTCTGTCAATCTATATATCCTAAATGGATTGAAAGTCCCAAACCAATATGTCAGTCTCTACAAAATATGGTTGAATCTCCAAGCATCTGTCAATCTCCTAATGGATTGAATCTCTGCCATGAATTGGATTGAATCTCCAAGCGAATCTGTCAATATCTGTAGGATGAATCTCATAGCCATCTGTCAATCTTGGATTGAATCTCCAGTAGCCATCTGTGCAATCTCTAGTGTATGCCATCTGTCAATCTTGGATTGAATCTCATAGCCATCTGTCAATCTTGGATTGAATCTCATAGCCATCTGTCAATCTTGGATTGAATCTCATAGCCATCTGTCAATCTTGGATTGAATCTCATAGCCATCTGTCAATCTTGGATTGAATCTCATAGTGTCATAGCCATCTGTCAATCTTGGATTGAATCTCATAGTGTCATAGCCATCTGTCAATCTTGGATTGAATCTCATAAGCCATCTGTCAATCTTGGATTGAATCTCATTAGCCATCTGTCAATCTTGGATTGAATCTCATAGCCATCTGTCAATCTTGGATTGAATCTCATAGTGTCATAGCCATCTGTCAATCTTGGATTGAATCTCATAGTGTCATAGCCATCTGTCAATCTTGGATTGAATCTCATAGTGTCATAGCCATCTGTCAATCTTGGATTGAATCTCATAGTGTCATAGCCATCTGTCAATCTCCTGTTGCAGTTACTTTAGGAATCCTAAATGGTTTGAATCTTATAGCCATCTGTCAATCTTGGATTGAATCTTATAGTCATCTGTCAATTTCCTAAATGGATTGAATTTTATCTGTCAATCCCCTAAGTGGATTAAATCTCCTAGCCATCTATCAATCTTGGCTTGAATTTCCTAGTCATATTATATGTATATATATATAACATGTATATGTGTCAATCTTTTAATTGGATTGAAATCGCATAGCCATCTGTCAATCTCCTAAATGGATTGAATCTCATAATCAGGAAATCTCCCTGTACAGCAAGACCGACCCCCCCCTCCCTCTTCCCCTTTAACATTCATTTCACTCAGTGTCCCTAACAACACAGCTGTGATCATCACTTTCTTCTTCATGGCTCCTTGCCTTCCCCCACCCTCCCCACCACCACCGCCATCCCCAGCAGATCTATGTGAGAGGTGTATGAAATGTGCTGAACAAGAGATGTGAGAGGTGTCTTGTGTTTATGTGCTGAATAAGAGATAATATAGAGAGTGTGTGTTTAAATATGCTTAATAAGAGATGTGAGAGGTGTGTTGTGTTTATGTGCTGAACAAGAGAGAGAAGTGTGTTAAAATTGCTGAACAAGAGATTATATGAGGTGTGTTGTGTGCTGAACAAGAGATATAAGAGCTAGGTGTGTTGTGTTATGTGCTGAACAAGAGAGATAAGAGGCTGTTATGTGCTGAACAAGAGATATAGGAGGAGTGTTAAAAGTGCTGAACAAGAGATGTAGGAAGTGTGTTAAAAGTGCTGAACAAGAGATTACATAAGAGGTGTGTTAAATGTGCTGAACAAGAGATTATGTAAGAGGCATGTTGTGTGCTGAACAAGAGATTATATAAGAGGCGTGTTGTGTTATGTGCTTAATAAGAGATATAAGAGGAGTGTTAAAAGTGCTGAACAAGAGATGTAAGAAGTGTGTTGAAAGTGCTGACCAAGAGATTATAAGAGGCATGTTGTGTGCTGAACAGCAGCACCATGGTTAAGTCATCGCACAGCAGTAGGGTGGCCTCCTCCCCTGCCCCCTCTGTCCCGGTGGTCAAGGGAGGGGCGGTCAGGAAGCGACCCCAGCGTGCAGGTCATCGCAGGGAGGCACGCGCCTCCTGGTGTCGCCGCAAGCTCAGAAAGGTTGGAGTTTTTCTTCTTGGTATTTTTTCTACACATGCCCTCCCCCCCCCCCCCCCCTCTTCAGTCCTTGGTTAGAGCTTCAAGGTTTATCTATGGTAAGATTTTGTGCATGTGGCCATTTAAAGGTAAAAGGTAAAGGTGTCCCATAACCTGTGTGATCGGTCATAGGGGAGTCCTCAGAGACTGCCTTGTGTATCATGACAGATGATTTGTCTTAGGACAAGAGGGACAGGTCTGGAGGTGGGCATATCTACATAGACTGCCTTGTGTATCATGGCAGGTGTATTGATTGTTATATATATATACCACCCTGTAATACAGAAAATTGCTCACTGTAGTACTGCTGTGCACTGTCATACTGATAATTGTCCTATCCCCTGTGGGGATGCCGGGGCCTGTCAGTATATAACCAGCATCCCCACATTCAGGAAATTCTGTGCTAAGAATTCCCTCTTTTCTATCCCTCTCATTGTTTTTGCCTTGTTCCTTTTCTGCCTGTCACCCACCCCCCTTCTTGTCGATTTTCTGCTTTCTTGGTCCATTCTCCTGCCTTTTTTTTTTTTTTTTCTCCAGAAAGCCTTAAAAGATAACAGTTCTCTCGCTTATCAAAGTCAGATGCTCTGGGTATGACTGACTTGTCAGGCACTTAATGGCAGCAGAACGCATTTTCGCTCATTGTCCCTATGACAGAAATCAGTAGTTTCTGTCTGAGTGTTTGAAGAAGAAGAAGATCTATCCATTTTCTAGTTTTTTTTCTTTGCTTATCAAATACATACATGTATATTTTGTTTTGACACCAAACTGGCAGACCAAAACTGAGTTTGGTTTTATCTCATTTTATGTGTCGTATATATATTTATGTGGTTTCTCCCACCTGGGTTTCATTCAAGACCCTTATGGTTGACCAAGGGCGTTGATACAAGGAAGGACAGTGGAGTTGTTTTTAATTTTATACCCTGTTTTAATCTGGTTAGAGTTGCATAGCTTTAGTCTGAGATTTCAAAGGTTATGAGGTGACAGCCATGAAGTGACCTTTGCAGTTGGTGGTTCTGTGATATTTAAAAACAAGATTGGTTTGGATTGGAAACGGGCAGAAGCATGAGGGCATTCATCCTAAGCAAAAGGTGAATGCGAATTGATTGGTGATGTTTGTGAATCGAGCCTTTATCTCATCAGTCACCAATCTGTCAGTCAGTTATCTGTCTGTCACCAGTCTGTCTGTCTGTCACCAGTCTGTCACCTGTCTGACTGTCACCAGTCTGTCAGTCTGACACCAGTCTTTCTGTCTGTTTGTCACCAGTCCGTCTGTCTGTCACTAGTCTGTCTGTCTGTCACCAGTCTGTCTGTCTGTCACCAGTCTGTCTGTCACCAGTCTGTCTGTCACCAATCTTTCTGTCTGTCACCAGTCTGTCTGTCACCAGTCTGTCTGTCACTAGTCTGTCTGTCACTAGTCTGTCTGTCACCTGTCTGTCACCAGTCTGTCTTGTCTGTCACCAGTCTTTCTGTCTGTCTGTCAGCAGTCTGTCAGTCTATCACCAGTCAGTCTGTCTGTCACCTGTCTGTCTGTCACCAGTTTGTCACTAGTCTGTCTGTCACCAGTCTGTCACCAGTCAGTCTGTCACCTGTCTGTCACCAGTCAGTCTGTCTATCACCAGTCTGTCTGTCACCAGTCTGTCTGTCACCTGTCTGTCTGTCACCAGTGTCTGTCACCAGTCTGTCTGTCTGTCACCAGTCTCTGAGTCTGTCTGTCACCAGTCAGTCTGCCTGTCACCAGTCTGTCTGTCACCAGTCTGTCTGTCTGTCTGTCTGTCACCTGTCTGTCTGTCTGTCACCAGTCTGTCTGTTACCAGTCTGTCTTTCATCAGTCTGTCTGTCACCAGTCTGTCTGTCTGTCACCAGTCTGCCTGTCACCAGTCTGTCACCAGTCTGTCTGTCACCTGTCTGTCACCAGTGTTTCTGTCTGTCACCAGTCTGTCTGTCACCAGTCTATCTATTACCAGTCTTTCTGTCACCAGTCTGTCTGTCACCAGTCTGTCTATCACCAGTCTTTCTGTCACCAGTCTGTCTCAGTGTCAGTCACCAGTCTGTCTGTCAGTCACCAGTCTGTCTGAGAGAGAGAGAGAGAGAGAGAGAGAGAGAGAGAGAGAGAGAGAGAGAGAGAGAGAGAGAGAGAGAGAGATTGAAACTTTTGAATGACTTGATACAACTAGTGAATGAAACAGAAAAAGAAAAGGACACATGATGGCTTTTTAAAACTTTTTATTTTCTTTTTACATCCAGCCCTCACTCCCCCTGCCCCCCAAAAAAACAACAACAAACAAACAAAAAAACAACAACAACAAAAAACAATGAAAGGAAAATGATTGATAAACAAAGAAACATTTAGCAAACTAACAAAAATAAAAAAACCCCAAAAAAAACCAATACAGAAACATGTCAGTATAAAAATCAGTGAAGAAAAAGAAAGAGGAAGGAAACATTAAAGAGAATGAGCGAGTGAGCGAGCGAGCGAGCAAGCGAGAGAGAGAGAGAGAGAGAGAGAGAGAGAGAGAGAGAGAGAGAGAGAGAGGTTTACAAACTAATGCTTTGATCAGTTGAGCAACAGACTTTGCCCCCTAAGAAGCAACTTGACTTTTTTCCATTTGATCTTTGCTATTGGGGCTCTCAGAGAGAGAGAGAGAGAGTGGGGGGGGAGAAAGAGAGAGAGAGAGAGAGGAGAGAGAGAGAGAGAGAGAGAGAGAGAGAGAGAGAGAGAGAGAGCTGTCAGTTTCCTCCACTTTCAGCTCCTGTCATCTAGGCCTATTCATTCCCTCCATTCCTGGCCACACTGGGCCAGCTAGTGCTAATAATAATAGCAGGAACTGGCCCCACTTGGACTGGGTAGGGAAAAGGAATGGGTGTACTGGTTTTAGCACTGGGCCATGGACCTTGGATTGAAACCTTCGCCGTACGTCGTGGGTGAATTCTCACCCAGACCCCTATATTCTGCTCTGTAACTCGAGAACTTTTTAGTTTTAACACTGCTGCCTTGAAATTTCATGACTTTGTTAATAAACATCTGTTCTACACATACACCAAAAATATTATTGTTTGTTTGTGTTCAAGTTATGCTGGATTTGTGTAGTTTGGGTTTTTTTTGGGGGGGGGGGGGGTACCTGTTTTTGTCAGATCTTGCTGAGAGAAGTGATCTGGGTTTTTTTTTTTCAGATCTTGCAGCTCTTTTAGATAACAAGTGGCTAAGCTAGCTATGTGGATGTATGTATATGGGGACCCCCCCCCCCCCCCCCCTGGATTTCTTAGAAAAATCTGAAGACTTATTCACAAAACGCCATGGATTGACAGGTCAGCGATTGCAAGGCTGTTTTTTTTTTTCGTGGGGGGGCTGGGGAATGAGGAAATGGGGATGGTGGAGGGCTCATCAGTATAAATAGCATTCCCAGCTTCTGGAAATTATATGCTAGGAATTCCCTCTTTTCTATCCCTCTCTTTGTTCCTTTTCTTTCTGTCACCTCCTTCTTGTCTGTTTCCTTCTTTCTTGGTCCATTCTCCTGCCTTTTCTCCACAAAGACTGAAAAGAGAGCAGTTCTCTCCCACACTGAAGTCAAATGTGCTGGGCTCGACTGATCAAACACTTAACAGCGGCACAACACATTTTTGCTCTTTTAACAGACAACGATAATTGCTGTCTGAGTGTTTGATGAAGAAAAAGACAAGTGGGTTGGAGGGGGTTGGTTGGGGGGGGGGGGGGGGGGGGGGGGTGGGGGGGTGGGGGAGATGGGATGTGACTACTGGTGATAGCTTTGTCAGGAGAGAGATGTTTTGGTATAAATTTACTTATAACTTTATTAAAAGAGGACACTGGAATGATAGCTGTATCATCATCAGAGATCTTTTTGAGCTGGCGCATGGACAGGACGCTGCATATTCTAACATGGACTGAATAACGTAGCACCCAGACCACCACTCATAATCTAAAGGATGAGGGGAAAAGCTTTGGGCCCACACTGGGATTTTAACCACCGCACACTCTGACCCGGATTTTTCGCCTTCTAGGCAGGCGCGTTACCTCTAGACCATTGATCCATAGAGTTGGTTGGTTTGTTTGTGTGGTTGGTTGATATCATGTGCAGTGAAATGACAGCCACATGTTTGGTTGGTTGGTTTGTTTGTGTGGTTGGTTGTGTGGTTGGTTGATATCATGTGCAGTGAAATGACAGCCACATGTTTGGTTGGTTGGTTTGTTTGTGTGGTTGGTTGATATCATGTGCAGTGAAATGACAGCCACATGTTTGGTTGGTTGGTTTGTTTGTGTGGTTGGTTGATATCATGTGCAGTGAAATGACAGCCACATGTTTGGTTGGTTGGTTTGTTTGTGTGGTTGGTTGTGTGGTTGGTTGATATCATGTGCAGTGAAATGACAGCCACATGTTTGGTTGGTTGGTTTGTTTGTGTGGTTGGTTGATATCATGTGCAGTGAAATGACAGCCACATGTTTGGTTGGTTGGTTTGTTTGTGTGGTTGGTTGTGTGGTTGGTTGATATCATGTGCAGTGAAATGACAGCCACATGTTTGGTTGGTTGGTTTGTTTGTGTGGTTGGTTGATATCATGTGCAGTGAAATGACAGCCACATGTTTGGTTGGTTGGTTTGTTTGTGTGGTTGGTTGATATCATGTGCAGTGAAATGACAGCCACATGTTTGGTTGGTTGGTTTGTTTGTGTGGTTGGTTGACATCGTGTGCAGTGAAGTGAAGGTGGATCGGTGGTCTAGGAGGTAACGCGCCTTGCCTAGAAAGTGAAAAGTCCGGGTCAGAGTGTGCAATGGTTCAAATTCCATTTAGGCCCAAAACTTTTACCCCATCCATTAGACCATGAGTGGTGGTCTGGGCACTAGGCACTCGGATGAGATGATAAACCGAGGTCTTGTGTGTTACAACTCATTATTTGCGGCATGTAAAATAACCCACAGCAACAAGGGGGTTGTCCCTGCTGGCAAAATTCTGTAGAAAAAAGCCACTCTAATAGGGAAACAAATACAGTTGCAGACAGGGAAAAAAAAAAATGGGTAGGCACTGCACTTGTGGTGACGCGCTCTCCCCTGGGGGAAGAGAGAGAGCAGCCCAAATTTCATGCAGAGAAATCTGCTGTGACATAGCCTGATAGGTAAGGGGTAAAGGTGTCCCATAACCTAGACAGTCGTAAGGGAGCGAGGCATCAGAGACCTCAGCTTCTCTAGGGGCCAGCATATTGAGGGCAGCACCCATCTCCTCTCCCTCTTACCTTCCCTGACCCTCAAGAGGGCAGGTACCCATTTACAGCTGGGTGAGCTGGGGGGACTGTACTGAAGCTAAGGCGCGCTAACGGTCACCCATCCAACTGGTAACCATGCTTGACACTGCTTAACTTGACTTGGGGAAAGCGAGCGCTCTGACCACTGAGCTATCCCGCCGCCCCATTCTGTGTGACATAAAGTGGTATAAAATGAAACAACAAAAAAAGTTGACAGCCAGGGGTTTGGTGGTGGTGGTCAGCCTGTTTCAGGAACGGCCGCCTCGGGGTCCGACAACAAGAAAGACGTGGACGACGGCTCTGGCAAGCTGGAGCAGTTCCTGACCACGGGTCGCACGGGGCGGCGAAACGCCATGCCCCAGATCACCGACCCCACCCAGGCCGGCCTGAGCACCGCCGACCTCCCCTTGGACCTGGCCAAGTTGTCGTGTTCGGGTGAGTAGTTGTTTGTCTAAGTCTTTGTTGGTGGTTTTGGGTTTTTGTTTTGTTTTTTGTTTGTTTGTTGTTGTTGTTGTTTATGGTGTGCGGATATGGATAGATCTGGCCAAGTTGTCTTGTTTGGGTGAGTTGTTGTTGTTGTTGTTTGTCTTTGTTTTTTTTTTTTTTTTTTTTTCTTGTTGTTGTTGATGGTGTGCGGATATGGATCTGGCCAAGTTGTCTTGTTCGGGTGAGTTGCCTAAGTCTTTTTTGTTGTTGTTGTTGTTTTTTCTTTTGTTGTTGTTGTTTGAGGTTTGCTGATATGGATCTGGCTAAGTTGTCTTGTTCGGGTGAGTTGTTGTTGTTGGTTTTTTTCTTTTGTTGTTGTTGTTTATGGTTTGCTGATATGGATCTGGCCAAGTTGTCTTGTTCGGGTGAGTGTTGTCTGTCTTTGTTGTTGTTGTTTTTGTTGGGTCTTTTGTTTTTTGTTGTTGTTGTTTACGGTCTGCTGATATGGATAGATCTGGCCAAGTTGTCTTGTTCGGGTGAGTTGCTAAGTCTTTGTTGGTGGTGTTTTTGTTGGGGTTTTTTTCTTTTTGTTGTTGTTGTTTGTGGTCTGCTGATATGGATCTGACCAAGTTGTCTTGTTTGGGCGAGTTGATGTTTGTCTTTGTTGTTGTTGTTGTTGGTGTTGTTTCTGTTCGTCTTTTTTCTCTTGTTGTCGTTTATGGTCTGCTGATATGATCTGGACCAAGTTGTCTTGTTCGGGTGAGTTGTTGTCTAAGTCTATATTGTTGTTGTTGTTGTTTAATTTAACCCTCTTAGTCCCAAACTGGGATTGGCCGGGATTGAATAATTGCCGTGCCCCCCCCCCCCCCCCCCCCCCTGATTCCTGAACTGGATTTTGCCTGTATTTCACACAGTAATTTCCATCATGCTGTGTTACTGAATGGATGATGTTGGTGATAATTAGTTGGTTATCAGTGTAATTAAGTATATTTTGGACAGATATGCTGATGATTCAGTAGTAGAGTTTATCTGTAAGTATTGAATGGTGGTTATGGGGATATGATATAGTTGAGGTTATCATGTGTAAAAGTATTGATGGTTGTTATGGAGATGATGCTGATATTTGAGGTTTCATGTAAACGTATGATGGTGTTATATGGAGTGATATATTGAGGTTATCATGTAAACTGTTGATGGTTGTTATAAATGGATGGATGATGCTGATATTTGAGGTTCATCATTGTAAACTGTTGATGGTTGTTAAATGGATGGATGATGCTGATATTTGAGGTTCTCATGTAAACTGTTGATGGTTGTTATAATGGATGGATGATGCTGATATTTGAGATCATCACTGTAAACTGTTGATGGTTGTTATGGATGGATGATGCTGATATTTGAGATCATCACTGTAAACTGTTGATGGTTGTTATGGATGGATGATGCTGATATTTGAGATCATCACTGTAAACTGTTGATGGTTGTTTATGGATGGATGATGCTGATATTTGAGATCATCACTGTAAACTGTTGATGGTTGTTATAAATGGATGGATGATGCTGATTATTTGAGATCATCACTGTAAACTGTTGATGGTTGTTATAATGGATGGATGTGCTGATATTGAGATCACTGTAATGTTGAGGTTGTATAAATGTGATGAGCTGATATGAGTCCACTGTAAACTGTTGATGGTTGTTATGGATGGATGATGCTGGTATTGAGATTATCACTGTAAATGTTGATGGTTGTTATAATGGATGATGTCTGATATTTGAGATCATCACTGTAAACTGTTGATGGTTGTTATAAATGGATGGATGATGCTGATATTTGAGATCATCACTGTAAACTGTTGATGCTTGTTATGGTTGATGATGCTGATATTTGAGATCATCACTGTAAACTGTTGATGGTGGTTATGGATGGATGATGCTGATATTTGAGATCATCACTGTAAACTGTTGATGGTTGTTATAAATGGATGGATGATGCTGATATTTGAGATCATCACTGTAAACTGTTGATGCTTGTTATGGATGGTTGATGCTGATATTTGAGGTGAGGTTCTGACTGTAAACTGTTGGCTGCTTTCAGAACAAACGGGGGCAGACAACTCTGGCAAGGCAGGGAAAGGACAGGGCAGTAACCCATCTTCCTAGCCCTGTCTGTCCCCCCTTCCCCCCCCCCCCCCCCCCCCTCCCCTACTGTTGGGTTTTTTCTCAAAGGGTCCAAAGAAGCCAATGTCCTTGCCATTTCACTCTCACCCCCCCCCCCCCCCCCCCCACCCCAGCTCTCTGGCGTCCTTTGGTCATCTGCTGACAGCAACACTGGAGACAACTGAACACTGAGCACTACGGTGACCAGATACGCGTCGGAATAAAATGTAAAACAGTGGACATGACGGTGACCAGATTTGCACTGGGATGAACCGTGAACACTGGACATGTTTGACGGGATATGCATTGGAATGAACTGTGAACACTGGACATGTCGACTGGATATATATGCATTGGTAATCAGATATGCATTGGAATGAATGCTGGACATGTGGATGACCAGATATGCATTGGAATGAAGGGAGTATGAACACTGGACTCCATGGTGACTGAGTGTGTCTGTAGGCATTGTGGAAACAGGGACACTGGGCAGCTAGTGTACAGGCTAGAGAGGAAGTTCTAAGACAGATCAGGATGGTGGTTGTAGCTGAACTACAGAGGTTTGGTGTTGTTTTCTCGGGGGGGGGCTGCTGTGTGTTTCATAGTATTATTGCTGTGTCATCATCATCATCATCATCATCATCACCATCATCACAATCACCATCATCATCATCATCACCATCGTCGTCATTGTCGTGGTGGTCACCATCAGCATCATGCCACAAGGGGAGAGGGCCTGTGATGCTATGGCCTGCCCCTGTTGCTGAGATGCCCTGCCAGGATTTTTCTGTACTGGAGCATGCATGCCATGAGTGAGTCAAGTCAGTCAGTCAGTCAGTCACTGCAGGGACGTTGTGATGGTCACTGTGTGACCAAGTGGATGTCTTTTGTTTTTGGTGGGTTTTTTTTTTTTTTGCTTTGCTGCCTCATCTTCTGTGACGTTCCTGTCCTGCTGTTCCCATGCCGCTCATTTGAATCTCCCCTTCACAGCCATACCCAGATCAGTTATGTCTCATCCCCAGGGTTGAAAACCCACAGGGAGTCCATCAATATCAGGCTGCCATGGGGCTACCAGCCAGAGGGGCCCTGCACTGCTTCTGGGTCACTTATGTGGTGTTCAGTGGTGCCTGTTCTCAGCTAAGATACACAGGACATCACCTACCAAGCCCCCTACTAACGACAATATTAGCTCAGTTGTGGAGCCAGACTGAGTGAGTTGCCCACCTGAGGTTCCTCCAATGACCATCCCCCCGTGAACCTCAACCCCAAAGGCTTTGACACAAACTCACCACAGGCACAGAATTGAAAGGGGAAACCAAATCTGAGGTCAGTCACCATGAGACCAGATCAACTGGGGCCACGGAACCAGAGGCAATGTTTTTTATTGCATGATGATCAATGATAATGAGGATGATGTAATTACGCCACTTTGGAAGTGCATCTGCTTTGAGACTACTTGACAGGGTTGTACTCTACGCTTACTGTCATAATATATTCCTGCTTCAACCGGACCTGAGAGATACAGACACCTGCAGTGTTGGTCAGGCAACTTGAGCAACACTCTCAAACTCGCATCCGTAAAGTGGATGAAGCTTGACTGTGTGGTCCCAGTCTTCCCACTGAGCCCACAGCGCACTCAATCTGGGTAGGAGCTGGCCGGAGTCCGAAAACTCCCTATGACTCTTATGGGAATCGAACCCGCGACCTTTCAGTCCGTAACCTGAGGGGCTAACCACTGCGCCATGGTGGCTGGTTCTAAGTGGAAGTCTTACTCTGCCTGGCCCTGCGACAATGCAATGCTGTCGTCTGGAGGGGGCTTACTACTAGGTGATGTCCTCTGTGTGTGTGGTGTGTGTGTGTGTGTGTGTGTGTGTGTGTGTGTGTGTGTGTGTGTGTGTATATGTGTGTGTGTGCGCATGTGTGTGTGTGTGTGTGTGTGTGTGTGTGTGTGTGTGTGTGTGTGTGTGTGTAGTGTGTGTGTGTGTGTGTGTGTGTGTGTGTGTCCTGTGTGTGTGTAAGTGCGTGCGTGTGTGTGTGACCTCAGAACAGGCGTCACAAAACACCTCCAAATGACCCAGCATGTTTAATAAGGGACATGATGGATTAGTTCATGCAGAGGGCAAGGGGAGATTGTTTATTTTAGGAATTTTTTTATTTTAGGGACAATCTTTATTTCATTTTAGGGGCATGTTAGACTAAAAAAGGGGGGGGGGGATGTTTTATTTTAGGGACATGTTAGACTAGTTCCAGCAGAGGAAAAGGGTGGGGGTGGGGGGGAGATGTTTTATTTTGGGGACATGTTTTAAAATGAGGGATATGTTGAACTAGCCCATGCACTGGATCAGGGAGATGTTTATCTTATTCTATTTAGGGACATGTATTATTTTAGGGACATGTTGGACTAGGTCATGCAGAGGAAAAGGGGGACATGTTTTATTTTAGGGACATGTTTTTATTTTATTTTGGGGACATGTTTTATTTTAGGGACAGGTTTTATTTTATTTTGGGGACATGTTACACATGTTTTTGTTTTAGGGACATGTTTTATTTTAGGGACATGTTTTATTTTATTTTGGGGACATGTTAGACATGTTTTAATTTTAGGGACATTTTTTATTTTAGGGACAAGTTTTAATTTAGAGACATATTGGACTAGTTCATGCAGAAGAAGAATTTTCTTGTGTTCTTCCCCCTTTTTGCTGCTCTTAGCAAGTCACTGGCTTGGGGGAGGGGGAGGGGTATGTTTTTCTGCTGGTATTGTTTCTCTGCAATTTTATACTGTTTTAGCTGTGTTTGGGTTGATGGTTTTCATTGGCGTTTCGTTTTGTGTTATTTTCCCTGTTGAAACGGACAGTTGACCAATTTGCTTAAGAGTGTCAGGAAAAAAAGGTCTCTAGGTCGACTGTATCATAAACAAAATTTTGAAATCTAGAAGCAAAGGTTATGGGCCGTCCCTCTGCAGAGCAAGAGGAGTGGAACACTCAGACCGACTATAGACTTGTCCAGATTGATGCTGACCTGAAGGAAGGAAGCCCCCCTCCCTGTGTGTGTGTGTGTGTGTGTGTGTGTAAAAACAGAAGGGAAGGAATGATGCTCACTGGGATGGGATACACACAGTCAGGCCACTCTTGCGTTACTCACACGTATGTATACATTTGCTCAAAGGCGAGGGGACTCCTTGGTGTGTGACTTGTGATGTGCGGGTAACCATCAAGCATCTACTCCTGGAGTTTCGGGATGTCCAGGATATTAGGCACAAGCATTTTACTGCAGACTCCCTAAAGATCCTTTTTTGTGATGTTCCACCAGACACCATTTTTAAATTTCTGAGAGAATTGGGGTTAACGGTTGGTCAATAAGAACAAGGTTGTTTTAAGGGATCTGGTTTTGGTTTTATCTCATTTTACGTGTGGTTGATGTGTTTTTTCCCACAATGCGGTGCCCACTCTGGGTTGGACCATCATGGTTGACCAGGGAGTCGATACAAGGAAGGACAATAGAGTTGGTTTTATGCCCTGTTTTAATCTGTACATAGTTGCACAGTTTTATTTTGAGATTTAAAATTTGACGAGGTGAAAGCCCCTGATATGGCCTCTGTGGTTGGCAGAGCTATAAATAACTGGATTGGATTGGATTGAAAGTCTCTTTTAATTAAATGCTTTTCAGGGTTTTGAAAATATCTGGCATTTCTGTTCAGTTGGACTGTTCTAATACCAACAAAAAAAAAATACACGTTGAATTTTTAAAGGTTTGTATTATTATTATTTTTTTTTTTCTTCTCTATCTTGAAGCTGATTTTGTGAATGTTACAAGTGTGAATACCTTGCTTGTTTTGGCAGCCATCTGAACACGTTTGAATCTTGAAATACAGTTATGCGTATGGATTTAAAAGGAGGTTTTGGGGTTGTTGTTTGTAGTACCTGTGTGAATTTTTCAAACATCTTAAAGAATAGCTGCATGTGTGAATTTTAAACTTCTTGTTTGGGCAGCCGTCTTAAAATGTTTGATCTGAAAGGACAGCCGAACATATGCAATTACAGACTGCACAAAAGAAATTACATAATGTATCTGTGTGTGTGTGTGTGTGTTGTGTGTGTGTGTGTGTGTGTGTGTGTGTGTGTGTGTGTGTGTGTGTGTGTTGTGTGTGTGTGCGTGCGTGTGTGTGTGTGTATGCACAAAAGTGTTTTCACATTTTTCACCTTGTTGATCCCTGATATGTGTGTGTGTGTGTGTATGTGTGTGTGTGTGTGTGTGTGTGTGTGTGTGTGCGTGTGTGTGTGTGTGCATGTGTGTGTGTGCGTGCATGTATATGCACAAAAGTGTTTTCACATTTTTCACCTTGTTGATCCCTGATTTGTAACAGCAGGTGAATGTGGACAACATAGGAAACTGCTTTCTGTTTCTGCTAGGACACTGCTTTCCGTTTCCGCAAGGACACAGCTTTCTGTTTCTCTAAGGAGTCAGGACATTGCTCTCTGTTTCTGCAAGAACACTGCTTTTTGTTTCTGCAAGGACATTGCTTTCTGTTTCTGCAAGGACATTGCTGTTTCTGCATTGACATTGCTTTCTGTTTCTGCATTGACATCACTTTGTTTCTGCAAGGACACTGCTTTCTGCTTCTGCAAGGACACAGCTTTCTGTTTCTGCAAGGACACTGCTTTCTGTTTCTGCAAGGACACTGCTTTCTGTTTCTGCAAGGACACTGCTTTCTGTTTCTGCAAGGACACTGCTTTCTGTTTCTGCAAGGACACAGCTTTCTGTTTCTGCAAGGACACAGCTTTCTGTTTCTCTAAGGACACAGCTTTCTGTTTCTGCAAGGACAACGGCTTTGCATTTCTGTAAGGACACTGCTTTCTGTTTCTGCAAGGACATTGCTTTTTGTTTCTGCAAGGACATTGCTTTCTGTTTCTGCATTGACATTGCTTTCTGTTTCTGCATTGACATCACTTTGTTTCTGCAAGGACACTGCTTTCTGCTTCTGTATGGACACAGCTTTCTGTTTCTCTATGGACACAGCTTTGTGTTTCTCTAAGGACACAGCTTTCTGTTTCTCTAAGGACACAGCTTTCTGTTTCTGCAAGGACACAGCTTTGTTTTCTGCAAGGACATTGCTCTGTTTCTGCATGGACATGGCTTTCTGTTTCTGCAAGGACATTGCTGTTTCTGCATGGACATTGCTTTCTGTTTCTGCATGGACATTCTGTTTCTGTATGGACACAGCTTTCTGTTTCTGCAAGGACACTGCTTTCTGCTTCTGCAAGGACACTGCTTTCTGCTTCTGCAAGGACACAGCTTTCTGTTTCTGCAAGGACACTGCTGTCTGTTTCTGCAAGGACACTGCTTTCTGTTTCTGCAAGGACACAGCTTTCTGTTTCTGCAAGGACACTGCTTTCTGTTTCTGCAAAGACAATACTTCCTGTTTCTGCAAGGACATGGCTTTCTGTTTCTGCAAGGACATTGTTTTCTGTTTCTGCATTGACATTCTGTTTCTGCAAGGACACTGCTTTCTGTTTCTGCATCGACAGTCTGTTTCTGCAAGGACATTGCTTTCTGTTTCTGCAAGGACACAGCTTTCTGCTTATTCAAGTCGTTGCTTTCTGTTTCTCCTTGGAATCTGCTTATTGTTTCTGCTCGAACATCTCTGTTTCTGCAAGGACATGTGTTTAAAATGTCTCTGGCATGATTGGGCCAAAGAGGCTGTACTGGGCAGACTTAGTTACACTTTCCTACACAGGAGAAAGTCAAACAGAGAAAGAGAAAAGACCACTGGTCCTGAACTCACTGTAAGTTAACCAGGGGACAGCCTATGATGTGTGGCCTCTGTGGTCAGCGGGGCTGTCACACAATAGGATTGGATTGGATTAGCCCAGTTTTTGAGCAGAAGAGCGTATGGCGATTTCAGTGGTAAACAATGTTACAGAATGGCACTCTTGCCTCCCATGCAATAAATAGCCAGCTAGAAACGGTGGCTGTGTTAAACCGAAATCTTGTTTGTTGCGTCCCCTGTGATTTGTGTTACTACAGGCTGAATGTAGCGTTGTCCTCGCTATACTATTACTATGCAGCAGTCAGTTCATTACAGACGGTTGGGTGGTTTTGGGGGGAGGGTGGGTTGTTGAAATTGCTTATTGAGGATGTTTTGAATAATTTTTGCTGTCAGCAATATTTTTCCAAAAAAGACAAAATTTTAAAATTTTCTCAGTAAAGATGGACGTGTCAATTGTCGCAGCTATAAAGATGGATGTGTCAGTTGTCATGGCAATACAAATGGATGTGTCAGTTCTCACGGCAATAAAGATGGATGTGTCAGTTGTCATGGCAATAAAGATGGATGTGTCAGTTCTCATGGCAATAAAGATGGATGTGTCAATTGTCACGGCAATAAAGATGAATGTGTCAGTGTCCACAACAATCAAGATTGATGTGTCGCTGTAGATTGGATGTGTCGTTTTTTTCCACAGCAATCAAGATTGCTGTACTGTATGTACTGTCTTTTATTTGTGTGGGAGTTGCAGCAGAATCTTCTCGTTTTTGCAGACATGAGTGACAAGAGAGAGGATCTATCAGTAGTGTACATACAGTACAGTACAGTACAGTACAGTACAGTACAGTACAGTACAGTACAGTACAGTACAGTACAGTACAGTACAGTGCAGTACAATGCATTGTGGTTTAGTACTCTCAGGTGTTTTGCATGGATGCACAAGCATTACAGGATGCTATCAGACTATTGGTGTCTTTGGTTACAGTTTGTATTGTCAGTCATAAGCGTGATTTCACATGTACAGGGATGCTGTTTTATAGCAAGACTGTTGATATGTTTGGCTACAGTTTGTATTGTCAGTAATAACATGATTTGACATGTACAGGATGTTGTGTTATATATATATATATAATAAAACTTGTTAGTATGTTTGACTACGATTTGTATAGTTGATAATAAAGTGATTTCCAATAGTTTGGTCGCCTATGACTTGTTTTGCTTTTCCAGTCTGAAGTGTTTGAAAAAACGAGCAGGAAGCTTGAAAAACAGCCAGGAATGAGTGCAGGAGTGGCTGAAAAACAGCCAGGAATGAGTGCAGGAGTGGCTGAAAAACAGCCAGGAATGAGTGCAGGAGTGGCTGAAAAACAGCCAGGAATGAGTGCAGGAGTGGCTGAAAAACAGCCAGGAATGAGTGCAGGAGTGGCTGAAAAACAGCCAGGAATGAGTGCAGGAGTGGCTGAAAAACAGCCAGGAATAATGCCTGAAAAACGGCCAGGAATGAGGACAGAAATGGCTAAAAAAAACAATAAAGAAACAGCCAGGAATGGCTAAAACAAACAGCCAGGAATGGCTGAAAAACAGCCAGGAATGGGGAATGGCTGAAACCCCCCCCCAGCCAGGAATGGCTAAAAAAAACCCAGCCAGGAATGGCTAAAAAACCCCAGCCAGGAATGTCTGACAGGTATAATGCCTGAAAAACAACTAGGGCTGAGGACAGGAATGCCTGCAGTGTTGTGTTGTCATGTCAGAAGAGGTTAAGAGCACCAAAATGCCTGGTCAAGGGTATTTTTTTCTCTTGGGAGTTAACATCAGTAACAACCCCACTACCCTAAAAATCTTCTGGGTTAGACTATGAAGTCCTGCATGTGAACGTAAAACATGATCTTGCGTGCACATTAGCCTTTTTAGTCCCGAATTGGGATTTGCCCAGATTGAATAATTGCCCCCCCCCCCCCCCCCCCCCTGAATCCCGAACCAGAATTTGTCAGGATTTACACACAGTAGATTTCCATCACGCTGTGACCATCACTAATTGCTGCCACATGCCAAAGCTCTATCAGGCTAGAGGCAGAAACCCTGCTGAGAGTCTGGAAGTAATTATAGCTGCTGGTATGTACTTGCGGTATGTACCCTGGTTGGTTTGAGCTTTGCACTTGAGATCTTCTGACCCGGGTTTGAATCCCATTCAAGGGGATATTTTGCCCTGGAGTTAACATCGGTGCTGACTCCACTCTCCTCAAAAGTCGTTCAGATGAGACTATAAACTGAGGTCCTGTCTGTGAACACATGTAGAATATCTTGCACACACGTTACAACCTGTTCTGCTTTTCAGAAGAGTAGGCTGTTGTGTGCCGGTGGGAACGGATGACAAAATTGACAAAACTGCATGCACACACACACAGGGACTGGATGTAAAATATAAAAAAACCCACACGAGTACTTATTCCATTATCCTCAAAATTAATAAATAAATAAACAAATAGATAAATAAATACACTAAAAAGCAATATGTTCACGACACACCATTCATACCTACACTCTTGCATAGTCACAACGCTTCAGAGGAAGAAACCTTGCTGTAACAGTTTAATGCCAAACTTCACAACACAACATTGCCAAGTCAGTCACAGATGAAGACCACTGACTGAATGCTGTAAAACAAACAACGAAACAAAAACCAACACCTGTCATTCACAAAAGCACAGAAAAGGGGGGGGAGGGTGGTAGAGGGGGGGGGGGGGAAGAAGCTTGCTGAATGTTGAATACTTTCTCACACAGATGGAAACACATAACTGAACATCCCAAAGCCAAACTCAATATTCACACTCACACACATGTAAACACACTCCACATTCACATAGCACACACACACATATGAACAAAATGTCGACACATTTTGATGCCAAACCCAACACCATCATCCGCCTCCACTAAGTCTCCTGAATCAAACCGTTTCATGTATTCATTATTCTCCAGTCAAACTGTTTAAAAGATATCATCCATGCTTTTTTTTGTGTGTGTGTGCTTCAGATACTGTTAGAAAGTTAGAGGCAAACAGCCATTGACATAATCTGGAAGAACTGTAGAACAACAGCTATCTTTTCCAGCGAAAGGTGCAGGTATGAACACCATACTCTGTATAAAAGGTAAAAGTGTTCCATAACCTGTGTGGTTGTAGGGGATCAAGACGTCAGAGACCCTAGCTTCTCTAGGGGCCAGCATATTGAGGGTGGCGCCCATCTCCTCTTCCTCGCTGCTTTACCTTCCTTGACCTTAAAGAGGGCAGGTACCCATTCACAGCTGGGTGAACTGGGGGACTGTGTTGGAAGCCAATGCATGCAAACAGTCACCCATCCACTTGGTAACCACGCTCGACGCTGCTTAACCTCAGCTTGGAGAAAGCGAGTGCTATGACCACTGAGCTATCCCGCTCTGTATACAGTCACCCAAAACAGAGTACTGTAGTCACTACAAGTTGCTACTGTCTGTCAATGAGGAAGATTTTCAAGAACCAGAACAGCAGTGCACATCCAGTATGCAGACGCAAGTTCAAGTTACCCCTAGGTAAAAACCACATCGTGTTCCACCACTTCCACATCAAAAGTGCGACAATGGTGGGGTTCACACATGTATGCACGCACAGACCACCCACAATAATTAACAGTAGCCTACACACACAATCTCCACACACTCATAACAAGGTATAACATTACTCACACACTCATAACAAAAGGCATAACATTGTCTCACCAAACACACACACACACACAAATCCTTATTTTCTTCACGTGAACAGCACAGAGGAACATAGCAGCATGAGCAAGGGCAGGACAAGACAAAGAAAGCCAACCAGCAAACAACCGTCTTCAAAAGCAGTATAACCTAGCATGCTTCTATATATACACACATATGTGACGCTCCACCACGAAATGAGTCGCTTAGCACCTAACCCACTTTTCCGCTAGCAGCCATTAAAGGCAGGTGAGGTCAAGTTGGCAATTTTTATTTTATTTTATTTATTTTATATTTATCTTATATTATACCACTTTATGTCACAGCAGATTTCTCTGCATGAAATTCGGGCTGCTCTCCCTGGGGAGAGCGCGTCGCCACAAGTGAAGCGCCTACCCATTTTTTTCCCCCCTCAGGGATGGTGTCTAAACATGACACCTGTGTGCATGCTGGATTTTTAAATAATTTTGTCATCCACTCCTACCGGCACACGATGGCCTGCTCTTCCGAGATTTTGATTGGTTATAAAACTATTGCCATTACTCTACCTTGAAAAGAAATATCAAGTCATACTTTTGTATCCTTTTTGCTTTGAAACACGTTTTAAAAATGTTCCAAGCCCTCATTCTGACCATTTACTACGATGCTTAACATGTCCATTTCTCGTTTCCTGCAGTCTTATCATTTCAAAAACTTGTAATTACTTTTCATAGATTTATCCAATTTTCACTCCATTTTTTGTAGTGTATACCCATTTCATCGCAGTTTAACAACATGTCAATAACTAAAAAAATTGACCTACGGACCAATGCGACTCCTTATGTGGTGGAGCGTCACAATTATAATAATGGATCATCCTCATTCTCTTGCACACACTAGCCCCCGTTCAGGGAGGGAGGGAGGGCCGACGTTATCTCCTCCTCTCCCCCTTCTGTGTGCGTTTTTTCTCGGCCTCTTTGCGCTGCTGCTGCTTGAGGCGCTGGGCCTCGCGGTCCTGCTTGTCCTTCTCCTTCTTCCGCTCGTGCTCCTTTTGGACATCTCCCGCTGCACCTGCTGGGCCTGGCAAAAGACAATTTGGTTTTTTTGTTACATTTTGATACCACTTTAAGGGCAGACACAGGTCCAAAAGTGGCCAAAATCATGTGGGTTTTTTTAAGAATGAAAAATTGCTGAATACATTTATGGAGATGTCCCTGTGTGAATTGAAAGAATTCAAACCATATAAAATATGTCTGTACAAACAGGTTACTCTTACTTCTTATAGATAAAAAGGTTTAGAAGTTTGAAATTTTCAATTTTTGCTGCATGTTGGATTGTTTTCCATGGCAACAGTGCAGAAAAACTGAGTAATTCTTTGATTTTTATGCTTTACAAGTGATGCCCTTTGAATATATGGCATAACTTCTAACATGGGCTTGTAAACAAAATTTCATCAGTTTTGACCCCTATGTCCCACCTTAACCCTCTTGCATTCAGTGCCTATGAACACAAAACTGCCCCTAGATTTCGCATTCCATTGCAAAATCAGGTCAGGCACACATGCTCCCTCGCCTTTTTCCTCCTTTTAAGTATGTACCAGCAGCTATAATTACTTTCCAGACTTTCAGCAAGGTTCCTACCTCTAGCATGATAGAGCTTTAGCAATGTGGTAGCAATTGGTGATGGTCCACAGCGGGATGGAAATCTACTGAGTGAAAATCCCAGCAAATCCCGGTTCGGGACTAAAGGGGGGCAATTATTCAATCCTGGCAAATCCCAGTATAGGACTAAGAGAGTTTAAGTCTCTGTATGAAATTCGGGTTGCTCTCCTTCCCCAGGGAGAGTGCGTCGCCACAAGTGCAGCGCCTGCCCATTATTTTTTTTTTTCTTTTCCTGTCTGCAAATGTTTTTTTTTTTTCCCATCAGAGTGGCTTTTTTTCTACAGAATTTTGCCAGGGACAACTCTCTTGTTGCCATGGGTTCTTTTATGTGCGCTAAATAATGGGTGTGTAACACACGGGACTTCAGTTTATATCGTCTCATCTGAAAGATTAGCACCCAACCA
>CM060350.1:15648488-15668422 GCA_030674155.1 Stramonita haemastoma | reverse complement strand
TAAGGGATCTGGTTTTTGGTTTTATCTCGTTTTATGTGTGTTTGATGTGGTTTTTCCAACAATGCGGTGCCCACTCTGGGTTGGACCATTATGGTTGACTTGGGCGTCTATACAAGGAAGGATAATAGAGTTGGTTTTATGCCCTGTTTTAATCTGTACATAGTTGCACAGTTTTATTTTTTGAGATTTAAAATTTGACGAGGTGAAAGCCCCGATATGGCCTCTGTGGTTGGCAGAGCTATAAATAACTTGATTGGATCGGATTGGATTGAAAGTCTCTTTTAAATGCTTTTCAGGGTTTTGAAAATATCTGGCATTTCTGTTCAGTTGGACTGTTCTAATACCAAAAAAAAAAAAATACACGTTGAATTTTTAAAGGTTTGTATTATACTTTTTTTTTTCTCTCTCTCTCTCTTGAAGCTGATTTTGTGAATGTTACAGGTGTGAATACCTTGCTTGTTTTGGCAGCCATCTGAACACGTTTGAATCTTGAAATGCAGTTATGCGTATGGATTTAAAAGGAGGTTTTGGGGTTGTTGTTTATAGTACCTGTGTGAATTTTTCAAACGTCTTAAAGAATAGCTGTATGTGTGAATTTTAAACTTCTTGTTTTGGCAGCCGTCTTAAAATGTTTGATCTGAAAGGACAGCCGAACATATGCAATTACAGACTGCACAAAAGAAATTACATAATGTATCTGTGTATATATGTGTGTTGTGTGTGTGTGTGTGTGTGCGTGCGTGTGTGTGTGTGTATGCACAAAAGTGTTTTCACATTTTTCACCGTGTTGATCCCTGATGTGTGTGTGTGTGTGTGTGTGTGTATGTGTGTGTGTGTGTGTGTGTGTGTGTGCGTGCGTGTGTGTATGCACAAAAGTGTTTTCACATTTTTCACCTTGTTGATCCCTGATGTGTGTGTGTGTGTGTGTGTGTGTGTGTGTGTGTGTATGTGTGTGTGTGTGTGTGTGCGTGCGTGCGTGTGTGTATGCACAAAAGTGTTTTCACATTTTTCACCTTGTTGATCCCTGATATGTAACAGCAGGTGAATGTGGACAACTTAAGAAACTGCTTTCTGTTTCTGCTAGGACACTGCTTTCCGTTTCCGCAAGGACACAGCTTTCTGTTTCTCTAAGGAGTCAGGACATTGCTCTCTGTTTCTGCAAGAACACTGCTTTTTGTTTCTGCAAGGACATTGCTTTCTGTTTCTGCATTGACATTGCTTTCTGTTTCTGCATTGACATCACTTTGTTTCTGCAAGGACACTGCTTTCTGCTTCTGTATGGACACAGCTTTCTGTTTCTCTAAGGACACAGCTTTGTGTTTCTCTAAGGACACAGCTTTCTGTTTCTGCAAGGACACGGCTTTGTGTTTCTGTAAGGACACTGCTTTCTGTTTCTGCAAGGACACTGCTTTCTGTTTCTGCAAGGACATTGCTCTGTTTCTGCATGGACGTGGCTTTCTGTTTCTGCAAGGACATTGCTGTTTCTGCATGGACATTGCTTTCTGTTTCTGCATGGACATTCTGTTTCTGTATGGACACAGCTTTCTGTTTCTGCAAGGACACTGCTTTCTGCTTCTGCAAGGACACTGCTTTCTGCTTCTGCAAGGACACAGCTTTCTGTTTCTGCAAGGACACTGCTTTCTGTTTCTGCAAGGACACAGCTTTCTGTTTCTGCAAGGACACTGCTTTCTGTTTCTGCAAGGACACAGCTTTCTGTTTCTGCAAAGACAATACTTCCTGTTTCTGCAAGGACATGGCTTTCTGTTTCTGCAAGGACATTGTTTTTTGTTTCTGCATTGACATTCTGTTTCTGCAAGGACACTGCTTTCTGTTTCTGCATCGACATTCTGTTTCTGCAAGGACATTGCTTTCTGTTTCTGCAAGGACACTGCTTTCTGCTTCTGCAAGGACACAGCTTTCTGTTTCTGCAAGGACACTGCTTTCTGTTTCTGCAAGGACACAGCTTTCTGTTTCTGCAAGGACACTGCTTTCTGTTTCTGCAAAGACAATACTTCCTGTTTCTGCAAGGACATGGCTTTCTGTTTCTGCAAGGACATTGTTTTCTGTTTCTGCATTGACATTCTGTTTCTGCAAGGACACTGCTTTCTGTTTCTGCATCGACATTCTGTTTCTGCAAGGACATTGCTTTCTGTTTCTGCAAGGACACAGCTTTCTGTTTCTGCAAAGACACAGCATTCCGTGTCTCCTTGGAATCTGCTTATTGCTTCTGCTTGAACATCTCTGTTTCTGTCAAGGACGTGACTTTGGGTTTGAAGTGTCTCTGGCATGATTGGGCCAAAGAGGCTGTACTGGGCAGACTTAGACTTTCCTTCACAGGAGAAAGTCAAACAGAGAAAGAGAAAAAGACCACTGGTCCTGAACTCACTGTAAGTTAACCAGGGGACAGCCTGTGATGTGTGGCCTCTGTGGTCAGCGGGGCTGTGACACAATAGGATTGGATTGGATTGGATTGGATTAGCCCAGTTTTTGAGCAGAAGAGCGTATGGCGATTTCAGTGCTAAACAATGTCACAAAATGGTACTCTTGCCTCCCATGCAATAAATAGCCAGTTATAAACAGTGGCTGTGTTAAACCGAAATCTTGTTTGTGGCGTCCCCTGTGATTTGTGTTACTACAAAAGCTGAATGTAGCGTCGTCCACGCTATACTATTACTATGCAGCAGTCAGTTCATTACAGACAGTTGGGGGGTTTTTGGGGGGGGGGGGGGGGGCGAGTTGTTGAAATTGCTTATTGAGGATGTTTTGAATCATTTTTGCTGTCAACAATATTTTTCCAAAAAAGACTAAATTTTCTCAGTAAAGATGGACGTGTCAATTATCGCAGCTATAAAGATGGATGTATCAGTTGTCATGGCAATACAAATGGATGTGTCAGTTCTCACGGCAATAAAGATGGATGTGTCAGTTGTCATGGCAATAAAGATGGATGTGTCAGTTCTCATGGCAATAAAGATGGATGTGTCGATTGTCACGGCAATAAAGATGAATGTGTCAGTGTCCACAACAATCAAGATTGATGTGTCGCTGTAGATTGGATGTGTCGTTTTTTCCACAGCAATCAAGATTGCTGTACTGTATGTACTGTCTTTTATTTTGTGTGGGAGTTGCAGCAGAATCTTCTCGTTTTTGCAGACATGAGTGACAAGAGAGAGGATCTATCAGTAGTGTACATACAGTACAGTACAGTACAGTGCAGTACAATACATTGTGGTTTAGTACTCTCAGGTGTTTTGCATGGATGCACAAGCATTACAGGATGCTATCAGACTGTTGGGTGTCTTTGGTTACAGTTTGTATTGTCAGTCATAGCGTGATTTCACATGTACAGGGATGCTGTTTTACAGTAAGACTGTTGATATGTTTGGCTACAGTTTGTATTGTCAGTAATAACATGATTTGACATGTACAGGATGTTGTGTTATATATATATATATAATAAAACTTGTTAGTGTGTTTGACTACGATTTGTATAGTTGATAATAAAGTGATTTCCAATAGTTTGGTCGCCTATGACTTGTTTTGTTTTTCCAGTCTGAAGTGTTTGAAAAAACGAGCAGGAAGCTTGAAAAACAGCCAGGAATGAGTGCAGGAGTGGCTGAAAAACAGCCAGGAATGATGCCTGAAAAACGGCCAGGAATGAGGACAGAAATGGCTAAAAAAAACCAGCCAGGAATGGCTGAAAAACAGCCAGGAATGGGGAATGGCTGAAACCCCCCCCAGCCAGGAATGGCTAAAAAAAACCCAGCCAGGAATGTCTGACAAAACAGCCAGGTATAATGCCTGAAAAACAACTAGGGCTGAGGACAGGAATGCCTGCAGTGTTGTGTTGTCATGTCAGAAGTGGTTAGAGCACCAAAATGCCTGGTCATGGGTATTTTTTCTCTTGGGAGTTAACATCAGTAACAACCCCACTACCCTGAAAATCTTCTGGGTTAGACTACGAAGTCCTGCATGTGAACGTAAAACATGATCTTGCATGCACATTAATCCTCTTAGTCCCGAACCAGGATTTGCCTGGATTGAATAATTGCCCCCCCCTGAATCCCGAACCAGAATTTGTCAGGATATACACACAGTAGATTTCCATCACGCTGTGACCATCACTAATTGCTGCCAAATGCCAAAGCCCTATTAGGCTAGAGGCAGAAACCCTGCTGAGAGTCTGGAAGTAATTATAGCTGCTGGTATGTACTTGCAGTATGTACCCTGGTTGGTTTGAGCTTTGCACTTGAGATCTGCTGACCCGGGTTCGAATCACATTCAAGGGGATATTTTCCCCTGGAGTTAACATCAGTGCCGACTCCACTCCCTTAAAAGTCGTTCAGAAGAGACTATAAACCGAGGTCCCGTCTGTGAACACATGTAGAACATCTTGCACAAACATTAAAACCCGTTCTGCTTTTCAGAAGAGTAGGCTGTTGTGTGGCGGTGGGAACGGATGACAAAATTGACGAAAATGCATGCACACACAGGGACTGGATATAAAAAAAAAGCACATGAGTGCTTATTCCATTATCCTCAAAATTAAAGAATAAATAAATAAATAAATAGATAAATAAATACACTAAAAAGCAATATGTTCACGACACACCATTCATACCTACACTCTTACATAGTCACAACGCTTCAGAGGAAGAAACCTTGCTGTAACAGTTTAATGCCAAACTTCACAACACAACATTGCCAAGTCAGTCACAGATGAAGACCACTGACTGAATGCTGTAAAATAACAAAACAAACAAAAACCAACACCCGTCATTCACAAAAGCACAGAAAAGGGGGGGGGGAGGGTGGTAGAGGGGGGGGGAGGAAGCTTGCTGAATGTTGAATACTTTCTCACACAGATGGAAACACATAACTGAACATCCCAAAACCAAACTCAATATTCACTCACACACATGTAACCCCCCCCCCCCAAAATTTCAATATCAAACACAACATTCGCATCACACACATGAACCAAATGTCGACACATTTCGATGCCAAACCCAACACCATCATCCGCCTCCACTAAGTCTCCTGAATCAAACCGTTTCATGTATTCATTATTCTCCAGTCAAACTGTTTAAAAGATATCATCCATGCTTTTTTTTGTGTGTGTGCTTCAGATACTGTTAGGGAGTTAGAGGCAAACAGTCATTGACATAATCTGGAAGAACTGTAGAACAACGGCTATTTTTCCAGCCAAAGGTGCAGGTATTGATACCGTACTCTGTATAAAAAGTAAAAGTGTTCCATAACCTATGTGGTTGTGAGGGATCAACACATCAGAGACCTCAGCTTCTCTAGGGGCCAGCATATTGAGGGCAGCACTCATCTCTCCCTCCCTGCTTTACCTTCCCTGACCCTAAAGAGGGCAGGTATCCATTCACAGCTGGGTGAACAGGGGGACTGTGCTGAGGCCAATGCATGCAAACAGTCATCTATCCACTTGGTAACAACCACGCTCAATGCTGCTTAACTTTGACTTGGGGAAAGCGAGTGCTCTGACCACTAAGCTATCCCGCTCTGTATACAGTCACCAAAAACAGAGTACTAGTCACTGCCAGATGCTACTGTCTGTCAATGATGGAAGATTCTCAAGAACCAGAACAGCAGCGCACATCCAATATGCAGACGCAAGTGCAAGTTACCCAGGGAAATGACCTAGGTAAACACCATGTTGTGTTCCACCACTTTCCACATCAAAAGTGCGACAATGGTGGGGTTCACACATGTATGCATGCACAGACCACCCACAATAATTAACAGTAGCCTACACACACACACTCATAACAAGGTATAACATTACACACACACTCATAACAAAAGGCATAACATTGTTTCACCAAACACACACATACACACAAGTCCTTTTTTTCTTCATGTGAAAAGCACTGAGGAACATAGCAGCATAAGCAAGGGCAGGACAAGACAAAGAAAGCCAACCAGCAAACAACCGTCTTCAAAAGCAGTATAACCTAGCATGCTTCTATATATACACACATATGTGACGCTTCACCACAAAATGAGTCGCTTAGCACCTAACCCACTTTTCTGCTAGGAGCCATTAAAGGCAGGTGAGGTCAAGTTGGCAATTTTTATTTTATTTTATTTATTTTATATTTATTTTATATTATACCACTTTATGTCACAGCAGATTTCTCTGCATGAAATTCGGGCTGCTCTCCCTGGGGAAAGCGCGTCGCCACAAGTGCAGCGCCTACCCATTTTTTTTCCCCCTCAGGGATGGTGTCTAAACATGACACCTGTGTGCATGCTGGATTTTTAAATAATTTTGTTATCCGCTCCTACCGGCACACGATGGCCTGCTCCTCCGAGATTTTGATTGGTTATAAAACTATTGCCATTACTCTACCTTGCAAAGAAATATCAAGTCATACTTTTGTATCCTTTTTGCTTTGAAACACGTTTTAAAAATGTTCCAAGCCCTCATTCTGACCATTTACTACGATGCTTAACATGTCCATTTCTCGTTTCCTGCAGTCTTATCATTTGAAAAACTTGTAATTACTTTTCATAGATTTATCCAATTTTCACTCCATTTTTTGTAGTGTATACCCATTTCATCGCAGTTTAATAACATGTCAATAACTAAAAAAATTGACCTACGGACCAATGCGACTCCTTATGTGGTGGAGCGTCACAATCATAATAATGGATCATCCTCATTCTCTTGCACACACTAGCCCCGTTCAGGGAGGGAGGGAGGGCCGACGTTATCTCCTCCTCTCCCCCTTCTGTGTGCGTTTCTTCTCGGCCTCTTTGCGCTGCTGCTGCTTGAGGCGCTGGGCCTCGCGGTCCTGCTTGTCCTTCTCCTTCTTCCGCTCGTGCTCCTGTTTGGACAACTCCCGCTGCACCTGCTGGGCCTGGAAAAAGACCAGACAAGACAAGACTAGAGTAGAGTAGACAAGAGCAGAGTAGACAAGTCAAGACTAGAGTAGACAAGATTAGAGTAGACAAGAGTAGAGTAGACAAGACTAGAGTAGACAAGACTAGAAAAAGTCTGACCCGAGCCGAAGGCTCATCAGGCCGGTGCTAATCCTGGTTTCTGTGGCGTTAAGCGACTGAGAGTCATAGACTCCCCCCTGGATAGGACGCCAGTCTATCGCAGGGTTAACCCCCAACACAAGGTTGGTACCCCTTTTACACCTGGGTGGGGGGAGAAAATAGCCGTAAAGTGCCTTTTCCAAGGGCACAACGCCATAGCCGAAAGCTGGGATCGAACCCACAACCTTTAGATTACGAGTCCAACGCCCTAACCACTAGACTACAGCGGCGGCAGATAAGAGTAGAGTAGACAAGATTAGAGTAGAGTAGACAAGATTAGAGTAGAGTAGACAAGAGTAGAGTAGTCGAGATCAGAGTAGAGTAGACAAGACTAAAGTAGAGTAGACAAGACTAGAGGAGACAAGACAAGAGTAGAGTAGACAAGACTAGAGTAGACAAGACTAGAGTAGAGTAGACAAGACTAGAGTAGAGTAGACAAGACTAGAGTAGAGTAGACAAGAGTAGCGTGGAGTGACAAGACTAGAGTAGAGTAGACAAGAGTACAGTAGACAAGACTATAGTAGACAAGATTAGAGTAGAGTAGAGTAGACAAGAGTAGAGTAGACAAGACTATAGTAGACAAGATTAGAGTAGAGTAGACAAGACTATAGTAGACAAGATTAGAGTAGAGTAGACAAGACTGGAGTAGACAAGACTAGAGTAGACAAGACTAGAGTAGAGTAGACAAGAGTAGAGTAGACAAGAGTAGAGGAGACAATATCAGACAAGAGTAGACAAGAGTAGAGTAGAGTAGACAAGAGTAGAGTAGAGTAGACAAGACTAGAGTAGACAAGAGTAGAGTAGAGTAGACAAGACTAGAATAGACAAGACTAGAGTAGAGTAGACAAGACTAGAGTAGACAAGATTAGAGTAGAGTAGATAAGAGTAGAGTAGACAAGATTAGAGTAGAGTGGACGAGTAGAGTAGACAAGACTAGAGTAGAGCAGATAAGATAAGACCAGAGTAGACAAGACTAGACTACACTAGACAAGACAAGACAAGAGTAGAGCAGACAGTCACCTTACAGAAAGGGAATTGTGACATGACATGACATGACATGACATGACCATGACCATGACAATGGTCCTAACCCCCCTATCCCAGTGACATGGCTGGAAAGAAGAAAGGAAGAAAGGGAGGATGGAAAGGAAAGGAAGGAAGGAAAGGAATGAAAGAAGGAAGGAGGGAAGGAAAGAAGGAAGAAAAAAAGGAAGGAAAAGGAAGGAAAGGAAGGAAGGAAAGAAGGGAAAGAAGGAAAGAAGCACACAAGCTTTTTTTTTTTTTTTGAAGGATGGAAAGAAAGAAGAAAGAAGGAAGGAAAGGAAGGAAGGAGAAAAAGAAGGAAGGAAGGAAAGAAGAAAGGATGGAAGGAAGAAAGAAAAAAAGAATAAAGGATGGAAGGAAGAAAAAAAGAAGGTAGGAAGGAAAGAAGGAAGCCTAGCAGAAAGGCAGAAAGAAAAAAAGAAAGAAAGAAAGAAAGAAGGAAGGAAAGAAAGAAAGAAGGAAAGTAAGAAAGAAGGAAGGAAAAAAGGAAGGAAGGAAGGAAAAAAGGAAGGAAAAAAGGAAGGAAGAAAAGAAAGAAAGAAGGAAGGAAGGAAGGAAAGAAAGAAGGAAAGAAGATATGAAAGAAAGAAGGAAGGAAGGAAAAAAGGAAGGAAAGAAAAAAAAAAGAAGGAAGGAAAGAAGGAATGTTGGAAGGTGGAGAAATGTCTTTCACGAACAGCAGTCTTACCTCTGTCACAGCAGCAGCATTGGTGTTGCGCTCCAGTGCCGCTGAAATTGGGTCAAGGAAAATCTACCCATAAACAGACTCCTCAGCCATTTTGTTGTTGTTTGTGTTTGGGTTTTGGGGGGGTTTTTTGGTTGTTATTTTTGGGGTGGGGGGTGGGGGGGAAGATGATGTTTGCTTGTTTGGGGTTTTTTATTGTTTGGTTAAAAAAAAAAAAATGGGGGGGGGGGGGGGATGTCATTCCTCAGCTGAAGCTCTGAGGTTCACCAGTGGTGATATATATATATATATGAGAGAGAGAGAGAGAGAGAGAGAGAGAGAGAGAGAGAGAGAGAGAGAGGAGAGAGAGGAGAGAGAGAGAGAGAGAGAGAGAGAGAGAGAGAGATGGATTTATTTTACTTTATGTCACAGCAGATCTCTCAGCATGAAATTTGGGCTGCTCTCCCCAGGGTGAGCATGTCACCACAAGTGCAGCACCTACCCATTTTTTGTCTTCTTTTTCCTGGATGTATGAGTACTCATATTAGCCTTGCAAAAGTCCCTTGGTTGAGACTATAAATAGAGGTCCCCTGTGTAAACCCATGCAGAACATCTTGCTCACATGATAAAACCTGTTCCACTTTTTGGAAGAAAAGGCCATTGTGTGCTGGTGGGAATGGATGACAACATTTGCAAAATTGCATTCACACGGGGATTGGATGTAAAAAAAAAAAAGCACATGAGCGTTTATTCCATTATCCCCAAAATAAAATACACACACACACACACACACACAACACACACACACACACACACACACACACACACACACACAGATAAACACACACACACACACACACACAGAGTAAACAGGCACACACACACAAACACACACACACACACACACACACACACACACACACACACACACAGAGATGACAATACTTACACAATTGCATACACACAGGGACTGGATGAAAAAAAGCACACGAGTGCTTATTCTATTATCCTCGATATAAAAAATTGTAAAAAATAATAATAAAATAAAAAAAAATAAAATAAACACACACACACACACACACACACACACACGTACAGGTATCCCACACAATTTGACAACGTTGTACAAAAGGATACAGTCGGCAGATTCTCCTTTCCCTTTGTGCGACGCTGTGGTCCCCTCTGCCTCCTGTTCATCTGTTCTGTGCCAGGGTTAAGGTAAAAACGCCCATCATCACCACACATTGCCTCTATCTACAACATCTTGCGCACACGTTGTTAAATCATGTTCCGCTTTTCGTTAAGAGTAGGCCATTGTGTTCCCAGTGGGAATAGATGAGAAGATTTTACAATATTGTATACATACGGGGACTGGCTGTCCCCCCCCAAAAAAAAGCACATGACTGCTTATTCCAGTAGCCTTGATATAAAAGAATAAGTAAATACAATGAAATGTATAAATAAATAAATATCTTCATCATCAGTTCATCTCTCACTATATTCATCATCAGTGCATCTCTCACTATCTTCATCATCAGTTCATCTCTCACTATATTCATCATCAGTGCATCTCTATCTTCATCATCAGTGTACCTCTCACTATATTCATCATCAGTGCATCTCTATCTTCATCATCAGTGCATCTCTATCTTCATCATCAGTGCACCTCTCACTATCTTCATCATCAGTGCATCTCTATATTCATCATCAGTGCATCTCTATCTTCATCATCAGTGTACCTCTCACTATATTCATCATCAGTGCATCTCTATCTTCATCATCAGTGCATCTCTATCTTCATCATCAGTGCACCTCTCACTATCTTCATCATCAGTGCATCTCTATATTCATCATCAGTGCATCTCTATCTTCATCATCAGTGTACCTCTCACTATCTTCATCATCAAAGCACCTCTCACTATCTTCATCACCAGTGCATCTCTATCTTCATCATCAGAGCACCTCTCACTATCTTCACCATCAAAGCACCTCTCACTATCTTCATCACCAGTGCATCTCTATCTTCATCATCAAAGCACCTCTCACTATCTTCATCACCAGTGCATCTCTATCTTCATCAGCAGAGCACCTCTCACTATCTTCATCATCAGAGCATCTCTCACTATCTTCATCATCAAAGCACCTCTCTCTATCTTCATCATCAGGGCACCTCTCACTATCTTCATCATCAAAGCACCTCTCTCTATCTTTATTATCAGTGCACCTCTCACTATCTTCATCATAACAGCACCTATCACTATCTTCATAATCAGAGCACCTCTCACTATCTTCATCATCAAAGCACCTCTCACTATCTTCATCAACTGGCATTACATTCGAACATTTTACTATTTTAACATGTGGCAAGACATAAGAAATGAGAACATTTCATTATTCTAACATTACATTAGAAACAAGTAATTCTGACTATTTTAACAAGAACATTTCACTATTTTAACATTACAGAAGAACATTTCACTATTTCAACAAAGCGTATTACATAAGAAATGAGGACATTTCACTATCTTAGCATTACATAATAACATTTCACTATTCCAACAACTGGCATGACTCTCCTAAGCTGCTGGCATCATTAATCTGCCTCTCGCCGCTTCTCGAGGGGTCAAAAGCCTAAAGGTCAAAGGATACTCCTCGCCGTCGGAGATGTGGGCGTACTGGGCCAGAATGGCCTGTTTGCGGGCCTCGTCTTCGGCCGTGCGCCTACTCTCCTTCACTGTGGCCAGGTTCTGCTGCTCCATGATTTCTGACAGCATGTCTCCCGCATCTACACAGTCATTGATCATAAATACCACCTGTATATTGTATCAACATCAATTGATCAACATCAACACCGTCAAGTGACATCAACAACATCGCTGAGTGACATCAACATCAACATCCCTCCATGATTTCTGACAGCATGTCCCCTGCATCTACATAGTCATTGATCATACCACCTGCATCAACATCAACTGATCAACATCAACACCGTGGAGTGACATCAACACCACTCCATGATTTCTGACAGCATGTCCTGCGCATCTACACAATCACTTATCATACATACATACCACCTGCATCAACATCAACTGATCAACATCAAACACCGCTGAGTGACATCAACATCAACTCCACTAACATCAACACCACTCCATGGTTTCTGACAGCACGTCCCCGGTGTCTACACATCAAACCACCTGTATCAACATTGATCAACACCCATCCAACTGGTAACCATGCTTGACGTTGCTTAACTCGACTTGGGGATTTCAAGCCAGCCATTCTGACCACTTAGCTATCCCGCCCCCTGAATGATGTATGGTCAACAAGTTATTACTGTTGTTGTTATTGTGTGCTATGGTGAGGACTGACACCTTCCTACCTTTTTTTTTTTTTTTTTTTTTAATGAATAACATATATATGTATAGTCAGCATGTTCTTTTTGTTGGGGGTGGGATAGCTCAGTGGTCAGAGGGCTCGCTTTACCCCAGTTAAGATAAGCAGCGTCGAGCGTGGTTACCAGTTGGATGGGTGACCGTTTGCGCGCATTGGCTTCAGTACAGTCCCCCCCCCCCAGCTGTAAATGGATACCTGCCCTCTACAGGGTCAGGGAAGGGAAGGCAGCGAGGGAGAGGAGATGGGTGCCACCACCCTCAATATGCTGGCCCCTAGAGAAGCCGAGGTCTCTGATGCCTCGCTCCCCTACGACTGCCTAGGTTATGGGACACCTTTACCTTTTTGTGGTCAACATGTTCTTTTGTTATATTGTGTGGTACTGTAATAATAATAATAATAATAATACATGGAATTTGTATAGCGCTATATCTTGTAAAAACAAATAAAGCGCTTGCATTTAACCTACACAACACAAAAGCAATCAACAACAATTTACAGTTTTAACAAATTCGAATGTACATATACACTCACACGCACCCACGCTGACTCTCATCCTACCTTTCTTCCCTGCACCGTCAGCTGCATCCCGCACTCGCTGGCTGTGTTGGCTCCACTCCTCCATGATGGCTTGGCAAGCACACCGGCTCTCTTCCTCCCCCTGTATGTAATCATACTATACAATAATACATGTTACATACACATGACCTGTTTTTACAAAAGGAGTTTTAAGCCAGGAATAAATGGGTCAAATCAAGTTCCTATATTTTCTGAAATCTACAGATCATTACAGTTTCTTATGATGCATGATTCCTTCTTGACAAAGTTATGGGTGTTTGAAGTGGGTGACACTGCCATTTCACATTCTGAGAAAATTGGGTTGAAAATTTTCACAACTCTAGCTAAGTAACATCCTACGTGTCTTAGCAGGTCGATATTTAAAGCATTTTTAAAGGCACATTAAAAAAAAAAAAATTGACTCTAACCTTTTCAAGTACATATTTCATTTGGGAAATTTAATGCCTACAGATTCTGTTTTTGATGAAAAGTCAAAATGGACAAAGTAGACCCTACCTTCCCTGTTGTGGGCCTCTGTAGTTTTCACTGCCTTATTTTATACTGTATCACTGTATCACTGTATGGTGTTGTAATGTAATTAAAAAAAAAAAAAGTTTTGTAGTATAGTGTAGTGACTGTAGCCTCATTAGCCACACCAGCAAGATCATGTTAAGAGTGATACTGAACAGACTCAAAAAGGAGGCGGAAGAGCACCTGGCAGAAGAACAAGCTGGGTTCAGGGCAGGAAGGAGCACGGTAGAACAAATTTTCAGTTGCCGAATCCTGATGGAGAAGCATCTGCAACATCAGAGGGACTTGCTACACAACTTCATTGACTTCAGGAAGGCCTTTGACAGAGTGTGGCATGCAGGCCTTTGGCAAGTCCTCAGGAAGTCTGGCATTGAGGAGGGTCTCATCCAGATCATAGAAGCGCTGTACAACACCTCCAGCAGTGCAGTTCTCCTCAACAGCCAAGTAGGAGACTAATTCAAGAACACAGTCGGCGTCCGTCAGGGCTGCTTGCTCTCTCCAACTCTCTTTAATCTATTCCTGGAGAACATCATGAGGGAAACACTTTACGACTTCCACTCTACCATCTCAATAGGAGGGAGACCCATTAACAACCTGCGCTTCGCTGACGATATTGATCTCATGGGAGGCAGCAACAAGGAACTCCAAGACCTTACCAACAGACTGGTAGACAGAGCAGGCACATATGGGATGGAAGTCAGCACAGAAAAGAGTAAAGTATTGGTCAACAGTGCAAACAACACCACAGCACAGATCTACATGAATGGCCAGCAGCTGTAAGAAATAGACGCTTTCAAATATCTTGGCGCTACTCTCACGAAAGATGGACGTTCCACCACAGAGATCAAGACCAGGCTAGCCATGGCAACATCAGCTATGGCAAAACTGAACAAGATGTGGAGAAACGACAACATCAGCTTCAAAACAAAAGTCAAATTGTTCAGATCCCTGGTCATCTCCATCTTGCTCTACGGCTGCGAAAGTTGGACAATGACCGCTGAAACCACATAGCGGATCCAGACGTTCGAGACAAAATGCTTCAGGCGACTGCTTGGAATTTCCTGGAAGGATAGGAAAACAAACACCTTTGTGCGAAGTCAAGTCGCACTGATGGCTGGCCCTCAGGAACCCCTACTAGCCACTGTCAAGAAAAGGAAGCTGGCATGGTTCGGCCATGTCACACGCCACAACACCCTCCCCAAGACAGTCCTACAAGGAACGCTAGAAGGTGGCAGACGCCGAGGCAGACAAACCAAACGCTGGATGGATAACATCAAAGAGTGGACCCACCTGGACACTCCAACACTTATTCGGAAGGTGGAGGACAGGGCTGGATGGCGACGGCTGGCTGCAGAATTGTCTCTCATGTCTCCTCCACGACCATCCTGGTCATGAGAAAAGAAGAAGAAGTAGTGACTGTGCATTGTATTGTGTACCATCCGTAAGTCACGGCAGAGTGCTCTATAGATGTGAAATTCAGGTTGCTCTCCCTGGGGAGAGCTCTTCGCCACAATAGTCAATAGTCACAAGAGCAGTGCCAACTCCCTTTTTTTCTGTCTGCATATGAACAATTTGGGGGCGGGATAGCTAAGTGGTCAGAGCGCTTGCTTTCCCCCAGTCAAGATAAGCAGCGTTGAGCGTGGTTACCAGTTGGTTGGGTGACGGTTTGCATGCCTTTAGGGTCAGGGAAGGTAAAGCAGCCTGGAAGCTATAATACGGATGTTCAAAAACTCACAACTTCAATTCACTGAGGTTTCTGGTGTTGAAAGTCTCCATTTTTAAGCACATTTTGGCATGACAATTCCGCCAACAAGCTAGGCCTATGTCAGACTCTAAAGACTTGGTACACCAACTTCCTATGCACACAGCACAGTCATCTATAGCATAGATCACATGACTTTTTGTTTTGTTTTGTAGTGCTTAGCTCATATTCTATCCTGAAATAAAATCCATTCAATTCCTTCGTGACTGGGCAACGGTTTGAACGCCTAGGCTAGTAGTAGTACTGTGTTAGTAGCACTGTCTGTAGTCTACTGTAGTAGGCCTAGTACTAGTAAACTGTATTACTATTATTAGTATTAGCCTCGTCCTTAATAAAAACTGTAGTAGTTAGTCTAGTAGTGGTACACATTCTCAGATTCTGTAAACAGAAACTTACCAAAATTTGCGAAAGTAGGTCTTCGATGCTTTCTGTAACATCTTCGGCGGTGCCATCTGTGTCTAATATGCTAATGATGTAAGACACAAATACATCAGTGTCGAATTCTGGACTCAGGGATATCAGCTTTTCGGTTAGCCAGTTCTCATATGGTGTCATGGCAGACGCCATTTTGATGGAGGCTATGTTCCTAGTTTTTGCTTTGAAAAGTTTTACAAGTATTTTCTGAAGAAAATTTTCATTTTCAAAATACTAGAAAAGAGCATTCTCAATACATTTGTGAACAATATATATCTTTAAAAAAAAATTATTTGAAAAATGATTTAAATTCTAATATTTAACAATACGAATCTTTATTTTACCAAGGGAAGCTACTCTGTTTTAAAAATGCCATGTGCGAAAAGCATGAAAGCACATGTGTGCGCACATCAAGCGTAACAACAGCTGTGCAAGCGTGTGTGGTTTTCGGTCAGTGAATGGATGATCTTGCAGTAACGCAACTGTACAGAAATCCAGATGCCGCGGATTCGATTCGAGGCTGGACATGAACGTTTTCACTCCTAAACTAGAGCATTGTGTCGGTCTGGGTGAGCCTTGTCTTCTGGATGAGACGGTAAACTGAGGTCCCATGCGTAACATATTCAGCACAGTTTTAAGAACTCACGGCATCAAGAGAGCTGTTTTCAACGCAGACGAAAAAAGACATCAGTGGTGAATGATATGACTGAACACTCCGTGAAGAACAAGCCGTCCTGACTGACCTTGAAACAGCAGACGTAAGTCAGCGTCAGAGCAGACGGGGACCTTTCACCATGAAGCTGTTTCCAGCATGGAGACGCGTGGCAAAGACAGCAGGGCTGGTGTACCAAAACAAACCGTGGGTGAATTTTCGCCTTGGTGTGTCAGCAACACCTAGGGTGCTGTCTACCTCTACCAGTACTACCCCTACTGGTGAAAGCAAGGTGAAAAAAGTGGTTCTGGTATCATCCTCACAAAGCATTTTTGAAAACTTGGCCTTGGAAGAGTGGCTGTATGACAATGCAGCGTTGACAGAAACGGACTATTTGTTGATGTGGAGGAATACACCCGCGGTGGTGATAGGTCGCCATCAGAATCCGTGGACGGAGTGTGATGTGGGGCGTGCCATGCGGAGTGGTATCGATGTGGTGAGAAGGAACAGCGGGGTGGAACTGTCTATCACGATGAAGGTAAGGTGTGTAGAGTGTAGTGTGTGTGTGTGTGTGTGTGTGTGTGTGTGTGTGTGTGTGTGTGTGTGTGTGTGTGTGACAGTGCCCACACACAGTACACACACACACACACACACACACACACACACACACACACACACACACACACACACACACACGTGACACACACACGGTGATCTATACACACACACACACACACACACACACACACACACACACACACACACACACATAGTCAACACACACACATAGTCACACACACACTAGTACACACACAACACACACACACACACACCACACACACAGAGGCACACACACACACACACACACACACATGACATAGTCACGCACACAGTGACACACACACACACACACACACACACACACACACACGAATAGCCTAGTGGTCAGAACATTGCGCTGGCAATTTGACGACCTGGGTTCGAGTCCGGTCGAGGAAATTTTCTTCCTGGAGTTAACATCAGTGCTGACTCCACTCTCCCCAAAAGTCCTTCGGATGAGACTTTAAACCGAGGCCCCCGTGTGCATACGCACACAGAACATCTTGCGCACACGTTAAATCCTGTTCCGCTTTTCGTAAGAGTAGGCCATCGTGTGCCGGTGGGAACAGATGACAATATTTACAAAACTGCATACACACGGGGACCGGATGAAAAAAAGCACATGATTGCTTATTCTGTTATTCTCGATATAAAAGAATATAAAAGAATAAATCAATCAAAACACACACACACACACACACACACACCACACACACACACACACACACACACACACACACACACACATACACACACGCACACACACACACACATGACATAGTCACACACACATGACATAGTCACACACACAGTAACACACACACAGTGACACATACACAGTGACACACACACACACACACACACACACACACACACACACACACACACACACACACACACACACACACACACACACAGTGACACTGGATTGTCATATGATACTAGTATTGTATGTATACACTACAGAGCTCAAACCTAGATTGTTATATAATATTTAATATGATACTATTTAATATTGTACACAGAACTGAAACCTGAATTGTTATATAAATATGATATAATACTAATAATACTAGTATTGTAGACAGAATTGAAACCGGGACTGTCGTTCTATCGACATAATATAAAAAATACAGTCTATTCACTCAGGATTCCAAGAAAATGTATTATATAATATAATAATACCCCTCCCCCCCAAAAAACAACAACAACAACAAACAAAAACAACCCAACATCTAGTATCAATATAGTATCAGTGTCACTGTGACTTAAAAAATAAATAAATAAAAGAGAGAGAGAGAGGGAGAGCAAGAGAAAGAGTAAGAGAAGGAGAAAGAAAAAGTGTATTCATTCATGAATATATATATATCATCTATGTAGGGGAGGTTGACCTGTAGACAAAAGGATTGATGGCCAGGAGCATTGATTATTTTCCAGGCAACCTCAACCTGTCTTTCCTGATGCATCGCTCGCGCTACGACCGCAAGAGGAACCTGACCTTGGTGCAGGAGGCTGTGACCTCACGGTGGAACCTTGACCTTGACCTGAACAGTCGCGACGATCTTGTGTTGGATGGTGTGTACAAAGTGAGAAGACTATACTATAGTTTTTATGGTGTGGGTTTTTTTTGTTTGTTTGCTTTTTTAATCCTCGGCTAGTTTCTAACTTCAAAGTTTACCAGTGGTAAGATTTTGCATTAATTAATAAAAACCCAGCATGCACACAGGTGTCATGTTTAGACACCATCCCTGAGGAAAAATCGGGGAGTTGGAGTCCCCAGAGTAAGCTTGGGGCTGTAATAAAAAATTTTTTTAAATGGGTAGGCGCTGCACTTGTGGCGATGTGCTCTCCCTGGGGAGAGCAGCCCAATTTCATGCAGAGAAATCTACTGTCACATAAAGGGGTATAAATAAATAAAAATAAATAGATAAATAAATGAATATATTTATTAATTACTTGTAAGGGTATCAGTCAGTGATGAAAGAGAGGAATTGGACCAACAACAAGTCATTTATTTTTTTTATTTATTTATTCTTTTATATCGAGGATAACAGAATAAGCAATCATGTGCTTTTTTTCATCCGGTCCCCGTGTGTATGCAGTTTTTGTAAATGTTGTCATCTGTTTCCACCGGCACACGATGGCCTACTCTTACGAAAAGCGGAACAGGATTTAACGTGTGCGCAAGATGTTCTGCGTGCGTTCGCACACGGGGCCTCGGTTTAAAGTCTCATCTGAAGGACTTTTGGGGAGAGTGGAGTCAGCACTGATGTTAACTCCACACAGTCAGAAGAGCATAGCTAGCTGTGAAGCTGATATAAAGTGTTAGCATACTGGGACCATGGATAATAAATTAATACATAATACATAGATAATAAATTATCATTATCAATATTATTTCATGATTCAATTTATATGATTTAAGCAGACTGTGAAAGTGTGATGTTCTTGAGTGATATAATCCAGAATAAGATCTCTTCCCAAAGGTCACTGTCATTACAGTAAACCGAAACACCAACGATGCTTTTTATAGAAGATTATTTAATGCTTTTGATTTCGTTTCTAGTACCTATACATATCAGGGGACGGGATAGCTCAGTGGTCAGAGCATTCGCTTTCTCCAAGCTAATTTTACCAGCATCGAGCGTGGTTACCAATTGGATAGGTGACCGTTTGCGCGCCTTGGCTACAGTACAGTTCCCCCAGTTCCCCCAGCTGTCAATGGGTACCTGCCCTCTTTAGGGTCAGGGAAGGTAAAGTAGCGAGGGAGAGGAGATGGGCGCTGCCCTCGGACGCTGGCCCCTAGAGAAGCTGAGGTCTCTGATGCCTTGCTCACTTATGACCTCATCCAACTGGTAACCAAGCTTGACGCTGCTTAATTAACTTGACTTTGGGAAAGCGAATGCTCTGACCACTTAGCTATCCCGCCCCAATATGTATACATGTATTATAATTATATGATATTTCCTTTTAAAAAAGCAGAAGGGAAAGTGTGGAAGAGGTGCAGGCCTACCTCACCGTGTGTGTGCTGTGCTGTGCTGTGCAGGTGTCAGGAACTGCCGCTAAGCTGGCCAGAGACAGGAGCTATCATCACCTGACCCTGATCTTCGCCGTCAATAAAGACCTCCTCTCCTCCATCCTCCACAGTCCTCTGGTGAGATAGATGTGTTTGTCAAATCTAGGTATGTTGGGATTGTGATGTTGCTATTTTTGTGATTTCATTCGGATGAGTACTTAAACTATAA